>VZTG01010149.1:939097-1008180 GCA_013397845.1 Melanocharis versteri
AAGGGAAAAAGGAAAAGGGAAAAGGGAAAAGGGAAAAGGGAAAAGGGAAAAGGGAAAAGGGAAAAGGGAAAAGGGAAAAGGGAAAAGGGAAAAATTATAATGCAACATGTGTTTATTGACTGAAATAAAAAATTCTGGACTAAGTAAGAATACATACTTCTAAATTAAGAAAAACACTGTTTCAAAATTCTCTAAGACTGGCAGTCTGCTTAACTCTCACCTAGACAAAAATACATTTAAGTATGGCTGTTTTCCCTACCTACCCAGTACAAAAAGTACCAAGAGTGTCCCTGCATTTTCATTCAGCTCTTCAGCCCAAAGAATCTCAATTCCAACTATTCAAGTGAGTGTGGGAGTAAAAGGGACATCTCCGAGAGACGGTAAGACTCAAAAATAGCTAGTCAGGACAACAGTCACTGTACTTCCTCTGGGACATGAAGAGGTGATGATCTCCCTCTCCTAAACTACAATTTCTTAAAAATGTAATATAATCACGGCAAGTACAAACTCGTTTTAAATTTTAATATTCATGATATATATGTTATAGTACCAGAGTAGTTCTTTATCATTGCATTTATTTATGCTGTTGCTCAACATCATGCAAAATTAAGTTTTATGTTTTTATGCAAAACCATGGTTAAATCACACAGGTAGCCTACAGAGGATTTTAACCATTCAGCTCCTATCTAAGCTTTTGATTTCTAATTACTTCAGTGGTATCAGGATTTAAATACATTTAGGGTCCTGGATCTTAGTATCTCAGTGCCCCCATTATTTTCCAATTACAGAATAAGAGTGCAGCCAAAACCAACAAAAGAGACACAAAAATTACTAGGTATATACATTACACTTTCTTTGATAAAAGCCTTTTTTTCACCAGATTTTCAAAACTAATGCACAGGAAGCTCCCCCTGAATAGGAAGAAAAAATTTGTTACTGTGCGGGTGAGCGCGCACTGAAGCAGTGCCCAGAGAGGTTGTGGAGTCTTCCTCACTGGAGGTACTGAGAACCATCTGGATGCAATTCTGTGCCATGTGCTCTAGGACAAACCTGCTTGAGCAGGGGGGTTGGATCAGATGGCCCACTGCGGTCCCTCCCAATCTGACCCGTTCTGTAATTCTGTGAAACCTGTCCCTTTACAACACTCTGAGGAAAATGCCATCTCTGTTGAGAGGTAACATTTGTACTTTTCCCAGGAAGTACACTTAGGCATGAATCCAAGCACATATTTGTTAGTAAACTTGCAGCTGCTTACTGACTATGGCTCTCTGTCTCTGTCTCTTTCTCTCCGGAAACTGAGCCAACCATTGTTAAACTAAAAAATATCTGACAAAGGTGGCATGAGTTCTCAAGTCCATTAGCAATCCATATGCACTACAAAATGGTGCAGATGAAGGGGTACATTCTGTGTGCCCACTCTCAGCAAACACTTCATACAAAAGAAAAATTTTGAAATACAGAATGCCCTATTTCCTATCTTCAAGAAGCAAAACGGAAGCACCAATCTGTGAGAGTGATGACAGGAGTTTCACAGCCTTGCAAGACCCAAGTTCTGTGACAGCCCCAGATCCATTATAACATGAAGTCCACTGCTGTTTCTTGAGAGAAGGGAAATTATCACCTACAGCCTGTAATTTTCACATACCTGGAGATTTCAATTATATCCCTTAAAAAGAAACAAGGTAAAAACAGGGCATGTGCTAAGGGCACCTTTGCTTAAAAGCTTTATTCTGTGTACTACTGGAAGATTTCACAAGAGGTGATGACTCTTACTCCCGTAATTTCTACTCAGCCTGATCCTTAATTCATATTGCTTTTCCTTTAGTTATTTCTTCTATTCAAAGTAAGTCAAGTTTTTCATCCACTCTCCTGCTCTGTTCCTGGGCAGTCACTTTGCAGCTCAGACAACTTTCAAACCTTGCCTGATTGTGTAATTTTAGATGGCCTCTTAGTCCATATTTGCACTTCTAACCCCTTTGAGATCACTAAAATTCATTTCAATTAATTCTTTTCAAGATAAAACTGAATCTGGACAGGTCTCTTGAAGCTAATTACCAACATTCCATACTGCTTGGAGCCATGTAGTGAAAAGCACATTGCCTTTACATTTCCCTGTTCTGTCCAGGACAGCGGGTATCTCACATAGAGAGTTAGACTACGTCAAAGTGACTAGCAAGACATTTTGATCTTTTGGTACCATAAGTCACTCTGGGAAGAGCTGAGGCTCAAAGCAACAGGAAAGGGAGAATCTGGACATGGTGTCCTTATAAACAAAAAACAAGGAGAATATATCAGAGAAGTTCATTTTCCACTGAAGCCTGGAGCATGATTCTGCTCCTGAGGAGAAAGCACTTCAACAAACTGGTTCACAGCATAATTTTGGGTTTTTTTTTTTAATATAAGTACACTGAGAGAAATTTTATTGTTCATGTTTCATTTCAATTTATTCAAATGTAAAATTACTTTTCCCATTTCTCTACATGATTGTCTGAATAAAAATAGAAGAGGATTTAATTTTAACTGTTTCTATGCTGGTGCTTTCTGTTAGCAAAGCCATTAACCAAGAAACTTGGATGCTTCTTGACTTGTGACTATCTTTACTGTGAACTGATTAACTGGAAGATAAGTCTATTTGGAAGGTCTACAAACCAGTCAAGAAGTGATGATAAAATTATTAAAGACCCATTCTATAGGACCAGAGATGAGTAATCGTTGGTTGAATCCTAGCTCTGTGTCTGGAACAATCCTTCAGAATCCTTTAAAAAACCATGCAAGATTTTGAGCAAAGCTAGGTACAGGCTGATGCAACAGAGATTAGACTTTCATCTTTGCAATATATTCACAGCATTTGATCTATAGACAAAAAGCTCTAGAAGAACTTTTGACATTTGAAAGTTTATATAAAAGAGCCAAAAGATCACATCATGTCACATCAGAAATAGATACTTTGACAGGTAACAATGACAAACCCAGACACAGGCCGCTTGTCGTGATTACAGTTAGACCAACTGGATTAATCAGTGCTTTTGGTATATATGACACCAAGATGTCTAATTCCTTATGATAGATGTCCATTTCTGAAAAGTTCTAAAACAACTAAAATTCCTCTAAACCTCATAAGTGTAGAAAAATTTAATTGGTAAATACAATTTTATCATTTAAAAATGTATAGAATACATGATCGAAATAAAGACATTTTAATCACATGATAAAATTTCCTGAAATACAAATACTAGTACGATAATATATTTTATGGTTTTATACTGCATGTTATTCTATGTGGATTTTGCAGTTCAGAGTCTAAAACTATTTTTCATTATCTAATTAGATCCATCAATAATTTAATTAAAATCAAGTCTCTCTTTCTCACAACACCAAATGTGTAAATTAACACGTTGGCAAAATGTAGGTCTGGAAAAGCAGTATATGTCAAGAAAAATAAAAATGGAGGAACTCAAGATCAGTCTCAAAAATGCCTAAAACTTAAATTCAGCCAGCCTTACTCTAGCAGGACACAAAAAGACTCATTAACGTTGTTCATTTATACCTTAGCTCTTTACAAAAGACTAATTAACTTAAATGTGTCAAACTTCCTCAAAAAGAATCTCAGTCTATGACGCATCTTCCCTTCCCTCACTCTTTTTTTTGTTTCCTCAGGAATCACTCATTTACTTATAGACAGGAAAAGAGCTTCACACATGAAACAAAAACCCTCTTCAGTGTTCAGTGCTGGGACTGGAATATTGCTGCATGGTAACTTATTTTGTTTGGATAGGTGGTTTTCTTCATTTGTTTGTGGGAAAGGAAGAAGTAAAAAGCATTGCTTTTTTCTATATCCATTCCTCTAAAAGTATATTTCTGACAGCTTGCCATATTTTATTAACAAAACATAAAGCAAAAGAAAGTAAAAAATAAAATGAAAATAATAAATAAATAAAAAAGAATTAAAAATATTCTGGATATCTAAGAGCAAAAGGGCACAGACATTCCTAGGAAGTGGGAGAGGCAAACCCTGATTCCTTCATTATTTTCTAGTCACCTAAAGAGCATTAAGAAAATGGAAAAAATTAAGTAGTTGATCCTTATCCTAACCACTAGATATTGACAAATATGTCCCAGATCAGTTGGTGTCCCAGGGCTTCTGTGAAAGGTGATGAGCAAAAGTCCCAAAACTGTTACATTTCACAGTGGTTATTTGAAATCATACTAGATCTGAAGCAAAAAACCTCATTGATTAAGGTGCAATTTATATGATTGCGTAACATATTTCACTCTCCACACGTCAATATGAAACACCAGGCTCAGCAGGTTGCCACTAAATAAATATGCTGAATATATCCATACATCGTTTTACTTTGCCTTAAGTGAAGGCCCCAGTCAGCCAGTCTTCAACCAGGAGTTACAACAGATCTGTTAAAACAGCAATGAGATCTCTAACAAGTAAGAGCAGTTCAAAAGATAAGGGCAGAATCAGCAAGATTACTTCCTGTTAAGTTCTAAATAAAAAGACCTCTACTGAAGACAAAATAGACGTAAACGTAACTCCTGGAAACTCCAAGGAAGAGTAGCCACAAAAACTACACTCTTCACCAGGTACTTGTTCTGTCTTACACACTTTATGATTTAAGTAAACAGTGTTGAAATGTCCTGATTCCCCAATACCTGCAGCAACACAACTGAACACAGAGTGAAGAGAGGAACTCATATAAGTTTGACCACCAATAAAACAGATTGGCATTCTCTCCTCTTTATATTTCATAGCAAATGTGACATGGTGTTTCAAGTGTTGTAAACAACTATTTTAAACTGGTATTTTATCTTAAATTGGCTTAACTTACAAATAGCCTGCTCCTAACAGTTCAACATTATTGTATTTGTGACCTTCATACACGATGACTCCTAATATGTCCTACATGCTCCCCAGCTAATTGATGCAGAGGATACAGAAGGTGACAAAATAGGTCTTTGCTCAAAACTACACCAGTCTGAGAGCTTCAGTAATAGGGGTCGTAAGAAAATGTACTGTTTCCAGAAATAACTGCAGAAGTACTTGTAATGTCTGAAATGTAGCAAATACATTAACAGGCATGGAACCATATCTTTCAGAAAACACTGAGTTATTTCTGTTGGAGAGATACAGGGCCAGGGGTACATTATTCAATTAGAGTTTTGTCTCAGATTGAGAAGAGCTGGAAGAATGAGGAAACGTCACCAGTTTCCAGGCTATGTTTTTCAATATAATAGTAGCAGACTTGAAAAGCATTGGAAAAAAAACTCCAATCTTCTCCAGATTCCTAGAGCTCAAAGAATTCCCTTTCCTTGTTTTTAAGCTTCCAGATTATGACCTTGCAATTTAAACCGTGTTTTACAAACTTGATTTGGATGAAATCAACAGAACACTTGATTCACAGACTCAGAACCCTAACATAGCAGCGTCACGGTAGACCTCTTTCTGATTTTAGTTCAGACTAGTTTACCCAGAATGCATCTATATAATTTTAGATTATCAACACATTAAAGCTGATTTTATTCTATTACTTTATAAGTATAAGATGAATTAAGAAAAAAAAATATGCTTTCACATTCAAAGTGCATGACAGACCAACTTGCCAAGTGTCGTCGCCACTGACTTTATTTCCCCTCAAGCCTCATTCATACTGACTTCTTGGATTTTATTCAGGTATAAAATTTGCATTTAGATTGCTCTCCTAGAGGTAAAAAAACCAAAACAAACCTACTCTGAAATCCTATGACTTCTTTTAACCTTATTGCAGCAACAATCACAATGATTGCGTGTGGCTGGAAACATTTTAGCATATCGAGCTGCATTTCAGCATTCCCCCTTTAACCAATCCAGAGTCGTTACCATCAAATATTATTTTATCCCTTCCTTGTTCCAACTGCAAAGAAGACAACAAGGGTCTAACACTTGGTGTTAGGAAAGGTTAGATAATATTTCCTTCTGTGCTAAATATGTAGCAAAGCCAAATAAACTTACAAAGATAAAAATAAATGTGTGACACATAACAAGGGAATAATCTTAAAATTACTGATATTGATACCGTTTCAGGAGGAAGCAGACATAAATTTATATTGGAAATAAACAACAGATTTACCGTGCTTTCTTTTAATTTTTCAAATGTAGACCTTTTATAAAAAAGGTTAATAATGTGACCACATAATATTACAAATGCAATACACAATTTCTTGTAGTCCCTGTAAATTCCATTTTACAAATCTTTACTCCACTTTTATCAGTGAATGAAATCTGATGAATTAATGGTTTTTGAGTCGTTAACTCAACATGAAATTTCTATCAGTTAATTCTTCCCATTACTTTTTAAAAACATAAATAAACCTCCTCTTAGAGTATACTTCAGACATCATAAAAATAGGCAGTAGACTGCAATATCCTTTTCTACCATTTTTAAAAATTCAGAGGCTATGAGAGCTATATATGAAAAAACACCAAACACCGAAAAAAAGCCCACAGAACTTCAGCACTTAATTACTTTGCAGATTGAATTTCTAATATTGCAAGCAATTTTTTGGAGGAGACTGCCTCCTTTAAAAAGAGAAAAAGAACTAAAAATCTATTAGCAGCCTGATCTAGGACTTCATACAAATGTAAATAAACACAAATAAAATTCTGTGAAGCAATGAAGTGAACTAAAATTACAAGCTAAATGTAAAACTTGGCAACACACACATCTGTTTGAAGGAAGGGAGAAATGAGACCTCCCTCTCCTACAGAAATGCTGGCCCTTGAAACTAGCAAAGGGTAGTGGAAGGGATCACGTATTCTTTAAAAAGAGGGCTAAGTGAGCAGGCACAGACACCTGTAACTACCTTAAATCCTGGCTCAAAATCTGCTAAAGTCCACAGAAAACCTTAGCCCTGAATTCTGTGTTATCTAGATTAACTCAAAAGGCTCCACCTCATTGTTGTGACCCACATGTGCCAGCAGTCTCCAGTTGCCCATGCCAGGTTGTAGCCCTCCTTCTCTGCAACCACGTCCTCCTGAACCACCCCTAAGAGCCAGAAGACTGCTGTGGAACAGCTATTGCGTCTTGGGTCGACTTTGGATGGTTACAGGCTGGCCAGGACAGCTGGGGCCTGCTGGTGAGCCCAGGGGCCTGATGGTTGTAACCCACAAACGGTTAGAACAACATGACTTTGAATTATCTCTTTGGTGTATGCACCTCTCTTTTATGCCTGTGATTTAACACAATGCCCTGAAACAACATGTCTAATAGTAATTTACCTATTTTTTAAATCTTACCTAATATGAGCTTGTTAACACAACAGAAAATGTTATTTTAATGATAATGGGTGTAGAACAAAAGGGCAACAACAGGCAGGAAGCTACCAGTTAATGCTTGACTTCCACTTAGTACTATAACATTTGTTCAGGGCTGTTCACTGTTCGTTACTGACTTTGTTTACACCCATCAGCGCATGGTTGTTGTACTGGTTTTGGCTGGGGTAAAGTCAGTTTCTTCACAGCAGCGAGTAGGGGCCGTGGTTTGGACTGGTGCTGGAAATAGTGCTAATAACACAGGGATGTGTTTGTTATTGCTGAGCAGTGCTTACACAGAGCCACGGCCTTTTGTGCTTCTCACCTCACCCACTCCACCAGCGAGGAACCTGGGGGTGGACAAGGAGTTGGGAGGGGAAACATCTGGGACAGCTGACCCCAACTGATTCAAGGGACATTCCACAGCATATGGCATCATGCTCAGCATATAAAGCTGGAGGGGAGAATGCGGAAGGGGGGGCTATTTGGGGGGATGGTGGTGTCTTCCCAAGCCACTGTTACGTGTGATGGAGCGTTGCTTTCCAGGCGATGGCTGAATACCTGCCTGCCCTTGGGAAGCAATTAGTTAATTCCTTGTTTTGTTTTGCTTGCATGCATGGCTTTTCCTCCCCCTATTAAACTTTTACCTCAGCTCATGAGTTTTCTCTCTTTTGCTCTTCCAATTCTCTTACCCTCCCCCATTCTCTCCTCATAGGGGTGCAGAGTGAGCGAGTGTCCAGGTGGGGCATTGTTGCTGTCTGGGGTTAAAGCAAAACACTTGGACAAGCCATTATTGCATTCTGGACACCAAAATGAAAAGGAAAATTCTGTTGAACATAATCAGCCCATTCTCTATGTATATAATTACCAAAACTATGTAGCAACAGTTATATTTAGCTCCGGCTAAATCTGACGGTAAGTAAAACAGATCTATTCAGAGTGGGATAAAACTGCTTTGAACACGTGCCACACGTTGCTTTTGGCACAGAAGCACCCACAATGCAGCATTCTAAAAGTACTTCTCACTCTCTCAAGAGGAAAGCATTTATCAGAAGTAGCAGTAACAAAATCTGAAAGTTGTAGAGTTGTCAAGAAAATGCTAATTTAATCAAGTGCAGATTTGCATACGGTAGAAATTCACTGTGATCTCAATGTGAGTGCTTCAACAGTATTCAGAGCTAGATGTGGAATTATGCTGCAAATGAGGTGATGCTTTGCCACAGGTTTATCTTTCAAATAATGCAACACTTTATTTGTATAGTAATTAAAAAGAAAAAGCAGAGAAAAAATGGAGCCATGGATATAAATATAGTGCATATGACAGCTGATGGGCGACAATGACAAGGCTGCCCAATATTCTGAAATCTGATCCGGGCAACAATATGTGTGTCTGCATACACAAATGCATATACTCATGCAATATTCATAGCTAGTAAACACTGGTACTCATAATTCTTACATTGATCTATTTTATTCTTCATTACTTGCTTCCTAATTTTCTACTACTGCTTCATTTCAGATTATTAAACATGCAGAAAGTGCTCATGCACTGCAACAAAAGCCTACAATTCATCACCTGAAGTTTCTTTTTATGAATTTCTATCTCCTATTCATTACGTCCCTTAATCAAATCTGCAACTGCCACCTCCAATTTCTGATTAAATATTCCAATTACACAAACTTTAAAAAGTGCCCCAAAGAGCAAGTAATTCCTCTAGCTGCTGTTTCATTACCTTTTCTTACTTGAGTCTCACTCTGAGCTATTAATGAAATAGTTCATCATTTAATTAGCTGGACTGATTGGCTGAAACTTTTCTTGGTTAATAAGCACAGTGTTCTAGGTGAGCTGATGCGAGATCTTTTTCAAGTACTTTAGCCAGCTCCTATGACGACATATACTAACACACTCTGTCCCAGTACAAAATCTAAACATGTCAACCTAAGTACCACTGAGGGTGAGATATTCCTACCTGTAAAACAGAGGCAGCTCTAAACAATTTGCACTCCAGAATTCTATGCAGGAAATTTTCATATAACACAGCTCTCGTGTTTTGCCTGGGTGAACAAGAGGTTGTGAACTGTTTCTACAGTATTTTCAGAAATGGCATTTTAAAAATACATCACGCTATTGGCATTGAGTTTGTTAGTTTGTTTTTTATTTGGGTATCCAAATACATATCAAATGAGGCGAGAAGCTGTGCTTAAAGACTTAAGTTTACATACAAGTTCAGAAAAGCACACAAGTCTTAAGACCTAAGAGGAAACGTCCAAACTAAATTTGTGAAGTTCACAATTTTCTTAACACAATGACAAAAATCAAGATCTACTTTATCAGATAATATAAAAAAACAGAAACAAAAGTACAAACAGTTAATATAGAAAGCCTAAGTCCACATACTCAGCTGGATAAATGGAAAAAAGGAAGATCTATGGAGCCTCAGGGCTTTATGCAAAAAAAAAAAAAATTTCTAATATATCTGATGTGAAAAATACCCAAATTTGCCCAAAGCAAAACCTTTTGTACTTATTGTTTAATGAAGTCATGTTCTGGACAATTATTTCCTTCAGAGTCTGTGTCTGGTTTTCTTCTTCATATTGTGAAGAAAATATTTTACTTTCAACAGAACTTTGATGCAAGAATACAGAAGGATTGATTTGCATCTCATTATTTTATTTTTTTTCCTAATGTTTAAATAATCAACAGTCTTGGAATGCTTTAATATTCAGTGTCTTTCAAAGATTAACTTCATAACATACTATGTGGGTTAATATTAAAAGCACAGATATGATATAAACAAGAAATAGTATTTATCTAGACAAATACAAGGATGAAAGTATGCATAATAGTTTGCTGTGAAAATTTTATAAAAAGTAGCACAAAGAACATCAACTTGTGTTTGACTTGGAAACAGCTTTAAATTAATCTTTTAGAAGAATTTTGTAAGACCTGCTTTTCCTCAGTGTGGAATTTTCTAAATCTTGTAAATGAATGTGTCTCTTAAAAAATGTACTTTTGTATTTATTATCTAGTGCAATCCTGAATACCCAGAATACATTTTCTTTAAATTCTTGTATTTCCTGTTTTACATTAAAAGAAAAATATTTTAATTGGCTGTGAATTATCACTTTGTAAAAAATACTGTTATTCTGACAGAGTATAGCATGTGAACTGACAAGCATTTCATATCAAACCAGAACAAACTCCCAGGTATGTTTTAGGAATGTTTGCTTTCGATTTTTAGTCCTTGTTCCCAAATACAAAATGACCTACTCTTTAGCATCTGCAAAGGCACATGGAGGAGAATTCCTATTGACTTCAACTAGACTTAATTAAATTGTCATTTACTTACTTATGAGATAATTTATTTGTGTATAGAAGTCACTCATGGGATAAAAGTTTCCAATAATATGGAAGGTAATGGACTTAGAGGGAAATTCCTAGAGGATCTGAAATCTGGAGGTCAGAGCTCCCCATATCTAGAATAGATAACAACTTTTGAAATTTCATGTTTATGTAGGGAAATACAGGATGATGGTGGGAAAACAGCAGTAGTCCTGTGATGGGATGGGAACCGATTAAAAGGGAAAAGACTGAAACAGCCCCTTCCAAAAATAGAAAAGCTCAAGTAAAGAGTAAGAGCATCATTCTTTTATGCAATATAATTCAGCAATCCCAGATGAAAATTGAAAATGGAGGGTTAGTCAAGCCATGTTCCTTATCACGTGTCTTTTTGAATGTCCAGGAGAAAATGTTCAGAAAAAATATATCAGCTCTAGTCTCTGCACACAAAGTCAGTTGGGTTTTAAAGAAGGGCTACAGAAGAATTTTTCTCACAGAACATGAGAAAAAACTTACCTCCTTCCAACTCTCAGATTTTTCAAGAAGTTTTTCAGTGTATTTTTTCATTAATTCAACTATGCTCATGGAATATAAATTTGCTGCAGCGTAATCTAATCCTCTGTTACTCAGCGTGATACGGACATTAAAAATTCCCTAAAATTATGAAAGAACAATTGCCATTTGAAGTGGGGGGGAAAAAGATATGATAAATGTAATGCTTTACACTCCAGAACAGAAAAGCCTAGAGATTTAAAATGACCCACGGAATATAATCCTCCCAAAAAGACATTTTAAATAGAAGTAGAGAAAATGCAGTATGTGGACAACTTAATTAAATATATAGTATATTTCTCTAAGTTTCAGATAAAGTTCCAGTTTCATTTTTCGTAGAGATTAGTCCACTGAATTGCATGAACTCTCTGTGGATTACTTGAGACTTCTATGGCTTCTAGTGATTTGCTTTGAAAGAGAACCTTAGAGTCAGGTGATATGCAACTAATCAATAAATAGTGCTTTTTTTCCATTGGAAAAACTGTCGTGAATAGCACTGAGATCTTAGCTACTCAAAAATGCATGAAGACCAGTTCTTGAGCGTAGAGATAGACTCTTCAGACAAACTAGGGCAAGGATGCCGAATCCTGTCAAAAGCCATGGATGCCCCCTGAGAAAGGAGCATGCTTCGGGTTATATCATAATCAGTTCTGTCTTTGGAGTTACAGTTTAACTTGATCTTCCTATGGCCAGAAACATAGACACTTTTGTCTCCAGCCAATCATAATCTGGGGAACTTCGGGAATTAAACTTGGGTTTCTGGCAATCAGGGAGCTCACCAACACTCCCTTGTCCCTGTAATTTTTTTGTCATTCTTCTACTTCTTAACCCATCTTTAGGATGAGAAGCTCTTAGCTACAGTTGCCTACAGACTAGGAAGCTCATGTGAGGCCACCACTTAAGACATCCTTCTTGAAAAAGAGAAGACAGTCACCCCTAAAAGACAAGCATCTCCATTTAAAGAGAGGTATTTAAAAAACAGGATTAATTGTTCCTTAGAATTGTGCTGCACACTGAGGAAGTCCAGGCAAATTAAACTAAGCTACATGTCCAACTTCTTGACAGAAACCAGCTCAAGACTAATCCCATCCTTATTAAATTACTCATTTCTTGCATGCTGCCTATCTGCTTTAATCTTTTTTTTTCACAGCTCACTCGAAACATTGGTGCTAAAGGCCATCCTCCAATCACGTTCTTCCTAGCTCACTCATGAGCTCTTACAAAAGCTGTAAATATTCTTTTGAACTATTCCCTCCAAAATACCTTTTCATCCTCATTTTCCATACATACACTGCTTAACAGTATCTCCTCTGCAAGATCACTCCACATTTATATATCCCTCAACTATTCCCTTTCTCTGTTCTTGGTCGTGTGCCTTTCTGTGACAGCTTCTAAGTTGTTCCACTTTCCACCCATAAGTGACTATCCTAAATATACTTAACCAGTAGTCATAGATTCATGGAATTGTTTAGGTTGGAGAAGACCTCCAAGATACCTGTTAACCTATCGCTGCCAAGTCCACCACTAAACCATGTCCTGCAGAGCCACATCTACATGTATGATCAGAAATACTCAGTTATTAATTTATGTGACAATGGTGACTAGCTGGGCCTCAATCTAAGATCAAATCTTTAAATAAAACCAGGTGGGGTGGATGACAAGCTGTTACTTATTTTTTAAGTTTGACTAGGAAAAGGATAACTTTTGCAGAGGACCAAGTTTTCTTGTTTCCATGTACTTTGGATGTGCTTTTGGTCTCACTTCACATCCATTCCATTACCAGTGCAACTGCCAGTTTGATAAATCAAGATTCAGCTATTGACAATCATGTTCAAAAATCATGAGGCTGAAATCCAAGTTGTTTAGCCTACAGTTTTTTAACTAGTAGCTTCTGTAGAAACAACTGTCTTTCCTCATAGTGCAGTACTAAGTAGGCTGGCACAACTCATTTATCATTCATGCTTTCAGAATGAAGTTGTGAGGAAAAGTTACATTACATCCCAAATCCACTTTAACCCCTTTGAGCCTGGAAATATATCAAAATTATTCTACACAATTTGCAAGTGTGTTAAGGGGATGGGCGTGGGTATTATGAAGGATTAAAACTGAAAGCAAGAATCTCTCCTTGGGCAACAAAATTTTATCCCCGTCTATGCCAAAAGAATGGACCTACAATCTTATCAAATGTAGCTGTATAGAGGAATCTTGGATTTACAGACAAAATGAAAAAAGAAAAGAAGGAAAGGAAAGNAAGAAAAAGAAAAGAAAGAAAAGGGTAGAGTTGGGGCCTAACTTCAAAAAACTGCCTTGGAAATTAGGGATTTCATAGTACATTAAAATGGAAATATTCTCCTTCTGCCTGGTACTTTACCACTTTTCTTCTTTGTTTTATCCTTATTTTTTAACTTTCACATTTATTTTTTAAATATGAAAAGCAAACAAAAATTCTGTGGTGATGAAACACTGAAGAAAACACCTCAGAAAGAAGAAATATGATGCTAGAAATAACATTTATTAAAAAAAAAAAAAAAAGCTAACTCATAAGGTCACTCAGAAACTCTCCAGAAAATAAATCAATTCATATAAATCATCTTCCTTTTTGTAATCTGTATTATTGAGCCCTTCATTTCATTCCTCCTCTTCACTGCTTTGTGAGACTCCCGCACATTTCTATTATTACAGGGTTATGGAAGGAAAGGAAAGGTCCTTTATACACCACATATCAGCAAACCAAATGACATCCTGCAGCTGCTTCAGCTATGTCACCTCTTAATCCACTTCCTGCTGGCTTTTGTTTTGGTTCTTGGTCGTGGCTTTTTGTTGTTTTGGGGTTTTTTGTTTTGTTTTTTATTCAAGGAA
The DNA here is from genome assembly GCA_013397845.1 of Melanocharis versteri. Lineage (NCBI taxonomy): Eukaryota > Metazoa > Chordata > Aves > Passeriformes > Melanocharitidae > Melanocharis > Melanocharis versteri. The sequence continues at coordinate 953,146 of VZTG01010149.1, forward strand.
CTAGACAGTTAAAGAAAGAAAAAAAGTAAAATGATCAACAGCAAAAGAACACACTGAGTAAGTAGTGAATCTAATTCCAACATTACGGGGTTTTTTTAAAGGACTGAAACAGATGTTCCAGTTTAAAATAATGTGAATAAAACTAAAAAAATAATTTTGCTCAAATGCGTTTATGCAAGGAACAAGCCCTAACCAGTAATCATTAATGCAGCTTGTATTTATTCCTTATAATCCTCAAAGATATTTAGGAAAAAGTTACATTTGCCCACTTTAAAACTAAGAATGGAAGAAAACACCATAGCATGATAAAACAGCATTTCATTAAAATTTCATTAAGCTCTGTAGAGTTTTCATTTATTGACTTCATAAAGAGAATATCTTTGAACTTCATATAAAAAGCAAGTATTGAAAGACCTGAAGTTAATTATATAGCGGAATATTTTAATACTACATTGAATTGATTGTACTGCTTTCAAAAAGACAGTAAAAAATGCTTGAATTATAACAATAGAAAATTGAGAAACAAAAGCTAAGCCATGGAAATCAGAATAAGATACATTTAGAAAAATAGAAGAATAGAACAAAGAAGCCCAAAAATTGACACCGAAAGCAATGCGGAGTTTGAAATTGTTCACTTGTTCACATTTACATTGAACTAAAGATTATTATTCAGATGGAGGACGATTTATTTAAGTGGTGTGTTATATAAACATTACAGTATGACTCAAAATTGTTGTGAAAACTACTCCATGGATTATATATCTCTTCTTAAAGAAAAACACTTCAGCTGGGGAGAGCTGAGGTGAGCAGCATTGGGGGTTTTCTTGCTTGAAATCAAACTGCAATATCGAAGAATGCACGAAGCATTATTACTCAAAGTTACTCTGCATTTCTCCTACTACAAGAATATGAATGAATCATGATGCCCTAGACAGGTTATGTGATGTAGCCTCAAAGGAGTCATCTCTATAGTGATGACTGTTTACTGTTCATTTTATATTAAAGTCTGGTCATGTCTCACTGTATTAAGTCACTTTTTGAATGTGTGGGAATCACCAAGTATTTTGCATCTACTCCAACTACAAACAGCTAGAGAAATACACCACACTTCTAAAATGCAGCGTCAGACTCCAAACCACGGTAAAGCATGTCACTAACTTAAGTGAAAATCATGATTGCATTTTTCCTGNATTCTAAAATGCAGCATCAGACCCCAAACCACGGCAAAGCATGTCACTAGCTTACTTTTAAGTGAAAATCATGATTGCATTTTTCCTGTTGTATTTGAATTGTATGCCTCACATAACTTTTCCTCATACTTGTCTTCTATGTCTTCCTCTACACAAGTTGACAGAAAGAAAGTAACCAATTGCAGACAATGTACTGAACATCTAAAACCACTAAACACTAAATTTGTGTTTTTCAAATTACAACAAGCAGACTCAAGGATCTAATAAAAATATTTTTCATTACAGAAAGATGTGACTGGTTGGCAGCAAACATTTAATATTTCTTCTTACATAAGACAGAAAGTCTGTACAATGTTTGGATTATCTACCTCCCAATTCCTTCTGTCCAATAAAGCTAGCAAATCCATATTACGAATTACTACAAAAAATTCAAATATTAGTCCAAGTCCAAACTATCCTGTTTAGTCAGAAAGAACATTAATGCAAATCTATGTGTATGAAAAATCAGTTTGTTATATGGCAGATTTGCCCTCAGTTGTCTCTTTTAACTGTCTTCTATTAATTAGGCAGATAATTTTTTTCCATTTCAGAGATCAGCTGCTGCTCTTCCTTTATTTCAAACCTTACTTTTGGTATTGGTAGGTGCACTCTTGTGAGGCTACCAAGCCCTTTAAGACTGTGGCACCAGTAATTAACCAAAGACCTGGCAGCACACTTTTAGCATACAAGAGCACACTTCATCATGATGCACAAATGAAGGTTTGTAAGATGTTCTGTCATTCAGATTGACTTTATGATGAGAGACTGCACTCCCCTCTATCTTTTGAATATATTAGCCACATTTGAATACGTTTGACAAAGGGAGCTGCCTTAAACACATTAATTAAATTCTTACAAGTTTCATTAAAAAAATAGATAGCTGAGTAGATCATTAAAGAATAATTTATAACTTAGGTCTTTGTGTAATCAAGTGACAACCCCAGACATGAGGTCAGCACGTTGTGGTTACTATGCTGCTGTACATCCATGCTGTGGTTTTTCCTCAGCCAAATATACCAGGTAGAAGGACCACAGTGGGGACAAGGAAGGAAAACTAGGAGATGAGGAACAAGTCCATAGAGAACTCAAGGATGTTAATTCTGTTACTCATGCACCAGCTTTGTTTGACTTCTAACAGCCAACTCTAAAAGAAACCCAAAACACCAAAATCTCTTTTGGAGTCAAGAAGAAATTTGTCATTCTATTAGTTTTGTGTTGGACTCTTACCTGTGTATTTGCTGTGCTGCACAAGTCTTCACATATAATTGTGTCAGTGAGACAAATGGGTTTGCAATAATTGAATAAATCTAGTTCTTTTTTTTACCAATTTTGCACTGGAGTTTTAATAATTGTTGTCTGCCTTGGCTGTGCTGATGCTTGGTTGTTATTTTTTTCAGTAGCAGGAATGTTTAGCCTCTCCAGTTTTGATGAGAAGTCAGGTAAGGTACTGGATTGCTGCATCTTTGTTTAATTTAAACAAGACACAGGATTGCTTTCTGTTTTTTTTCCTCCAAGAACGTTGTCACCCCTGAGCTCACTGGGTGTCAATGGAATTGTGTTTAGTGAGAGAGATGCTGATGAACAGGTTAAAGCTTACATTGTTTGAATGACTAATGACTTAGCAGCACTTAAAAAAGAAAATAAAAGAGTTATAATCAGCAACCTAATGGCTGCGAAGGTGCATATTAAAAAACAGAAAGACATTATGCAAGTCCTAAAACCAGTACAGAGGAAACATTGCAGAAGTATCTCTAGTTTATTCCCCCCAGTAAAAAGCTTGTGAATCACAAAGCTGAAAGTTGTGCTGTGCCATTGCAAAGATGGCAGTTGTTAGCACCAGTAACTGTAGCAGCAATAAACCAGCTTTATTAAGGTATTTAAACCCTCCTGTTCTCAGGGATTTGCTCTCTGCTCCTTCCTTTGTACTTAGGTCTACTGCACGGGTTGAGGAAACCCCACTCTGGGAGCTTCTCAAGAGTTTTCAAGCCACTCACTGTGCCTACACAATCACAGCCAACCTGACCTAGCGCTGGAAATACACATTCATCTGTAAAATCATACTGGAAAAAGAAGTGTCATCACCCTAAATCAGTGCTGGGTTAGTAGCAACAGAAAAAAAACAAAACAAAGCAAACATAAACAAAACAAAACAAAACAAAAAACAAACAAACAAACAAACAAAAAACCAAAACACAACTGACCATTTTTAACATTTCATTCAACCAGTACTTGTTCCTCCCTAAACAATTTTTTCAAGACTGTCATCCACAAGTCTGACAAATTTCACTTCTAGAATGTTTGAAGTCTGTTCTTTGCACTTTCTTCAAAAGGTAAAATTTATCTCACCAGATAACTCACAATAAAGAATAATTGCATTTAACCAAGTGATAAAACACTGAATTGAGCAGAGGGCAAGGCATGAGAGAGCCAAATGAAGGCAATTGCTAGTACTCTGGGACGGGGGCAGCTGGTCCAACACATTGGCAGGAAAGAGTTTTCACGAGGGAGAGAGCAGAATGGCACTCTGGATGTCAAAGAATCCAGTTCCTATCACAACTGGATCCTGCAGGCTTTAGCTTCAAAACTGTAGTACAGTTTTGAAGCTTAAGCCTGCAGGATCCAGTTGTGAAAGGAAAATGCCTTTAAGAGGAATGAAAGCCTTTTGTGAAAGGAAGAGTCAGCTGAAGGACAAAAGTCCCCTTCAACCAGTTAATGGGGCAAACTAAAGAGACCCTAATGAAACAAGAAAGAGTTCCTTTTTTAACATTAAGTGTTACATTTTCATCAAGTGCATAAGAAATGCAAGAATAATGTCAGTGAGCCATGCAGTGGAAGAACAGGAGAGGACAGGTCAGTGGGAGACAAACATTGAGAGTGAAAGGTAGACTCCAGAAATGCACATTCCAACAAAAATATATGTCTTTTCAGAGCTAAATTAATTATTGTCAAACTCACGCATGCATACAATGCACAGGCTCTGTCCTTTGATTTTTGTAATGCTAAGAATGCAGATTGTTGATAAAGATACTGGTTGACACCGAACTGGCCCCAACACTGAGCCCAGGTAACATCACTTCTGACCAGCTGCCAGGTGGATGTAACTCCATCCATTCTCTGGGGCTCGGACATCCAGTCAGTGTTTTACCCAGAGAATAGTGCACCTGTCCGTAGGGATCAGGAAGCTGATTACAAATAAGCACTGCATAGAATAAACCATGTTTTTTCAATTCACACCTTTAAAAAATAACTTCAAGAAAAAAAATCATCAAAATGCTGAAGAAATGAGTGTCTTTAATACTTTCCACTTGTTAAAACCATCTGTTTAATACAAGGGTTTAATTTATTCCAAATTTTAAGAGTACAGAGAAGCTTTAGGGGAAAAGCCAAGCCAGATACATCGAGATAAGCACAACACTAAATAACACAGATTATGTATTTCCATCCCTCAAACATGTCATGCTTGTTTGTGAGGAAAGGTAAACACCATGGCAAACTGTAGGAAAGAAGCCAAGAAGCCCAGACCTGGACCTTAGAACATTTGAGAATAGCTTCACCCTTGCAAAATGCCTCTGCCACATGTGGTTAGGGACACCAGGAGAGAATGAAAATAGGTAACAAATTCGGTCACCCAAAGCTCTTCAGATTTGGCCTTCACTGTTTTAGCATAGAAGTGTGGTACACAGACTTAGCTACCCCTTGTCCTTTCAAGTATGTCTTTGCAGCACTGGTTTCAGCATAATCAGTTTTGTGGATTTCCCTTCATCTCATTCTCCATCTCTGCAGGGAACTATTTTGTGCATTCACAAAACACAGCAACAAAACATATTTGCCACTTCTTGAATATTTTCTGAAGTCTGTCCCTTATTTTCTCTGCAGACAACAGAACCTTTTCTAGTAGCCTACGGGGGTTTTTTAGTTACAGATGTCATCTGAGGCACTGCAGTGTTTCACTACTTAAACAGAGTTACCCTATAGATAAAGCCCTTGAAACATCCAGTATAAAAGAGAAGGGACTGTCTTAGGAAGTTCACTGATTATTGTCTTCTTTATTTACTGACTTTTTCTGGTGCTCTATCTGTTAACATAGATACTGTCCTGTAAAATATATACTAGCTTTGTAAGGATAAAGGGACAGATCTCTTCTTGTCTTCCTTAGTAAGAGGGATTTTTTTGGGGTTATTTTTTTTTAAGTTTGTGTGCAAGTTTGTCCTTATTTCACAAAGAACACAATGAAAAATTAAAGATACAACAGTCTTCTGATGTGCTATTGATACCACTGTCCCATTCCTGATTATTTGCCCACGGTCAACTCCTGTGCTTCTTCTATAATTAACAATAAGCAATAGAAAGCAAGTTCTACTACAGAAGAGACATGTCCATTTCCTACACGTATGGTAACAAGCTTGAAAACCATATTTTGACTGGAAACTTTTGTGATTCAGATCCACTGAAGCTAGATGAAAATGTCTATTTTTGTTTGAGTTGCCTACATTAAGAGTTCAGCAGCTTCTGGGCTCTTCCACACTGAAGTTCAGAAGATTTGAATACATCTGGGAAAACTCCTCCCTATTCATGAAATGACCCTCTCCTCCTGCAAGAGAAGTTGTCTCTCATGGCTACTGTTCTATCAGGATTATTGTCTAGAGGGGAAGAATGCCATTTGTGTGAAAAAGTATGAAGCTTGCCCACTAAACGTGGTATCTGGCACATTCTTATCCAGTCCCACAGAGAGAGAACCATGTGGGCTCAGCAAGATGGTGATAAGCAATCTTTTACGCAGGATAGTAAGTGGTTGCCTTTCATTCTAACAGCTGGAACCTCAACATATCCTCCAGGTAAGCTGGCAAAGCAGCATTTTGTAACCTTTCCAAACTGAGCCCTACCTCTTTTTCTTACACAGAGAAATAGGTAGGGGAAACACAAAAAGCAAACAAAGCTCTGTACAGACCACAAATTATTTCCCATGCTCCCCCTGATTAAGTGGGTAAACAGGAAAAAGGTTGACAGAAGATGGCTCAGATGCCTACTGCAAATACTTCCTGAGAAGGGGTTCCCCTTGAAGATAAAGTGGTAGACCCAATCTAAAGCATGGTAACCAGCTTGAAAACTATATTTCTACTGAAAACTTTTGTGCTTACATAGCTAAGAACAAAACCTCAGGTGAGAACATGACCAAATCCCTTTGTTAAACTAATATGGCCAGCTCCAACTCCACTCAAAATTTCCACATCTATCACATTCTCTTTGCTTTCTTTTCTTATCCTCTTCCAGAATTTGCAATAAAATCAAACACTGCTCTAAAAGAATTCATCCTTGCCTGACCATATTCTCAAGCTTTACTTCTTAGGCAACTCAATCTATATTTATGGCTCTTTTTAGATCATCTGTTTTTGTGTAAATACAAGACTTTGTACTCAAGAATAAACAGGTAAAAATCTATTGGCAAAACACTAGCATGTAGTATTACGTCAGATGCAGTGAAGAACAAGTCAATTACATACTGCTTTTTTCTCGGGTTAGAATGCTTAGGTCTTATGCATTATCTTCAGCTAACGGGCTGAAGGTTAACACAAGCCCTTGGAACCTAGCACTGCACTTCACAGAAACTGGCCAAATCACTTCACCACGAAGAATTCATTTGGAATTCTGCACTATTTGTCCTCTGAGTTACTTCTTTTCCTTCTTGTGTTTCCCAGCTAAGCCTTACTCTTGCTTTATTTCCTAATCTAATTCCCATACTTACTGTATTCCACCCCTTCTGGTTGTCTTGCTATCCCAGTGCCTTCTCTCCAGAGCTGCAGGTCCATACTCAATCAGCTATCCCACCACCCTTCCACAATATGTCCACATGGCTTACCACAACACATGTTTATATACCCACAAACCCCAGTTAGCTGTGGCAGTCAGACTAGAACTGTGCTGCTGATGTGCATAGACACCCACACACTTCTACACCCACACACTGACACCACCACCACCACCCCTCATTGCCCAGTAGCAATTAAAGAGTAAACATTACAAAAATCAGTCCCTTTCATGCCTGGTACCAGTTTGGATATTCAGGACCACAGTCCAGACTATTTGGAGGGAGGAATGTGCAGCAGTATAGCTAAACAAAGCACATAACTTCAACCAAAAAAAAGGTTTCCAAGGAATGATAGCAAACACGAGAGCCACCAAGCAAAGCAGCAAGCTTAGAATCATAGAATGGTCTGGGTTAGAAGAGACCTTAAAAATCATCCAGTTCCAGCTCCTCTGCAATGGGATGGGATGCCACTCACTGGGCAACCTTCCCAGCTGCCCAGCTGTTTCTCTCCTGTGCTCAGAAACAACTCTCCAGGTACTCTCCACACAGCCTGACCTTCAAGATAGCCATCTTTATTCACACTGCTAGACAGCCCTGGAACTAAAGCTGCAGATTCAGATAAACAGGCTTGCTCATTACTTGTCTTTAAGCATTTCTAACACCTTTTTTCACTACAAAACACATCACAGAAAAATTTAGATGAAGCCTGTGGGCCTAAAAAATGTCTTTAATTAATCTTACCCTCGTCTGTTTGAAAACAAAAGCAAACACTCCATTCAGCAAAAGCTATGTGTTATCAGCAGCCTCCTCTTTTGAGAATGAGACCTTCTACTCTTCCTTAAAAATAGCTGCTGTTAGAAGACAAGGCGAGCTTTGTCACACACATATGTTGCTCTTCCATTTACCATCATCTGCTTCCTACTCAAGTTAAGTGTTGAGAACAAGCCTCCTGGCACAGAGTGTGTTGATTTTTCATAGTACAAAGAAGGTTCAAGTAAAAGCAACAGGATAAGACTCTCAGCTTCCCACTGCACAATTATAGAAATTGTATTTCGACAGTGTTTTTTCAAAACCAGCAGAAAGGTTCTTTAAATCTTTTTCTTATTGTTTGGCTTGTTCATATAATATTTTTAGGAGTGTCAAGGGCAGAAAGTCTAGATCTTATATAAAAACAAAGTGATCTGCAGCACTAAATTAATGCTGATATTGGTGACAAAATTGACAACAAAACCTGTTTGCTCATCAGGATCAGAGATATTTTAAAATAACCTGACTCAGATCTAATCCAGCTTCTGATTTAGACATGCCAGATGATATTGCCTAATGGGGATTTCAGAGAAAAAAGAGCTTCTAACCCAGACTTTTTATAACAGCAGAATTTCCAGGAGGAAATTTCATTTTTATTTCCCCTTACACATAGCTATTTAAAGCACAGAATATATTAAAAAGAACTCAGCATAAATAACTTCTTAAATAAAAATACACAAAAAAACCTCTCTCATAAGAAATGTGTGTTTTCTGATGTACTTCTTGGAGTAATGTACAGAAAATATAAATCCAGGACCAACTTCAAATAATGCAACCATTGCCAAAATAATAATGCACTTCTCTGGGTTATACTGTACAAATAAAAACACCAGCTTTTCTTCCTTTTCTATGGTGAATTACAAAATTTCCAATACTGATCTAGGCCACTGTATAATTACCCCTGGAAAAAAACCACTAGCTAGAGACTACTCTTCCCCAATTCTGTTGTTAGTTTGGTGGAGGAGCTGATCTGTATTGCTCAAGCTGTGTTTAGAGATTTTCTTCACTGACAGCAAAGGGCCCAGACCTTGCTCCTGACACAGCAGCCCACACAAGGAGCTCAAAACCAAGTACTGTGAGTATCCCATGGTTATGCACAGAGCGAAAAACAAGGTCTTTTTTACACACCATGGCAAACACCCAGAGCAAGAACTTTCAAAGCCATGTCATCTACTGACGTTAGCAACAAAATAATCATCCTCCCTACACAATACTAGTTCTGGAGTCAACGAGTTGTAGCGAAGGTACGAACCTTCCTCCCTTTCTTTCTACGCTGTAAATGTTTAGACAAATGACTTCTTCTTCACTTCAAACCTTGTTCTCTCATGCACAAGAAAGTCAGTGTAATTTATTCTTTTTTTAGTTTATTTTTTTTTTACACAGAAGAAAGAATAAAATGATCCAACGTCCCACAGAGATTGCCTCACTGACAAAGAAACAAAAGATAAGCATTAATTTCTTGTAAGAGCCTGACTTAACACAGCCACAAGTAACAATGGTTGAAAATTTTGCATTAAGTTGCTTAACAGACATTTTACAATAAATAGTATTTATACCACAAAAGCTGCCTACATACTACTTTTCAAAGGAAACATGATTAAAAGAAGTATTCAAAATTACCCTGGTTGCATAATGTTTTATACATTTACTCATCCAGCATACGATTGCTCTGTGGATGTTGCTTCCCATGCAGCTTAGGTTCCTTTAACCAACACCTTGTGGAATACCAACCAACAATTATCTTCTCATCTGTCAGTAATGTTACAGCTAGTTTGAAGTTCAGAGGGGAGAGACACTGCTATAAATAACTTTTTAACTTAACTTATAATTAACCTTTTAACTCTAATAAATAACTTTCTAAATTAGACCTTTCTTAAGAGTCTTTGTTGCTGTAGTCATAACAGACCAGCATCTCCTGGTGCCAATCCCCAAACACTTCAAACGACAAGAACAAGACAAACAGATAAAATATCAAGTACAAGAAATCAAGGTATCTAAATGGATCATCAAGGAAGTTGAGAAAAAAAAGTATGGACATCATACAGTAAACAAAATTCAGTAGAGTAAAGGACTGCAAACCAAATCAATTTATGTAAGTTATTGACTTGAAGGTTTAGTGATTCCCCACTTTTATTGTTGCCTTTCATCCTGAAGTGCTCTCCTAGTGATCTTCTCTGCCTGAGCATGTTCCATCAGCTTTGTTTCTCCGGTCCTGTGTCTCCTGAAACTTCTATGTTTAGAAAGTAAGGCAGCTGTTTAAGTAAACCCACAGTGTATTTTACCATGACATTATTACACCACAATACAAATGATATTGATAAAATCAGTGTGCCCATTGCATATCCCTGAGCATTTACAAAGTCAGTAAACTTGCCTTGCCCTGTGCTTCAAACCCAGTGTCCTAAGACTTCCTGTTCCTTCTTTCCCTGCTCAGTTGCTCGACCTAATTTTAAATCACTTGAGAGATATAGAAACAGTGAACAACCAATGGTTGTTGAATCTAAACAACTCAATTTAACTTGCTGGTGTAAGCATCCTCAGTAAATAATAACTATATTAACTAGCCAGAACTGTTTTCAGTGCTGTACCAAGTGAGCTATCAGTACAAAAATACAGAGCTCAAGGCAAAGTGAAAGACAATTCTTTATTCGCAGCTTTCTTAATTTGTTTTTTTTTCACCAGTCAATAGATTTTCCAGCAACAAATCTTTGTAATACTTAAGAAATGATACCTTGCTAAGAAAGTGACTTTAACAAAAAATCACTTTTAACATTAAATAATTTTGAAATTTTCCTTCCAAAGTACCAGTTTTGTGATTTGAAGAATACATTGCAACATGTTACCATCATGCATCTCTACACAGCACTTCTGTTCCTGGTTAAAGGTTTGTTTTGCAAGTCTTTCTGAAAAGGCTTCTTTTGCAGATATCTGAGTTAGGGAAGGAAGATGACTAAAACATCTTTCATTAAAAAAAAAAAAAAAACACAAACCCCAACAAACAACAAGTAAAACAACCTAACCAACAACAACCAAAATAACTTCATCATTGTCTCACACATACAACTTCTTTCAAGTGTCTTCTTGGATGATTATCTCTAATAAAAAATTATTTCTAATTAATCAAAGAGACAATATAGAAACTATGAGAACAAAAACAGTGAAGAGTAACAAAAGCATCCAACGGAGTATTTTATGTTAGTTTATATTAATAGATAAATGAAGGAAAGTTTCCCTCTTTTGCCCCAAAACATTATCAACTTTCTGAAGAAATTTTGTACTTGAAATCCAACAAAGATTTTTTCACTTGAACATCCTCCCCATGTGACTCAGGGGTAGGGCAGCTAAAGCCTTTATTTCTTGTCATATTCTTAACTGGACTTTATTTCCCAGCCAGAGCTCAGGTGCTCAAGAATTTGTGAAGGCAGTGCCAGGGAAGAGTAAGCTTCAGTGTAGCAAAGATCTGAGAACAAGAAAATAAAAATGAAAGAGCTTAATACTTTGATGTCCCTTCATATCTCCAAGATGTAACAACGCAAGGCAGATATCTGTATTTTCTTCATGTAATCCCATCCTTCCCATTTTTCCTGCTGTTTCTTTTTTCCAACTGAACAATTAGACTATTTTTAAATTTTATACCATATGGTTCTCTTGCTTTTTTATCGTCCTTGTTATCTACAGTTTGAAGATGTGATAGAAGTGTCCTGTAAAGATATACATCTCAAAAACAAAGCCTGCACAGAGTGTGATTTCATGCATAAAGGCATTATCTGGCAGTCAGAGTAAGGAAGCCATGTGCAAGGAATATGTGCTTGTGCCCAGACTGTCAGAGTCTTTAAAATGCATGGTTTCAGAAAATGGTTCCAAAATCTTTGGCATGATGCTAAAGAAGAAAAAAAAATACTTAGAAACAAAAATATTAAATAGAGCTGTGGAGGGAAAAAAATGTAGCATCATAACTGCCAATCATCCATATAGACTCATCCATCACTGCAACGCTGCTCTAACTCGCTTTGCCATTGGGATAAAAGATAGAACACCATTAATCTGTACAGCTTTTGAAGCTGCACCGATCAATTATGGTTTCTGACAAACAAATCAAAACTTACATTTAATTAGTATTTTTCCAGTATAAGTACTGGAAGCTTCCGAAAGACTTTGACAAAAATAGGTTTAAGTTATAGTAGGAGAGCTTTTCAAGCTCAAAGTACATGAGTGAAATATCTGGGTGGGAAAGAAATGGTTCAGATTCCAGTATTTTACATAATCTTATTACATAAAACTACACAGAATTTGTTTTTTTTCCATTGCTGACATGAAATGTTTCAAAATCTTCAAATATATCACAACAGTGCCATTTTTCCAGCTAGCCCTGATGTCAGTTTTCACCAAGCTATACAGCACCAATATCCAGCTGAAAGTGACACTACTGTTATTTTGCTGATATCTCTGCAACACAGTATCTCTGAAAACATGGAAATAAAAAAATTTCCTATGTTAATGAGAGGAATTCAACTTGGCATAACCAACCAGAATCAGTGGGATTATTCTGACATTTTTTATACATACATGTCCATAGACACTGAAATTTCCCAATATATTTAATTATGGAAACCTTTCAAATCACTAAAAATAAAAAGTTTATGATAACTCAACATGATGGAAAACAGGCCTGCACTGAATTTCCTATGCACCAGATTTTCATGACATTTCATATTGCAGATACATAAAAACAAGCGTAATCTGGTATATTCAGCCTCAACTGTCATGCAATATTTAAAAGTCAGATTTTTGTACAGTTTGGAAAACAAGTATGCAAGTGAACAAACAGAGAAGAAATCTCTTCAATTTTGACTTTAAACATAACTTTGTTAAAAAAAAAAGAAATCCAGCAAAATATTTTTTCCTCACATATTTTGTATGGGGAAATCAGAAAAATTGAAAGGATGTGTTCAATTATTCATGATCATTAAAAAGAGAATGAACAAGAAATCTCACTTCGTGAATACAGTTGTCAAAGTGAAAAGGAGAATAGAGCAGAAATTGGCAAAATGCAATCAAGGTACACATACTTGTCTGAAAATAACAGAATTCTAAACAGAAGGCAGAAAGACCAAGCCAAATGAAGAATGAACTGCTAAATCAGTCAGATCCTATGGGTTTAATACCCTTAAAGAAATAAAAGTCAGCAAAAGTATCCCTGACATAATATCAACCAGGATTTCATCAAAACAAGAGAAAGGGAGGGAAAGCAATACATTGTAGGAAGATGCTTCATAAACAAGATTCATATCTAACAGGACTTCTTACTCGAAGTACACTACTATTTCAAACAGCATACATATGTGAGAGCTTAACAACACCTCCCCTGGGACATTGTGAAGGTCAGGCATACATACCACAGAGCATACAACCAACATGCCACACATGTAAACACTAAATTGCCCTTCCTGGTGGCTACAGAGATACCAAGAACTGACAGAAGCACTTTGCATAGTGAAAATAGACATACTTCCTTTATAAGACACTTTTCAATCAACTGGCCCTTGTCTCAAACCCCCAAAACTGTATTAAGATTTTAGTTAAGCTTTAACTGCTGTTTTTATAAATTTGGCAGCCAAATATCCTTCACCAAAGTTTTCATGGAATCCCATAACACAAAAAAGCACACTGATTTTGTAATATTTGTGCGTTCAGTAAAACAGGAGACATTTATTAATGCTTTTCTGTCACTGCATCACTACCTGAGAATCTGTCCCACTTCACAGGAAAAAAAAAAAGAAGAAAAGGGAAAAACACAATACCATATTCAATACAATATTCAGCATATCATGTAACTATTGGGTATAGCTGTAGTAAAACCTATCCAATTTAAGGTTACATGGTAAGGCTAAGAAATAAAAGCAGTCATGAAGTGGGAAAGACAACGAGTACTAAAAAATAAATAGGGATTAATATGCAAAATCTCAAAGATTCTACAAAAACACATAGAAAAGTAGTGAAAATAAAATCAGGAAAGTATTACTTATAATAGCATATCATAGAACTGTATGGACATACCATACTTGGAACAATTATACGATTCTGTACAGTGCTGCATAAATATCCCAACGTACCCTGATACAGTTCAGCTAGAAGTTTTCAAAGCACAGTGCCAACTAATGTTTACATGGAAGAGGGGTTAACAGGATGGTTAACAGTGAGGGAATGTAACACCACTGCTAAAAGTAAGTACATAAATTTCTAACGCCTGGTGCTGTCACAGACTTTGAAATTGGCTTGGAAAAATCCTAGTTCAGCTGAAGTCCACAGAATTGCACAGACTTGGACTGCCAAAGGGGAACACAAGAGGTCAAGAAACAGCTTGTCTACTAGAAGTGACTCCTAAAACATCCCCACTGAACAACAGGAAGACATGACTTTTATGCCTTCCTGTAGCAACTGCAGACATATATAATGGCTTGTGATGGTCTTAAATATTAAGTAAAAAAATGAAGAAAAGTAACGTTCTCTTTACCAATGCATGCAACACACATAATCAACTATAAGCAATCTTTTTATGGAGAGCAATTTATATTAACAAGCAAAACCCAAGATCACAATATCTTGGAGGGAGGATAATACACTGCTGAAACCATTTTACATAAGTGACACACCAACTGACAGGAGTGCAGGGAAATTGTGATTTCAGGCACTAATTTTTCCTCTTACAGAAGATGTATGTGGGATAGCTCATGGAAGTAAAGAAGTTAATAGCAGACCCTAGTCTGGTGGACGTACTTAAATCAGGCTGCTGGGTTCAAAACTGAGATAACTAAAGTTTAACAACTAGGGATCTACAGGACATTACAATGAATTATCCTTCTTCCCCAAAATATGTTGAACTCTTATATAGCCTGTGTTGCACATACACCTTACTGAATTTCCCCTCTGTACAAGTGCAAAATTTGATTGGGTTTGCATCACAGATTGCAATATCTTCCTAAAAGTACAGAAGCTTATTTTACAAGTTTGTAGGAACACTTAAATATTGATGGCATCAGCAAGAGTCATTCAACAAATTATTTTCCTGTTTCAAAATCAGCACGAGTAAATGCAATTGATTCTATCATCCCAGAAAACAAATTTGGGAATAGAGAAATACATCTCTGACTCACTGTTAGTAGTTATCTGATCAAAGATAAATCCCTGAGCTGTTTCCATCAGAGATTGCTTTGCAGCCATCAAGATTTACTAAAGTAGGCAAATTACATAACTATACTGCAAAGCACATAACTATAGCTTTTTACGAGTGACCACTCATGAAGAATCAAGGAAAAATATAATTTTCTTCTTTTCTCTAAAGTTCCAGCCTCTCCTCCCCATGCATGTTCAACCTGGCTGTAGTTAAAAACACTGTTTTGAAAACCAGTAACTAACATCCACTAGGGGATTGTACTAAGAACTCTGAAGAAGACTTTAGGGTCTTGAATAGGTAATGTCAGCTCTACCTATTCTTAAATCTTGGAGAAATCTGTATGTTGGCATGTGTAGCAGCAGTAAGGTAATCTGTCATGGTTCCCTGTGCCAGCCTGTGTGGCAGACTAGCAGATATTATTAAAAGATAACATTTAATCTTTCTGGAGAAGATTCATGAAGAAGGCACAAGGGTATTTGAGAAAGGAGGAAGCTCCCTTTGAACACGTCCTCTGCAGCATGCTATGGGAAAGTCCGTCCAGGATCCACGCAATGCTGCATGAAAATGCAGTTCCCAACATCTGAGTGGGTGCAAGTTTTACTTTCTATCTGTGTTCCTCTCCTTATTCTATCTTATTAAACCAGCTACTTTATTGCTCCATTTGTTGTCAGGTCTTTCTTACTGAATTCCAAAAGCACCCTGCAGCACTTCTCTCTCCCTCTCATCCCCCACCTCCCCACAGTGCAGAATGAGGATGCAGACATTATTCACATACAGAAGTTCTACAAAAACAAATGTCCTACAATTATTCATCCTCTCAAGCTTCAGTACAACAACAGAGTGCAACTTTTGCTTACCCATAAAAATAAATGTAACTCTGCACAGACACTATGATGTATATTTATCTATATATATATATATAAATCTCTATATCTGCAAGAGTTTAAAATATCCATTCAGACTGGCCAGAGATGACCCCTCTGCTAGAGACGATTGCTTTGTAATAGGAGAGATGGAAGTGCTGGCTAACCTGGGGATCATAATTTCTAAGACTAGGGTAGCCATCACTGTTGCTGTAGCATCCCAAACTACTGTAATATTTTTATTTTAGGGAATGTAAATCACAGTCCTGAGAGATGGAGCCACTATAATATCTTTTATTTATGTTAAAAAATAATGGAAAGCAAGAGGGGATATGCCACCCACAGATAAGTTTTCCAAATAGCTCATAAAGCCCCCTAAGCAATGCTACTTCTTTAGCTGTCCAGGAACATGGAAAACAGAAACTTTTAGTAGCAATTGCAGCAGAGAAATATAATCTTATTTTTTAAACAGCCTGAGGGCTTTCTCAGTCACTCAACTTCCTTTAAATTTTAAAATTACAAGAAACCAATGACCACAATGGTATATCAGTAGTTCTAAGTTTTATGTTTGTACGTAATAACTTAATTTTAGCACCAACTGTACTGAATTTGTTTGTTCCCTATTGTTTGGGAAGAACCACTGAAAATATTAAAGAGCCCATTACATATGTAAATACCACCAATTCCAGTTACCCATAATTTCTTTATATTTCAGGACAAAAGTTCCCCCAAAACATCTAAATTTGTGGCTGTCCATGTAATCTGAGTGAGAATGCTGTAGCTAGGTTTGCACAGACTGAGCAGAGATATGTGTTCCTTTGGTTAGTTTGCAAGCGTACACCACACACACAAAACAAACAAAAAAAAAAGAAGACAAAAGAGAAACCAGGTACAATATCCAGCAACGTTTTTTCAAAATGTGAAAGTTCACCTCTAATACCTTTCTCTTCTTATAACAGCTGCAGGGTTGTGCCACCCAAGAACCAAAGACATTTTGTCAAAACCACTTTTTCCCCTGTTATAGAGACACTTTCTAAATAGAAAACTCAGGAGGCAAAAGGTGAATCTTTGAAATAGAAACTGCAAACCGTGGATGAATACAAATAATGAGTACAAATACACAAACGACATCAGCACTTTACCAGGAAAGAAAACCTAAACATTTCATTACTATTTAGTGCAAAGACAGAAAGAGCTGTAGGGGTGGGAAGAGGGGATCTAATGCCTTTGTTTCAGGGAAAGGATCAGATATTTATTTTAGTATAGCTGGCAAAATGTTCCCTGGCTCTCCTCATACAGAAGCTTCTCCTGAGCTACCCAAGAGTCAGGGTAATTTCCAGTGGGAAGCTTTAAGACTAAAACTGCAGGACGGGAGCAAAGAACAAACAGCTCAGACAACTATGCCATGGGGGCAGAAGGGAAAACTGGGGTTGGATCCCCTTTTCCCCATTCCAGTCTAGGCTTTTCCCATTCATCATCTAGAGCCCCTCCCATGTCAATTTTTTTCATCTTTTTTCTTAATGTTTTTTAATTAATACTCTTAAGTCTGTTTGAAGAAAAGGCTTCAAGCAAGACAATTTCTAAATTCTAAATTTCTAAAACGCTGCCTTTTACATAAATCTATTGAGTGTTTTCATGGGACTGTTCAGAAAACTGTCAGTTTCCTATTTCCCCACTGACACACTGGCTTCTGTGATTTGCAACAAAGATTTTCTCTGTCACATTGTGTGACATAATACAAAGAAGCTCAGAAAATGTGGTGTGACATGCCAACTAATGCACTGAGCCAGCAGGGAAATTTAAAAGCAGCACATGTTTTAAAACTTAGTTGACTTCTTTCTGCCCTACTTCACCTCTCCTCTCCTCTCCTCCAAGCCCACACGGTTTCCCTGCAAATTTGTGAGAGTCATTTCTTCAATACTTATATTTAAGCAGAAAATTCTTCTTGGAAACAACAATTGTTTTCTCATAAACAAAACTGCAGACAAGTGATTCGTATTTAGTGCAGTCCAGAGTCAGAAATCAATCACATGTCCAAAGATTCCTCTGGGAGTGGGTAAAGAAAAAAGCTACCAAGAACAACGCAGTACTTGGAGAAGATCAGGGAATAAAATTGCAGTGTGCAAGCAGTCATCAAACAAGGAGGCAGCATCTGTGGGCAACATAGTGCTATGAAATCAAAGATGCACCCGAAGATACAGTTATTTCTTCTTGAAATAGCCTTTGCTTTCTGCTTCATGAACAGTTGCATAATGCAGATGCATGCATGGTTCCACATGTCCACAGAGCCATCTGCAAACGGGCTAGTCACCAGAAATTTAAGAGCACACTCGAAAGGGTGAACGCCACTTTAAGACTTAGAACTATAGAATATCTAGAATCATAGAATATGAATGTCTTTGAAAACTGAACATAAGAAAAGGTATTGCAACACTGCTATGTCATGTGGTAGGGCCTCTCAATAGCAGAAAGTAATTTTATTATCAGGTTTACTTTGAATTGCAGTACTACAGTGGTATTTTTGTGTCCCTCCTTTATCAGCCTATTTCTGTTGGCTCTGTCATACTAAGAGAAAAAAACAAACAAAACCAAAATATATTTCCCATCCTCGACTGTGAACATCACTGGAGTAAGAGAAACCTATTCTCTCAAAAACGGAACTGAGAGGTTAGTTTGTTGTAACACTGTGGTCAGAGAGTGTACTTCTTTTTCGTATAACCTCTTTTACAATGTCATGACACTGGATAATAAGAATAATTCTAGGATAGATATTCCATTATTATTCTACAGTAAAAATATTCTTAAGAGTAACCTCAACTACATTTGAGGATTATGTTTAAATGTGGACAAATCCTGAATTTGACACAAGAATTTAGTCAAGTTTCAAGAAGAAATTCTCATAGCATTTTGGTGGTCAGCTGGAAAATTTAGTTATTGTACCTCAAGAACCACAAAATGGTTAATATCCTATTCATAATAGAAATCCTAAAAATACTTAGAATATAGGAATCAGCGTGCTGTCTGACCTAAATTCCATTTGCTGACTATCACTGTATATTAAATGGGTTATATAGAGGTTATATATAGGCTCTCTCATAATAATGTCATCACTTTCCTATTTTAACAAGTGGTAAAAACTCTGTGTACTTGGGGGACATATGCAGAACATAATATTTTGATCACTTTTTCTCTGCAGATTTTAAGAGTATAATCAAAAAATCATAGTTAAAAAAACCCTCAAATCCCAAAGCATCCCAAGAGATCTTGATTGAAGCAATTTTAACCTATAATGTAATAAAATCAGATTTAATGGTTTATATAAAAAGAACAAGGCAGTGCAAAATATCATTTAATGTAGAGTATATTTTAGGAGTTTCTACATAGAAACATACTGTGTTTCTTTTTCTTTCTTATGGCAACCCTCGTTTAAAGAAGAGCTCATTAATACATATATAAACATTTCAGATTTTCATATGGAAACTTCTATAGAGGTGGGAAATAACGTTATTGTTTCACTGAGCTGAGAGGTGATCCGGCAGTGTGCACTGGCAACCCAGAAAGCCAAACGTGTCCTGGGCTGCATCCAAAGCAGCGTGGCCAGCAGGACAAGAGAGGGGTTCTTCTCCTCTGCTCTGCTGAGACACCACCTGGAGCTGCTGTCCCCAGCTCTGAAGACAAAAGGAAAGGCATTGACCTGTTGGAGCAAGTCCAGAGGAAGGACACCTTGTCGACTGGAGGGATGGAACACCTCTCCTATGAAGACTGGATGAGAGAGCTGCAGTAGAATTATCACTGCTATACTTGATGCAATATCCAGAAGAAACTTTAATTGTTCCTTCTTCATTTTACACTCGACATCTGTCTGTGAAGACACTGAGGGAGTCTAC
This sequence comes from Melanocharis versteri, assembly GCA_013397845.1. Taxonomy (NCBI): domain Eukaryota; kingdom Metazoa; phylum Chordata; class Aves; order Passeriformes; family Melanocharitidae; genus Melanocharis; species Melanocharis versteri. The sequence continues at coordinate 972,912 of VZTG01010149.1, forward strand.
TTGAATAAGTGTTTTATAAACATTATACCTTTTTTGATCAGACATACATTCTCCAGAAGAAAATTTTCCCTCTTTCCTTGCTTTCATTGGTCTTTAGAGGCCAACCCTGTTCTTCCCGCAATAAAAAGAGAACAGGTATTATCATATTCATCATACTTTGCTCTATTTAACAGATTCAGTTTTGCATGTTAAAAGGGAAACTACAGATAAACTATAACACAACATAGATAAAGCAAGTTGGTTTTGTTTTGCTTTTTTCTGTTTTGTTTTTAAGAAGAAAAAATGTATTAAGTTTAATTACTTAGAGGGAAACATTTTAAACATGTAAATGATCAGTTCAAAGCAGTTCAAAATAGCAGACTACCTCCACATATTATATATGCATAAATATAGGCTACAATTGCCAGTAGTCCTTATTTGTGAAAAGAAGGGAGACCAAATTAAATTATATATGTCATATAATTAAAAAAAGAGTAGACAATCATAACAGACTTTCTTTAGCGCTCAAAGAATGCATGAGAGAATAGAAAATTAATCAGATGCCCTGTCTCAGAGAAAAACTAATCACATATGCAAGTCAAATTGGGCAAAGTAGCTTCGCCTTAATGAAAGAGGGAATTCGATAATATTGACACATTTTACAGCAACATTTTCAAAATAGGGCATTTTACTCTGAGAAGTCAAAATGCTTCATTTTTTACAATTTCTAGATAAAATATTTCAACTTTTCCAAGGGTATGTCAGCAGGTTGAATACTTCCCACAATCTTTTCAGAAGTCAGAGTCAAACAAGAAGGAAAAAACTTTACCCAGTCACTAATCCTATATTCAGTTCAAACCAAATGAGCACTTACAGTGTGAGCATGAGGACAACATAAGCCTCAGGACACATTTCTCACATTTTCACCAGAAGTATCAATTCAGAGCCCTGTGGCCTTCAATGGAAGTCAATTCCCACTTTACAGTGCACCTTCTACTAAAGCTATCACTTTTGTGATAAAAATCTTCTGGTGTTAGTAAAGAAGCATATAAATCTCAAATTATAGGTTGTAGAAAAGAATGGAAGAAACAAGTATATTTTTGTTACTATTTTGGAAATATATATGACTAAGAGTAAAAAAAGTAAATTTGCATTTTGGTTTACCTCCTGAACCAAAACATAGATCTTGACAATTGTTTTCCTTTGTTTCTCAAAGATGTTTGCATCTATTTTGATTCAGACAAAACCAAGCCCGAAACACACTACATTTAGGGAAGCGAAAGAAACAGTGCAGTGTTAACAAAGCTGAAAAGTTTCATTCTCAGGCATTTGTTGGAAAAGTCAATGGAAAACAGAGTTTGGATTAGCATAATTGCCAGAAGCAGCAACAGCAGTGTTAATAGCCCTATTCTTACCCTGCAAAGCCTGCTGGTTCACTCTGCATGGACAAGCTAAATACCACCAACAGTAAAATACTGCCTACAGAAATTGAGAGCAACACATCCTACAACACCTGTGTCGATCATACCCAAAAAAACACACATAACATCTACCACATGCTTAAAATTATACAGTACCACTCTGAAGGCATAGAACATCTGCTTGAAATTAAGCTTTATGGAGGAAAGCAAATATAGGACGAAGCTACCCATGCATCAGATTCCTTACCAACAGGAATATAATAATTTTCAGCCACCAACACTCCCCTAGTGGAAAAATATACAACAAAATACAAGTTACTGCTAATTGCCTGCTAAGCTGATGCTGTAATTGTTTTGTGAGAAAGTGAATGAGGATATGTTTGTGAGTCTCATGGAAGACACAGCTAAAAATATTTTCTTCAAATAAGTTCTGTTTGGAACCAGAACACATTATTAAAGCCTCACTAAAGAGAAATCACTTTTTATTTAAGTGACAGGATGTAATCTGATGGAAATGAGTCACACGAGATCTCATACTGAAGCAAAGCACTCTACGGGGAGAATAAAATGAACAGGAAAGAGATCATGTTTAGGATTATCCACTGACATCACAACACAATGAGGGGCAAAGTGTACAAAATGCAGTGTGAGTGGATGAAATGTTCCAGTACACGGCTATTAAGCATTCCTATATCTCCAGACAAACAGAGCAATTCCAACAAAAGACAAACATGTTAGTGTTTTTATGCCTTCCAATTAAATACTGATTTCTCTAATTTACAAACAGATATGGATAATAGAACACAGATGTCACAGTTAGGATTCAGAAAGCCTTAATGAAATTTCTCCTCAAAATCACGGAGCTCCTGTTATCTTTATGTTGTCAAAAACAAGCAAGTCAAAGCTTCCTTGACTTAAGAGACATCTACTACTTTGTTGACATGCTGTAACTGGCACACTTCATTTTGCATGTTCGTGCATAGAAAACTTGAACTCACAAAATTTTTAAAAAAAGGCCCATATCTTCCAGCAATTGGATGGAAAGATGGCATGGATGAGGAGGCTGCTCCTGTTGATAAGCCTCAGTTGTGAAAATTAGGGCACAGACTTGAAAAATACCAAAGAAATGCAACTCTGAAGTTGAACGAAACCATATGTTTTGGCACTGTTGAAATAGTGAAACAGGTGGCAGTAATACAGGTGTTTCAGTGCACAGCCTTAAGGGGTTTTTTTGGCAGTTTCAATCAAAGAAACAACCAGTTGCTCACCCTTTTTGATGCCAAAACAAAAAACAAACCCAAGAGCAGAGATACGTGATTAGCAAAGAAAGGCAAAAATTCTCCACAACTTAATAAACAGTTCTAACAGACAGCAATGCTGCATACTGATTTTGCATTGCCATCTTTATTAAGAACACCAAAGACTACATTACTGCCAGGCAACAACAAGCATGGAAAATAACATGAGCTTATAAATACAAGTAAACTGAATATTGCAGCCCTTCCTCAAAAAAAAAATCACAACTACTATTTGTGGGAACAAAATTCTTCTTTTGGAAAAAAAAACAAAAACAAAAACAAAACAAAACAAGAAAACACAAACAAACAAACAAACAAAAACAAAACATAGGCAAACAAATCATGCTAGAATTAATCACAAGTCAAATAATGTTTTTTGTTGTTGCCAGAACTTTTACTGCTACATATGTAATGATTGCTATATTAAGGGAGCTGCTTTTTACTCCTTGCTCTGAGATTCTGTCAACTGTATTTTTTTGGTCTAGTTATCCCCACCAAGGACTTGCTGTTAAAACTCAATGCAACAACTAAAAAAATTCTTCTCTAGTCCACACGTTATGATTAAAAGTATTTGGATTTGATGTCTCCAAACCCAAAGACTTCAAAACAGTAAGTCATACAGAAATTTAGAGACAAGACACACAAGGGCATTTTGGAAAACAAATTCTCAGGGCCAATGGAAATTGGTTCTTTATCAAAGAGCTGTCTATATATCTCACTTAACACAGCCAGTGGAGAACAGACCTACTAGAAAATCCAGCAGTTTTCTGTCAAAATTTTGCTAAAACTTTTGTTCTCTCTTACTACAATATAACAAAAAAAGCTTTTTCTTCCAGGAAGAGAAGACAGACATTTCAGTGACTACTTTTAAAAAAGGAGGAAGGAAAAATAATCATAAAAGAACTTTAGAAAAATGGATATCACTGCATTGAATAAATATTTTATATAGTTTGGGGGTTTTAATATAGTTTTATAACTCCTAGATAGGAGTCTTTAAAGGATCCAATAGAAGAAGCATCATGGCAAACTGAAGATATTGGAAAGTACAAGGAGTATCTAAATTATGCAAACCTCCCTAAATTCACTGGACAAAAAGAGACAAGTTTAAATGAAAGTATACAGATTTTGCCTCATTATGTTATAAAATACTTTACAAGCTACGCAGAAGAAGTGAGAATTTTGCTTCAACTTCTTCATGAATTTGCAGTATAAGAAGACCAATACTATAAATGAGGATGAAAGTTGCCGGGTCAGGTTTGGCATTCCATCTGTTCTGTGTTTTATGTTGTGATAGACTGCTTTAGCATCATTCAACAAATCTGGAACAAGGTTATGACTTTTAAAACCCACTGGAAGATCAAGATTAACATAAAGAAAGCATTTTTCAGAAGTGTATGTTAGTCCATATTTGTAACTTCTTGTTGAAGTTGCATCTGAACAAGTTAAAGAAGTTCAGCAATGTGACTATTTACATTTCTGCAAAATTATGCCTCTTTCCTTCCTATTGAATATTTTAAAATTAAAAGGGTTTGTTTTCATGTGAGGGTTTTTGTTTGCTTGCTTTCCTTAAATGTGGAAATGCTAACCAGAAATAGGAAGAACTCACAGAAATCATTTGATGAAAAGACTCAAGTACTTGCTTCTGAGGACAAATCCACTTCAGCACGAATTCCAACAAAACATTCATATTATACAAAATACACATATTTCTTTAGATGAGTAAGAGAACACAAAACAAGAAATATTTCTTATCAGCACAGAAAATTGTAAAACACTGAGAACCCACTTCAGCTGCTTGAAATTTAAAATGAGAACATGTATAGAAAAGGCAAGCCAAGAATATGAATTATATGTGCATATGCATAAGGTATACTATACATTTAAAAACAATTTGAGGTAGTATCTATTTCTTTTTATTTTCCTTGCCATTCATTATGAGATTGTCTTCAAACGCTTTTTGTTGATCAGTCTCCCAGACCTCTCAGTATATGTATAAAAATAACACAGCATTAAGTTTTAAGGGTTGATTTATCTTTTTGCTTTATTACAATCTTTTCTCATATATATGTATCACCAGACTGAACATAATGGAATGAAGAAAGGAAGGGAAATGGTACAGTTTATCTACTAAACTAGACAAAAAATATTACTATAATCCTGAAAAAGAGTGATGCCAAACACCCAGTTCTGTGGAAAGTCTTGACTATTTCAAGAACTGAACCTGATCCTGAAAAGACCTAATTAAGCAAAGATAAACATTTAATAATAAGTGTCTCTACACACTTCTCCACTGATCTCATTACTCATTACTTTTCTAATTTTTTGTTCTTACTCTCTCTCAAAAAGCTATTGATAGAAAAATAAGGCTGTTTCTTTCATCTTTCCCCAACTTCTGTGTACCCAAAGTCCTGGAAGAGCAGGACCTTCACCCTGGAAACCTGCTTGCAGGCTCCAATTCAGAAGCTGTTTGCAGTTCTTCAATCACACACAGAAAGTTCATTTTCTGAACCGTTTAAATAAGAAACCTGAAAGAATGGCAAGAAGGTTTGTCCATAAAACTAGAGAGTGGAACAAAAGCAAATCAAGGGCTGTGGAGACAGATGGCAGGAGAGAATAGAGGCAGGGGCTGGCATGGAAGATGGGAGGGAAAGCCATGTAGCTGCACAGGCCTAGGAAAGACAGACTGCAAGTGACCTGGCAGCCAGGATGGCTGTGGAGGGCTCTCTCCTTATGCAAAAAGGCCTGTCACCACAGAATGGTTTCAGCCAAGGGGGACTAGAGTCCTTTAAGGTGACCATCTCCCTCTGTCACCCGCAGCAATCTGATGGTGCAGCAGTCCCCGATGCGCGGGCTTTGTGGTGTGCAGGCTGTACACACTGTCACAGTGCTGCACAAAGAACAAGGGAACCAGTCCTTCTAATATCTGAAAGGGGTCATCACAGTGGCCTCCTGATGCCCTAAGCCACCTCACTGCCTTCTGTTCCAGGCCCTGTAAATACAGGGGTCCCAGCAGCTGGCTCGCAATTTGCTGAGGCCCTCTGATGCCAACCATCATTGGAGAAGAGGAGACCTGGAGCAGAGGGACTGCCCACCTTTGCATGGCACACCATAGTGATGGCTCCCAAAACCACAGCTGAAGTGGAAGCGATGTGGGAGGAGTGACATTGTCAAGAGGTTGTGAGGGGACACAGCCAGAAGAACTGACTCGAATTGACCAAAGACACCAAAGACATAGGAACTAAACAATAATATTTAGCCTGGCCCAGGGATACCTACGGCCACTTTAGCAGCAGAGTGGCAATTATATAACATATAACATCATGCTCAGCTATAAAACTGTCAGGTGGCAGCTTTCCCAAGGTAGCCATTGCTCAGAGACAGGCTGGGCATTGGTCTGCCAGTGAGAGATGATGAGTGACAGCCTTCGTATCATTTGGTTTTCCCCTTCATTTATTAAACTGCCTCTATCTCAATCCACAATTTTTCCTGCTTGCCCATCCTGCTGTGGGGAAGTGAGCACATTACTGGATAGGACCTCAGCTGCTGGCCATGGTCAGTCCACATTTTCAAATGGAGAGAATGTGAGGTTTTTTTCCAGAGATCAGGGCTGTAGGACTTGATGTAAGTACCAGCCTAAAAGACACTAAAAAATTATACATCATTATTTTTGGTGTACATTTTTCTTTAACACACTGGCACAGATTTAGGATAAAAATGCAAGTGTTTCTTTTAGCAGATACCTGATCTGCACAGCTGTCTACTGTAAATGTCACAAACTACTGCTGTGACAAACTCAGCAGAAAAACATCAAGATCTGGAATAAGTGGGGCATAACACCAGCTATAATCTGTGGAGTTTCTTCTCCATTAAGTTAACTAATTTCATGAATTCTCACCTAAAGTCATGACATGTAACGCTGCCACTGAAAAGACTCGAGCTAGATAAAGAAACCAGTTTAAGACTACTATCTGAGGCTTTGTGATTAATGGAGTCTGGGGTTTTTCTCTGTATTTTCTGTATTTTCTGCAGTATATGTCTTCACTTCAAATGTGAATATTTGAGAAACGCTGCGCCATTTTTAAAACATCTAAGACAATAGGATGATTATATCAGTAACTATTCCATTTTCAAGTGAGCCTACGTTAGTCATATAGGCCTTACTTCAATAAAAGGATGACTACTACATGCAATGCTTGCTATACTTATTATGTTTCCAAGAAAACATGATATCAGCATGTATTCTGATAGAAAAAGACACAAATCCCATAATTATCAGGTGATTTGTGACTTCTTTTTGACTTCATCTTTGTATTCTTAGTACAAAAACATATAATGTCTTCCATCAGAACCTGCATTCCTCTGGTCAGTGAAGAATTCACCAGCTTTTCAGATTTATAGATATATACATACACAACACTCACCTGAGCAATCCCTTGTAGCAACACATTTTTTTGTTTTTTTTTTCTTTTATAAAGCTACTCACAAATAAAAGGTATAACAGACATATTTTTATTTATATTATTTTTACAACTCTGTCATTGATTATGAGAAAGATATTTAAGTTCACATTTCTTCATCAAACACTAAGCTTTTAGTCTGCTGCAAAATGAGGGTGTTTGATGGAAATATACGGTTTAGCGAATGACATATCTATAGCATGAGGAAAGGAATTATTTGGCAGTTATAGGCATATTTACCCTGAAAAGCCAAATGCATCTTGCCAGACCATCCATCACCATTACTACTCCTGTCCACAGTGTAGAGATTGGTGCTCCTATTGCTCCATCTCTAGGTAGCTAAAAACTCCCCATCCCGCAAAATAAAAAAAAAATTAAAAAAAAAAAAAATCCCGAGGATTGAAGCCATACTTTAAATGCAGTAAATTATATTATCTCCTTGTCATCTTTTGCAAAGTAAATACTCCCATTCTGTAATAAGAGCATTAATACTGCTGACCTATGTAAAAATTAATTTTGCATTTTAAAGTGTTGTTTTGAAGCGAAAATACATAATGAACCATACTCCAACCTTTATTAGCAGATATGGAACAATTTCTGGCACTGAGGATAAACAAGCCAAACAGTACCTGCTTAATTACCTGTGATCCTGTAGGGTGCATATACTTCATCCTTTATGTAACAAAAAACAAAAACAACCACAGATCAAATTAATTCTGGTTCATGATACACTGTCTAAGTTAAATATACAGAATATATGCACACATAGATAAGTTGTTGTTTTGATATTCCTCCATACATATATTTAAATACTCAGACATGGATGAAATATAAAAATGTAATATAGCTTTAAACTAGCAAATAACTCTGCTTTAATTAGCCTTTCCAGTAACTTCTAGTGGTTTAATATCACATAAATATTGTTCCATGGGGCTGTTTTTGAGAACTGGCAAAGCCTGACTGATTAAATTTCCCATAAAACCTCCCAGTATCAATTAAGTAGAGAAAAATATGCTCAAGTCATTTAGAATGAGAAAGGACTAGTCCAAGTGTGCTGTGTCACCTGAGCTCCAGTGACATTAAAAACATTTATTTCTTTTGCAACCATGGCATACGGTTGCCTTATGCATGCCAGTCATTTCCAACAGCTATAGAGCTTTAAATCATAAAAAATTCAGGAAAGAAAAATCACACCAGAAGGCCACAAAGGGCTTCTGACCCATAGCACCATGATTCAGACTAAAGACTCTGTAAAGAGGCAACAAGTCTCTCAAGAAGAAAGAGCAAACGGCTTCTACAAGAATTTTTACGAAATCACAGGTGGATTGAAGCTGGAAGGGACCTCTGGAGGTAGCGTGCTCCAAACTCCTGCCCAAGCACGGTCACCTGCAGCCAATTTCTCGAGACCACGTCCAGATGGCTTTGGAATAAATCTCCAAGGATAGAGACTTTGTATCAGGCCTGAGCAACCTGTGCCAGTGCTCAACCATCTTCCCAGTGAAAAAGTATTTTCTGAGGTTCGGATGGAACATTCCATGTTTCAGGTTGTGTCCGTTGCCACTGGTCCTGTCACTGGGCACCACTGAAAAGAACCTGGCTCTGTCTTCCTTGCATCCTCCTTTCAGGTATTTATATCTGCTGACAAGATTCCCCTGGACAGTCCCAGCTTTCTCAAGCTTTCCTCATATGTGAGATGCTCTACCTCCTCAAGCATCTTTGTGGACCCTCTCTGTACCTCAAATATGTCCATGTCTCTCTTGTACTGAAGCATGCAAAACTGAACCGAGCACTCCAGGTGTGGACTCACCAGTGCTGAACAAAGTGTCCCTGGAGGGATCAGCTTCCTTGACCTGCTGCAAGTGCTTTGCCGGTGGCAGCCCGGAATATCACCAGCCACCTTTGCAGGAAGGACACATTGCTGGCTCATGCCCACCCAGTGTCCTCTCAGGCCCCCAGGGCGTTATCTGCAAAACTGGGTGCCCAGGGCTGCTCCTCCACAAGTGCACAACTTGACGCTTCTCCTTGATGAACCTCATGGAGCTCCTGTCAGCCCATTCCCCTAATCTGTCATTACTTCTCAAAAATTACCCTGGCCTGGGGATTTCTTGTTTCTTAGATTAAAAATGCCCACGTAACAGAACACCAGGGCAGGCTACACATAACCATGAATGCAGCTAATGCATGTACCAGGCTACTTTTGAAGAATCAGTTCGTCCAAATTTCAGACTTAATCTTTAAATGTGTTTTCACAACTAATCATCATAGGTTTCAAGGAAGATAAACATCTACAGATTCAGTGATCTGAGGCCCTAACCAGTTCTGATGTTTTTAGATAAGTAAAAGCATTATATTCAACTTCCTTATGAAAGGTGACAGAGCTATTTGCAGTGAGGCTATTGTATGTTTATTGTAAATTTTATTACAGTCTGATACCTTAGAGTTTCTCTCTTGTAAATGCACATCTAAAGCAAGAATATATCAAATAATGGCAATTAGAAAAAGACAAAAAAAGACTTTGACTACCAGCATTCTGGTAGAGCACTTGCTACAGTAAACTTTAGAACAGTATAGGAAGGGGAAAGTAACATGCGTGCGTATGCATCTACAGAGGAGTAGAAAAATTCAAAACACAATCTCGTAAAATACTCTAAAATGCCACATTTAAGAATGCTCCTTAATGTGCACCCACAAAGTAAAAGTTCAAGTATTTGAAACCCGAGTGAATCTTTTAACCTGGATGTCTGAAACGAGAACACGAAAGTCAGTCTTAAACACAAATTCATATTCTAATGTCTGGTAATATTTTGAAATACAGTACTTATAATTTTCTTTATTACATTAGACTGTTACATAATGACACTTCAATCCATAACATTTTTTGTTGCCATGGAACATTGAAACCATCTATTCTCTTATATGCAACTAAGGCCAAGATGTCCAGTCACTTAGTTGGATAAGCACAAGTCAGTGGTACTGACCAAATTTGGATCAGGCTCTAAAGTAATCAACAATCCTGAAGCAAGAAATAAAATCCTAATCCTTTTAAATCAGTAAGAGTGTTATAGGACATGCATCTTTTGTACTTGTTTTTGACTTAAATTCCTTAAATTCTATTATAGGAAATCAGGTGAGGTGTCAAACACTGAGTCGTAATTAAAGAGAAGATGAATAAGGGGAACCGTAATATGATGTCTGCTATTTGAGGCTGCTACATTTGTCAAGCAAAGCCTGGCTCTCTTGAGCTACCTGCCAACAAACAGCATCAACAGAGCAAGATGCTCAGGAAACTGTTTCACTCCCAGCTGCTCTTGCACCACGGGTATTTTCATCCTTTTCTATCATTGTATTAGGCAGACCACACCACACCAAGGAGATCAGTACTACATTAGGTGAGAAGACTGGGCACAGAGGAAATATTATAATGAGGTAATCCTTGCTTCCAAATCTACTAATGTTTTCTCACGCATTTACTGTTGCTTATGCATCCAGCAAAGTTATACATTGCAATTTAAGGTGATGGCCCAATATTGCCACTTTTCCTCTTGGCACAAAGCAGGGATATTTCTAGTCTGTACAGAAAATGTTGGTCTAAATTTACAGCAGTTTTGCAACACATTTGCAAAACACAAACCTTCTCTGAATCCCTCTTCTGAAAAGCAATATCTCATCCTTGAGTGGGTTGAAGATTTTAGTTTTCATCTCCTCTGTTAATTAAGCACTAATGAAAGTAAGTGGTAAAAAGCCAGCTTTTGAGAGCTATTCAGGAGCAATCACACTTTGAACAGTTGATTAATGAAGCATTAATAATCTCTTTTAGTATAAAGCAGTAAGAGAAAAAAAAAAAAAAAAAAAAACACAGCAAAAAATCCCCAAGAAAAGTAGATACTGTTTTCTAAAATGTCAGCAGAACCAACAAATATAGTTGCATATACATACTGAAATAAACCGTTTTGAGCATTTGGAAACCAGAAAAGGCTTGAAGAGATACCTAACAACATTTAAATGTCAGGCTGGAAATGAAGATAAATCTCCAGTGACTCCCTACACTTTAGATGAACAACAGCACTGGAGTGTTACATGTGGTATAGCTAAAAAGCATAAGATTTGGAATTTGGTCAGCACAGAGGCTGTACACAGACAAAGCCTTTATGTAGTTTTCCTGTCCTGCTGTCCATTAAAGGATTAACTGCAAGTATTTATCTGCTGCTACAACAGTTTCTCATCTCGAAATTGTCATGTTTCTACTGTTGATTTTATGACAGTTAAGTCAGATTAATAGTACTAACTTCCTTTTTCTGTACATTATCAACTTATCCTGGAGATTCACTCAGACATTTGTCCATCTTACTCACAGGAATGGATGAACCTGGCAGTGGCACTGGCTCAGCCATAGGAACTAAACAATAATATTTAGCCTGGCCCAGGGATACCTACGGCCACTTTAGCAACAGAGTGGCAATTATGTTGGGCACTCAGGGAGAAGTATATCATCTATGTAGCATCATGGTGCCTCCAAACAGCTTTTTAAGGAAAATTTTTGTCACTTTCTTTTCATTCATGTGCCTTAAATTAGAAGTAGAGGAGTCTGTGCTCAACTGACGAATGGACAAATTATATGCTATGCATGCATAGAAGATGCACAACCACTTGCATTATCATCTCTCTCATTTTTTATATCAAACAGAAATGTTTAGATAGAGAGTTTGGCTCATGATTGATCATTAAGCACACTTAACATTTACAGCAGGACAATTGTTGCTAGCACTCTCTGGCTCAAAGGGGAGGAAAACTGAAATTATACTACTATTGTGAGCTTGTTTAAAAGGTACAGCCTGGTGATCAAATTACAGGGAGACAGATGCATTTAAAGAACCTCTCTTTCCTGTATCACTTTCCTTGCATAAAAAAAAAATTATTTTAAAAAGGCACATACAGAAATAAAGGCAACAAACATGCTGAGGCTCCAAAAATGCAGTAATGGTGTACATAAACCATATTCAGAGACAAAGGCATTTGTAGCAAGGTACTTGTCTAGTTATTATTTTCGTTATTTATATTAAACTAGTCCTTTACAGTAGATACCAGCAACTTCTTTGTCTTGCTACACAAACTCATAACAGCCTAAACTCCCAAGAACTTTTCAAGCTAAAGAAAGCAAGTAGGCCAAGAAAAGGAAAAGAAACATGAGCATCCAAAGGTGAATTTAGTAGCTTGACATGAGAAAATAAATTCAAGCTGGCCAAAGAAACTAGGCAACCCTCACCCACAGGTCCACCGACTACACTGCCTTAATTGAGAATGCCACCAAATTCTCTATAGAATTAAGACCTAAAAGTTAGTACACTCAAGCCTATCACAGGCAAAACAAACAAACAAACAAACAAGCAAACAAACAAAACAAAAACCAAAATAACCCCACAAAACCCACAAAAGTTTATAACACATATTTAAACAATCAGTCAAGCACCAGCAAGGGGGCAGTTTGAAAAATCAAGTTTTAAGGGTGCTTATACACAAAATTGTGCAATAGGTTAATAGGATTTTTTCCACTGATATCAAAAGCCTGTAGATTATATCCCTTATGGAAAAGTAGGCTTTCCAGTAGATGAGCTGAAGGTCAGGTCTCTTTATTCCATTAGCTAACAAACTTCCAACACCAATGCCCAACTTTTAGCTTAACAATAGACAGGATCATATCAGCACAACAGTGACAGCAGAAAATAATTTGGCAGTAAACTGCATAGCTATTGTCATCAATAGTCTTATGGCAAGTATGTTCTAGATAAGTATTGGCAATTTGTAGCAAAAATGTATTTCCTGGACCTCTTAGTGTTGTGTTATGTAATGTGATAAAAAGCTCATCTGTACACAGACAGAGTAGCACAGAGAGACAATGGCAGGTGTGGCAACTTCAATAATAAATGCCCTGTCCCAGCTCCTCCCAGGCTCATCAGTGGTCCATCTCCACAAGTCCAGATATGCACAGAAGAACAAGCACAGCCAGGAATCCAATGGATATCCTCTCCAGGGTGTCCAGCCTGCCCCAGGGCTGTCCCAGGAGAACCATCAGCCCCATAATCCAGGTGTGAAACCCGATATGAACTAACAGGAGTCAGCTCTCTGGAGCACCTTTCAGCCTGCGGGGCTCACTGTCTAAGGGTAGAGAACACATTTTAAAATACAGGCGAAGAGCATTACATGCATGTACATAATGTCTACATATGTTTATGTGTGTGCAACACATTCTGAGCCTTGCTTTTGCTTGGACATGAGGATACAGAGCTGCCTCATCTCTGTCAGGATGAGGGATTGGTCTCCCACAATAATTTAGCAGGTAGAAATTTAGGCTCTGTACGCTCCTAGCCCCTTCTGCTTCCTTGTAGAAAACCTGTGTGCAAACACTTTTATTTCTACAAAGTTTGTTGACAGGCTTTTATGAGGAGTAGTACTTCCTCAATACTCTGTATTCACAAAAATTGTAGTATTCAATTGTTACGCTGCAGGATTTATACTTTTAGAAAGAAGCAAGAGTAACTCAGTGGAAACCTGCAGATTTAGCTCTTGCAAAAGTCAGCGTTATTCAGCAAGATGCTTATGTGGGAAATTATATACAAGCCTCCACCTGGGCGCTAAAAGAAAAGAAATTTAAAATGATGAAGCATGAGAAAGATGTACATATCATTGAGCATTTGTCTACTTCTGGTGAGTAATACCTTGTCAAAATAAATTCAGTTGTCTTCAGAAAACTGCAGAGTTCATGTGCAACAGTACAGCAAGGTGTTGCCCAAGACTTTGCGAATTATTAATAAAATAACAAGTGACAACCTTTCTAAAAGAAAAATATCCTTTCATGGAACATTTGGTCAATCTTCGTCATGTGGAAGAACTTTTCAAAAAAAAAAATATAGCACAACACACAGTGGTGTTTTATGGAGTGTTTTGTTTCTCTCTAAAGGTAAAAAGCTTTCAAAGGACAAAAATAATAGAACTGCTCTTTGTTTTTCAGTCAAACACAATACATGCAAAACAAAGGTGTAAAAAATCTATGCGTAGATCAGGAATTGATGGAAAATCATTCAATGTCATTACACTATTAAGTCGCTGAGTTATTCTCCTCATTTTTTAAAAAAATCTATTTCCTCATTCACTCTTCTATTTTTATTAATAATTATCAGTTTCCAGGAAAAGGAGAATAATTTATGTGCTGAATATGTAATGCAGATTTTCTCTGTCGTTTTATGCCATAGTTATTTTATGTTACAAAAGCCTGTTCCAATGGATTAATAATGTTGTGTAGAACAGCAGGATTTTTCTCACTGACTCCAATGAAGGAAATTATGGTCCATAAATGATCTAATGATCCTGCAAACTGTATTTTAAGGAGTCTCTCTCAACTGTGAATTAGTCAACACACCATAAAGAAATCTCTTCTGTAAGTTAGAACATAATGAAACTGATGAAAGGATTCTCAGAAGACTACATGCAAATAAGCATCTTCTTTAGTGAGTTTTGCATGATATTAAAACCCAACCTCCAGTTGGTTTAATAACCTTCAGTTATTTCAAGGGACTACACGATTTAAACTCTATGAGAGTGAACAAACCAGAAACAAGTTACTTTCACCCCTTAAAACCACACTTTTTAAGGAAACCCAGAATGTGCGAGAGGTGCTTCACAGAAACACAGACCTGGTATAATTATTCTTTCAGACTGGATGTCTTCTCTTCCCTCTCTCATCTTTATGCCTATTCTTACCCCCTCCACAGCACATGAATAAACTTGGCTTATAACTTGTCTTAATCACTTCCACCACAATGCACTTTTACTTATTCTTGTCCTTAGGCCAACACTGCTTGCCAGCCATGAAGAGAGCTGTAAAACTGGAATTTCTAAATTCCAGAGAGAAATGTAAGGACTCCCCAAAAAACTACATACTCAATGAGGTTTTTAAAAGGGCTTACTGTGGTTCATGTATTCTGAGTTAGACACACAGGAGAAATACCAACAAGATATTCTCAAGAGGTGAAAACAACAGAAAAATGCTTTACTGACAACTTCAGAAAATCAACTTTGGCAAAAGGTTTAGTGCAACATTCAACCAACATAAAATGCTTCTCAAAGCATTAACTTGGCCCATTCAACTTAGCGAACTCTAAGCCCATTCAATTTCAAGTTACTCAAAAATTCCTAGAACAGGGAATTAGAAGAAGGAAAAAGAGAAAAAGACATAAAATATATAGAAAAACACACTTATAGCTACCAACTCCTGGGCTCCAGCAGTGTTCAAATAGAGACTCCAAGAGGAAATACAGACATGTGCTTGCCACATGTTTTACCTTAAACACCTCTTGGCCTTCCTGGGCCCTTCCCACAGTTGGGACTTTTGATCATTTGGCCACTCAGGAGCTGAGTTAGGGGCTCCAGAGGCAGGTGTGGAGCATTGCCTTGGTGTGCCAGGGATTGGCAGCCACTGCCGTGCTGGATACAGGCTTTAGAGGGGTGTGGTGTACAGGGCAGGGCACTGCCTCACCACGGTGAGGATGGACCTGCCCCTGCCCCCACCCACATGCACCCCAAAATGTCTTGAGACATCAATCTTTCCAGTCTCTCACAGCAGTGTGACTTAATATTTGTCTTAAAATGGAACGCCTCAGTGGGTCACACTACCTCCACAGCGGCTTAGGTATTATTCATTTTGAGAGGAAGGGAAGTTAACAAATCAGTGAAAAAAAATTTCCCAGTCCAGTATAACATTGGTGTTGCTGTCAGCCTTTGCTATGTCCCCAGTGAATTATCTTAGCTATCAAAAAAGTATCCACTTCCTGCGTTTGCTTGGTCAACTACAAATGACACTCCAAAGTGAAAAGACCTGAAACGGCCCCAAGACCACCTCTGGAAACACCACCTATACAAGGTACAGGAAAGAAAACATAGGATTCCATTTCTTTATCATCATTAGACGCAGGGTTGCTGAGATATAAGAGAATCTTTTTTTCTTTGTCTTTAGAGATATATTGAAATTATGATATTGCTGCAAAAGAGAAACAATAGACACTTGCCTCACTTTTCAGAAAACTGAGGATTCTACTACAGCCAGATGACAAAACCAATAATCATCTCTACTTAAGTATTGGTTTACATTTTCAGAACCACCCATTTCTGAACAGGAGACTAGTACATTTTCAAGGGTTAGTGATAATTTTTTTGCAAAGGGATAAATATTTTTAAGGTATGCACAGCTGAATAGTCTTAGAACATTCCAATTCTTGTAAAAGCAACAATAGATTTACATCAAAGATAACAGAGTAGATTTTAAAATGAGTTACACTTCACTTGACAATATAAAAGAAAAACAACCGTCTAGAATTCACAGGAGTAAGTGGTAGTATTCACTTCCATGAACAAAACCAATGACAGATCACTGGTTTTCCACATAACTGTGGGGAAACTAGCCAAGACAGATGTTACTGCTAGGAAAAAATACACAACAAATCTTCACACCTACAACTGCTACCTGTCAAGCTGCTTCTACTTTTTGGCCTTGGATGTTAGGCTTTCAGGTTGGGTTTTCTTCACAGCTTGGAGGAAAAGCATTTCGGCACAGAGGGTGAAAGGACGGAATAGTTCAATACCCAACCGTTTTCTTACATAAAGCAGGGAGGCTGTCGATTAAAAAAAACAAAACAAAACAAAACAAAACAAAAACAAAACAAAAAATAAACAAACAAAAAACCCACATGAAGTTAAAAGAAAAAATGTTGCTTTCATATCACATAATCTCTTTAGATTTTTACACCTCCAATGAAATTCTGAAAAAGTATAAACTTATTAGGAGCCAATGCATGTTTTGCACATTGCAATCAAAAAGGTACTTAGAATGGAAGCCTATTCAGTTTAAGAACTTACAGCTAGAGAAGAGTTATAGAAATTCTGTCGTGTAGATCCAGCTTTGTAAATATCTGCTATAAAGGCAACTGCAAACAAAAATTCACTCTTATTTTAATTATTAAAGCACAATTAGAGTTTGCAGGAGAATGTCCAAGAGCCAGAAGTTAAATATGAAAAGAAACATAAGCATATAAGTGTCATAAATAAAAATTATTAAATAAAGAATAGAAAAATTAATTACACAAGGATTTCCTTGCTTAGTTTCTCTCCGTCAACAACAAAATTAACATATAATATATTTGCAAAGGTTGTAAACAATATCAACTTACTCAAAGTTACTGCTGTATTGACAGCATTAGTCGTTTCACTGAATCCCTCCAAGTTCTCCATGATAATCCTGGAAAAGTATATTTTACTAAAATAAAAAAAGAAACTGTTCCAAGCCAATTTGGATCCATAAAAAAGTTTCATTCTTTCTCTTTTTCTCTGGGGCACAGGATATAACAGTCTGATTCAGTCCACAGCAGAAAAAAAGGCACTGATACAAAATTCAATTCAAAATCCAAACAAAGATTTCTTCTAGCACAGTAGTCTCCGTAATCCTTAGATATTAGAATGAACTCTCACTCATCAGCTATATGGCACTTGAATTCAACAAATGCGTGCACATACAAAAACAAAACAGATATCACTGAGAGTTTCCACTGCAAACTCAAGGGAATTCAAGTCTGGCCTTTAAAGACCTGAGATGTAGCCTCACCATCCAGTAGACAGGATTGAGTTTTATGCAGTTAATCAATTTGGACAGTGGGTACCTCAAAGAATTCCCTCCTCTCTAAGCATTCCTTCCACGGGCAGCTACTGACAAAGTTATTTCAGAGGTTAGAGCCATGCATTAATGAAGACATCATTACCTGATAAAAAAGTCATTAATATGTCTTACTGCTAATTGTTTTTGTCATTAGAAAATAATGATCTATGGCTACAAGTTTTAACAGGAAGATATCAGCAAAAATTACTCTGATCTTGTATTAAGCACACAACAAATGGAAATATTTCACAGAATTTCACAGGGTTTAGACCCCACAACAGGATACTAGTAATGAATTTATAAAATTTAGAGATGTAGAGCAAATAATCTATAGAATTTTAAAAACTGGTTCATAAAATTTCTCAAAGGAAATGCCAGTTCTAGGGTCTTTTCATAATCAAAACAATGTGTCATAGAATAAGGACTTCTGAAGGGAAATTATTTTAGCAATGTTTTTTTGTTTTGTTTTGTTGGTGCATAATGCAGTGGGACAGCTGTGCTGAATGGGACTCTTTTGGATGATTCCTATGGACTTTGGAATAGATCCTTAACTGTTTTGCTGTTATCATTTTGATTTTTATTCTATATAACACTGCTATGGGCCAAGAACATTAAGAATGTATAAATGGAATTATATCACAATGCAAATGGACACAAACAATAACCACAGTTAAGGGTTTAATTCAAAGCTTGTCAAGTCAATAACAGAATCCTACCTTCTCAAGAAACAGTACTGACAAAATACAACACTCAATAATTAGAGACAGAAAGGGAAAAGCTCTTCAATTTCTGTTTCTACAACCTGATAAATACTGTATCACCAAAATCACACACTTTAGGCTTACTCTTACAGTAAGTGTGTGGACTGCCACCAGCAGTTGAATTTGGTCAAAAAAAGTGATTGAGAAAGAGAAACTGGTTATACTGTGCAACCTTGGGGTATATAACTACTTTTGGAGATGAACACTCGGAATGAAAATTCCTATAACTAATCCAGTACATACTCTGAAACTAAAGGAACATTTATTTGTAGCAAGAAAATGTCCAATATGCTCTTAATGCATCTCCATTCATTTTTCCCCTGATGTGTATACTCAGTTTCCAGGATCTCCCCAATCCTTTTTCTTTCTTTTTGATTTTATGTCAGTTCTAGAGCTTCTGTTCTTTTCCCACAAGTCATCCATATATCAATACATTCATTCCCCAAGGTGCCTCAGAAACATCCATTCTGCTGGGGAAGAGTTAAATTGGCATTCTAATAGTCGAGCATCAGTCCCAAAAGACAGATTTGACATAGCTTTGCACCTAGAGCATTCACTTGCTTCCAGGCACTATCGGCATGGAACACACTGGCATGATCTATTTGCCTGTCCCTGCCCTTTTGAAAAGCTACAAATGAACATGAACGGATCAGAACAGACTTGATCAGTCTCTATGATTTTAAAAGATGTCACAAATTTCTTATATCCATATCTTCAATGTATGATACAGGCCAAAATTAAGAATTTGGTGGGGGAGAGACACCAGGTGAATTTTTATCTAGAGGGCAGAATGTTTATGCCATCAATCAGAAGCCTTTGCAGTCTGAACTTTAGACTAGAGGAAAATGAAGGTAGAATCAGCTAACTCGTGGTCCAGAGATCGCAAAAAGGAATATATTGTATCTTCTCCTAGAAATACAAGCAGTCTTGTTTTTAATTCCTTCTGAAGTGAAGCTTGGTAAAGAGAACTCAGTAAAGGCAAATACAAGATAAGAAAGAGAGGGTAAAGTGAAAAAAAACAAAGCTGAGATGTCAAGTCTTACTCCTAGTCTATAAAACAGTACCAGTATGGTTTCAACCAAAACCTTCCCTAAAATTACAGCCCTGGTCAGAGAAACATCATAGAAAGATTTCACCTTGTCAATTCAACATATAATACTCTGTTCATTTAATACATATATCAAGTAAAAAAAAAAAAAAAAATCTTCCATGTCAAAACCATGTCAATAACAAGTCCGCTTACCTGTGAAAATAAATATCACACTCCATTTCAGATATGCTACCAAGCTGTCACTTTCTGGCTGGCAAAAGTTGTTCCCACCTACTCTTAGCATCGCATATATTCCCTCCTTTTCTCAAAATTAGGCTAGCCACTATTTTCAGAAGAATGGGTTGGTTTTTTTTTATTCTTGATTCTAAGAATCTAATCTTTGTTCATTGTACTATCATTTATGCCATTGAAATTCAGGAAATCTTATCTTTGTGCTCTTAAATATTTCAACAGCAAGAGCTATTTGTAAACAAGGTTATAGGTTCTATTTCAGGTGTTCAAAAACTGGAATAACCACTATCAGTAAAACTGTAATGCTAGAGAGAGTAGTGGGATATTTGTGTATTGTCTGACATCTTACCCATCTTTCCTTTTCTTCCAACAAATCTTTATTCCAGGGACACAAGTAGTCCCTCAACCTGCATAAATGTAGTGCCATGTACTTACTGCAAGGGTATTTCCGTAAGGAATTAAACAAAACAGATTGTGAGAAGAATACATTTTTTGTCTGCATAATACAGTCAATGGACAATATCAACATACTATATAAAAGACACTGCAAAATGAAAACTGAGTGCTTCAAAACATATCCACTTCCTGTTCTTGAAAACCATTTGTCCCAGAATAAATGGTTTTATTTTATAGTATAACATGTAAGCAGACTAACAGTACATTAAAGGAGCCAATATGCATCTCCCTGCACAGTAGGAGCACTCAGCATACACTGCTGAGTCTATACCTGGGGAGTTCTGTTAGTTTGTTTTCCAAATACCAGTGATTTACTCACATCCATTCTTCCAAGCACACTAACAGCTAATCACCATTACTCTTCTGGAGAAGAATGGATGAAGTCACTATGGAGAGGAGACTTCTTTTAACTGCAGCATTTGTATCTTGATATTTGAATGGAAAAAAATTACATCCCTGAAAAGCCAACAAGGCAAAAACACATTTCTTCCAGTAACAACCACTAGGGACAGAGATTTCTTGTTATTTCCTCTGATTAAACAGCAAGAAAACAAACAAACAGAAAAGGTCATTCAATGAAGATCTGAAGCATACATAGGTGAAACATCACCTGAAAACTCCCACATCATGACCCAAATTCAGTTATCTCATTCCAACATTCCAACTCTCCTAGTCCGCACAGAAAGAAATAAGCTGATTACAATAATTACTAAGAGTAGTCATTCCATAGCATTGCTGCACTGGTTCTCCTCATAGCAGAATTCAAATCCCTCCATTAAATGTGCAGGAGTTCACACACAGTCCTTGCTGGGACGGGGGTGACTCTGAAATTACTTTCTGCTAAATAGGGGATTATAACGCAAAGGACCAATCCAAGCTTTGATATCTGCTACATCTATATGCTTCACAGAAGAAAGCCATGGACAAAACCAGACCTCTCACACATCCTTTCATCAGGAAACAAGTCATAGCCTTGTGTTTAAACATTCATATTAGAGCAGCAATTAAAAAGAAGGAAAAATAAAAAGGCTTTTACAACCTTTTCCTGATGAAGATTTAAAATTTTATAAGGCTAAATAAGGTGCCTAAACAGGAAGAAATTGCTTCCACTGAGATGATCGAGCAAGTAAAGGAAACAAACAACATGATTTTTTTTGACCATAAAGCTGCTATCAGTTCTAATTATTTTGAAAACTGGAAACATTCTGTTATAAAATTTTAAGCATGTTCTTCTGTAAAATTTTACAAATTGGATATTGTATTTAGAAGTGGTCTTTTAAGGTTTGCCTTTTTGGTTTGCTTGTTCTTTCACACCAGTGAGTCTACCTCAGCAGAAGATGAGTATGGAGCTCCACCTAAAGGCACAAATCTAAAGCTCTCCTTGAGAAATGGACTGGCCAACTCACCAACGTTTCACTTAGAGGAAAAAAAAGAAAAAAAAAGAAAAAAAAAGAAAAAAAAAGAAAAAAAAAGAAAAAAAAAGAAAAAAAAAGTGAGAGAGAGAGAGAAAAGAGAGAAAAGAAAGGGGAAAGTTTATTGATTGAAGACAGAGCAAAGAGAGAGAAAAATCACAGTAACTGCAGAGCCAGGAGCAGTATAGCTCTACCTCTACCACACTGCACTTCAGCTAATTATATCCTCAGAGTGATTATCTTGGCTTTGGTGCTAGACTAACACGGCTACAGAGCTGTAGCCAGGTTTGTGGCTTTGTGAACTAGAACACTTAATGAGATGGATATTCCTTGGGCATCTCCGTGAAATCCCACTGCACCCTGGCATCAGCCTCAGATGTTTTCAAAAACCAGGAGCACAAATGAGACTTATCTTTAACTTTGCACTTCAGCTGTGTTTTGAGCTTCTAGAATCCAGAAAGCCCAAAGTCACATTTCAATGGCATCATTTTACCATCGACTTGGAGCCTATATCTTTTCAGTCAAGAGCGGAACATGTTAATCTGTGTGCTCAGCTCCAATGTTGCAAACCTCAATATTACAGTTCTGTCATTCGATAAAATACTGGCTTTGTAATTCTTCAAATTAAATCTATTTGTATTAGTTTAATTTATATTCCTATTATCTATGCAGAAAACCTGCTCATTTTGTTAATAAGGACAATTAAACAAAGAGGTAAGAAATAATTAGATATATAACACTTGCTCTGTTGAAAAGAAACAGTAAAACCAAGCTGGTTTTTTTCACTATTGGACATAACTAGTGCAACATTTCACAGTTGCGCTGCCTAAAAGCAGATCTGACAGTTCCTGTTACCCATTCTTTGAACTGCTTGATGTTGTAGTCATGGCAGGATAATATGCCAGGTGCAAGACACTCTTCACTCTGCATGGGCTTGAGTATTTGTTGTAGTTTTAAAGTTCTGAAACTCACTGTGCATCATGAGTGAGATCACTATCAGCAAAGGTATTAACCTTGCCCACACGTTCACTAATGAAATGCAATTAGCGAGAAAGGACATGTGGCAGCTTGGTGCTGCCTTGGTTTACAGCATTTAACCAAAATGGCGTGATATTTTTTTTTTTTTACACTTGTATTATATCACCAAAAATATTTGGGACTTTGACCAAGACTGGCTAAGCCCTAGCACCATTTGTAAAGTGCTAGTATCTGCATGCAGAACCTCTTCACACTCCTAATGTTTGTTCTACTCTCCTGCCCCCTTTCAAAAAGTAGGCTCACATGTACATGAAAAACACTCAGGTGAAAAGCAAGGCATCTTGCTAGTTTGTCTCACACTGAACACATTTAAAGTAAAATTCACAGACATTAAATTCAAAGGGGTCATCTAGTTCTTATTGTTGTGCTTGCTCTTCTGTTAATATTTTATGCTTTATAGTAGGAAGTTTCTAAACTTATGGACTTGGAGACGGAGAGAACAGTGAAAAGATGGAGAGAAGACAAACCAAAATCTTTGTCCAAACACCAAAATCTATGGTCAAACACCCAAGACAACCACAAACTAATAGAAAGTGGTTTCAAGTAGCCACAGATTGGCTACTGTGGCTGGACAGATGAATTTTTAAAGGTTTCATTTCACATTGCAGTGGCAGGTGATGAGAGCAGTGACTTCTGTTCACTGTGCTGTAAACAATGACACCAGAATCAACACTGACTTTTTCAATTATATACGCTGCTGCTCAACTGGCAAAAGAAGAAAAAAAGGCACTGCACATCTTTCCCAAAGGAAACACTTTTGAGTGAAAAATAGGAAATAGGTAATGACTTCTCAGACAACTCATCTCACCTCTACAGGGCTGCTTTAATTTACTTAAGCCAATTAATTAATGAAGCATTCAAAGATATGTCACAGAACTGCAGTATCCTAGGGACACACCTCTGCACCTTCAATGCCAAACAACTTTGACAGCTGAGCACTGTTACTGACAAAATATCCCAAAAGGAATGAACAATGGAGATGGAAGACAAGAACCAGGAGAAATTATGAAAGATGATGGAATCTGTGCAGGAAGAGTAAAATTCGAGTCAAAAGAGTGTTCCAAATATCAAGTCAGAAAAGCAACCACCACAGAAAGACCACAGTACTTGGGACTAGATTAGGCAAAAATGCACAAGTGTAAATTAGGGGACTAGCAAAGAACATCAGTGGCAAGAGGATCAGATAATGACACAACTCAGTAGCTATTGAAGAAAATTGCACCTAAAAATTAAAAAGTCAGTCATGTGATTACAGTAAGGACAAAGCAAATGGAAGGATAGGCAATCAAGAGCCCACTGGTAGCAGAGTAGGCATTCAGTGTGGGAGCAGGGAAAGCAGACAGATGAGATAGGGTGGCTGAGTTGCAATGCAGAACAAGGCAGCAGTGGAAATAGATAAGTAGGACTTAGAGCTGTAGCTATCTTTAATTTCTACATTGTAGATTAAAACCATTAAATTTTATAAATATATTTTATTAAATATATACAATTTGAGACAAAATTTCTGTACAGAAGGTGGTCTTTATTTTTTCAAATTATGGATATGAACTGTAGAACTAGAAGCAGAATGTTGCATATTGAGGTAATTTCTCCTTTCCAATCTTTCTCTTTATTTCACATTTAGTATACAGTATAGATCCTCCTAATTAAAATTAATTTAAAACTGCTTCCTAAATTATTGCATGCATACATTGCTGAAGATAACAGTAAAGTACTAAGATATTTAACTGATATGCAGGAAAAAACCCAACAACTTACATATCCTGGAATAACAGTTCTTTCTCTTGTGCTAAAATACAAACTCTTTCCACTTTAGCATAGCAAGAGATTCAGATTTTTGAAGATAAGTTGCGGGACAAGGTCCAGAGGAACTAGAACTGTAGATGACATTCAGTCCCCATGTCAGAAAATGTCTGAAATTATAATCAAACTAGTTGCCTTCTGCAACTATGAAACATTCAAATATCCTGAAGAGTCAACAAATAGAGCATAATAATTCCAGAGACAGATCAGGATATTGGTGCACAGATTTCTCTACTGTTTCATTTCGTCTTACAAGCTCCTTTAAATATTATTGTTTAGTCTTGGTGGGAATTTACACATATGCCCTCTTGCTATCTATCTTCTTCTGCAAATGTACTATTAATTGACAAATATATCATGTTCAACCTCTTTCAGAGCTGAATGATTTCCAAAATAGACAGTTAGCAGGTTTTTTTTATGAAAGTATCACATTATATAAAGCACCATTTCTCAAAAATATGCTCTATTGTACAGATGAACATTTTGTTTTGAAATCTGTACAGAACCTACCTACCTGCTGTGCTTTATTACAGAATCCAAAATTATCATGAAAATAAACAAAAACCTGATTGCCTTTTCAACCGCGTAGAAGCTTTCAGCAAAAATTGCACTTTCTTTTCAGGAATATGGTTCACCATCCTTTTCTCCCCCTTTTGCAAATTTCTGATCCGTTACATATTGATCCTGAAGACTGATGTGACTCTAAAGGCGTGTGTCATGTCTGTAAAGCATGAAAACCCTTCAGCTTACCAATGTAAGTAGTGGAATGTAGATTGCCCAGAGAAGTTGTGGATGTCTCCTGCAACCAGGTCTAGTGAAACGTGTCCTTGTCCACAGCACAGGGGTTGGAACTGGGTGATCCTTAAGGCCCCTTCCAACCCAAGCCATACTATGGTTTTATGATGACACACCACAATGAATAAACATTGCAGATGACTGTGCCAAAGTTTAAACTACTCCATCTGAGCCCAGCATAGTAGTCCAGCTGGGTCCACCAGATGCTCTCGGCTGGATTCACTGGAAACAGTACCACTGTCCTTACGCTGGTCAAAGCCTCCTTCTTATCTCAGCCTTCTTGATCTCTGACATAAATAGTGAAATCATGTGAGGCATTGCCATGCAAAGGAGATATTCTGTACACACAAAATGTTGTCCAGACTAGCAGGTCCGGGAAAAACAATTTTACCCTGAGTGAACGCCAGATGCGTCAAATTGGCAATTACAAAGTTACTATATCATACAGAGAAGAATCATAAACAAGAAACAGCAAAGAATGGTGGGTATCAGACTGGATGCCAGAACGCCATTTGGCGGGCCCTTTGTTCACAGACTTGTCAATGATTTCAGGCATCACTCATCCCAACAGAGCTTTACTCCTCACCCTGCTTCTGCACATGCTGTTACTGAATGTGTTACACTGAAACACCAACACAGCCATTTTCCCCAGGAAAGACAAAACCATTTCCCTGCCAGTCCTGTCTGAGAATGGTGGTTGAACTGATTCCCGGTCTGCCCAGTGCAATAATGAAAGAGGATTTATTTAGATGTTAGAAGAAACAGCCTACATGCCCAGTGACAATGCACATGGGAAGGAAAAGAGTTTGCAGTTGTCACTTATCTATATTTCAATAGAATCACAGTCATTAAGGTTGGAAAAGATCTCTAAGATCAAGACCAACCATCAGCTGGTACCAGCACCATGTTCACCTCCAAATCATGTCTTCAGGTGCTATATCCACACATTTTCTGAACACTTCCAGGATGGCGATACCACCACTTGACTGGGCAGCCTGTTCTAATGCTTGGTCACTGTTTCCATGGAGAAATTTTTCCTAATATTTAAATAAACCTTCTCTGACATAACTTGAGGGCACTTCCTCTCAACCTATCACTTATTACCTGAGAGAAGAGGCCTAAAACCACCTTGCTACAACTTCCTGTCAGGTAGTTTTAGAGAGCAATAAGGTTTCCCTTTCCTCCAGCCTAAACAACCCCAGCTCCCTCAACCACTTCTCATCAGACTTGTACTCTTCACCAGCTTCATTGCCCTCCTCTGGACGTGTTCCAGTACCTCAATGTTTTTTTTGTGTAGTGAGGGGCCCAAAGCTGAACAAAGGACTTGAAGCACAGCCTCAGCAGTGCCTTGTACAGGGGGACAATCACTTCCCTGGTCCTAGTGGCCACACTGTTTTTGATACAAACCAGGGTGCCATTGGCCTTCTTGGTCACCTGGACACACTGCCGGGTCGTGTTCCACCTGCAGTCAGTCAGCACCACCAGGATCCTTTTCTGCTGGTCCACTCCCCAACCACTCTGACTCGTGTCTGGAGCGCTGCAAGGGTTGTTCTGACCCAAGTGCAGGACCCAGCACTTCTCCTTATACAGCTTGTATGAACCTCATACAGTTAGCCTCTGCCCATTGTTCCAGGCTGTCCAGATCCCTCAGAGCCTTCTTACCCTCCAGCAGATCAACACCCCTGCAAAAAAACGGCCCACTCATGGGGCAGGCCTATAGTTTATTTAAATTGAGCTCTTAACACTAGACAAATGACTGGCCCTCTTCAGGTACATAGGTTGCCTCCCCTTAGGAGTAAACTGAAGAACTGAGCCCAACAGCCTCTAGCTGGCGAGGAGAGTCTTCATTGAAAGGAATAAGGACTAAGCATGAAAAGTTCATGGCCTTTTGGGACAATGATTGAATAATGAATCTGATTGTCTTCCTTATCCCTGTTGGAAGCTTGTTTACTTCATCTTATGTTATTACATCTTGCTCTCACAGAAGGCGCCTTTGAATTCCATGTGCATCTGAACAGAGTCACAGCTGATGGACCCTCAGGCAGGACCAATGCCTGACAGTATAATTTTTAACTTTAATTTTTGTCTTCCATTCCCCTGGTTTGGTGAGGGAAAAAGGCTAGAAATCACTGTTGATGTCTCTAAAGTTCTGTGAGACTCAGGCACAAATGTTTTTATGCTGTGTACAAAATATTGTGATTAAATATCTCACAGATAAAAGCTGTTATTCATAATTTTCATAACATGTAAGATATTATATGTAAAATGATATAGCTTTAATTCACAAAGCCAAAGTGATAAGTAATGGGACCTAGAAGGGACAAATAAAAGTCAATAAGGAGGTGCATATGAGGATGGGAATTTGAGTTAAATGTTTTATTGGTGATGTATACTGGCATATAATTACTTGAATTGATAATCCTATTTTACATATTTAGGTGTATGCTAATGGTTTTTGCTTTCAGAATGAGGCAATATAGCAATGTTAGTACATATAAGCACCTGAATCACACCAAATAATACTGACAGCTTGATTGGGAACAATAACTGAATAGCAGACCTGTGGGACTGAGCTTCATGCTGTTAAAATGTGAATTTATACAATATGCTGCTGCTGGGCTCACCTGGCATTCAGACAACTTTGCAGATGTCAATTTACCTGTGTAATCATATGATAATTTAGTAAAATTAGCATGAAATACTTCAGTATCTCCATATAGTTAGCTCATAATTGTAAAGTAAATGTGTACTTGCCAAGGTGTTTTCTTGCCCTGTGGTCTCATAGTGACTTTGTTTACTGGTTTATTATGTGTATGAGAAAGGTGTTGAAGCAGAGGTGTCACAGAAATGTTACTCAAAATACTGATGAAAGCAAGATAATATATTGTGGAAGGAGAAAAAAGAAAGTGTGAAGCATCTATATGCCTTCCTGTACTGTAGTTAATGAGTTTATTCTCTTTGGTAGAAAGGTAAGCATTAAAAAAAACCAAACAAACAAAAAAACCCCAAAACAAAACAAAACAAAACAACAAAACAACAAAACAAAACAAAACAAAAAACATAAACAAACCACCACTCTAATAAGCTAAGAGGAGCAGAGCTGATATATTCTTGATAATTTATAAATAGATTTAATTAAAAATCCTTTGACAAACAGGCATTCACAGTCCTCTACCCTCCCAAACTGCCAGTATATCCATGCTAAGATAGTTCTCAGCACACAAGTTCTATCTCAGCTCCACCTTCGGACCTTCAGTTTGCTCTTGACCTGTCTTACATAAATTTTCCTAGAGGTGCCCACAGTGGCTGATGGGCTCACTGTGTTCTCCAGTGGGTCCATTACAGAGAGCGCTGGAACCAGCTGTGTCCAGCTCAGAGCAGACCCTAATATCTTCCTTCAGAGGCCATCCCTGCAGCTCCCACCTCCCCACTACCAAAACCTTACTACCTAGAGCCAGTACAGTAAGATATATCTCCTCCTGAAACCAGAAGTTTCAATTTCCCTGTACTTCTATTAAAGTACTTCTATTAAAACACTTGTACAGATATATACACAACAAGGAAGTGCAACCTTTTAAATGAAAATGTAATGAGATATTTTCCCATTTTCCCCGAAGGGAAATACAGGCTTTAAACAATTTTAGATGGGACCAAACATTATCGTTACCTCAGAAAGGATAGCTTGTTTTTCAAAGCCAGACGTAGCTGCTGCTGTAGTTTTGCAGTGACTACATCGTAGGAAGGTACCTCCCCACCTGCCAACCAATAAGAAAGGCAGGAAAATTCATTCCACTCCAGTCATTGAAATACACCACTACTAAGCCAAAACACACTCATGGGAGGGGGGTGTAGGGTCTCTGTTCATATTGTCAGCATGATACACTTGTTGCCACAGGAGACTTTCAGAGAGATGATAATTTGCTTCCAGCACAGTTTAATCACCAATGATGTATTATTCAGCACATCCTAATTTACTAAAAAACTGTGGCTGTTCTTAACTTAGTTCACAAAAGCTGAAAGCGTGTAGCTATGACTTAGTTTCAGGTGAAGGAGTAAAGTTACATAATAGCTACAGGCATTAATCAACCAGATCTGAAGCGTGAGAGTAGAAAATTAGGATATCTGAAAAGAACTGGTTTTAGTTAGTTGTAGCTCCTTTGTAATTCTCAACTATATTGATTCAAGTAAACAACAAAAAAAAATAGAAATTATCTACTGACAGATTCTATACTCAAGACTGGTGGGAAGCTAGGAATATACCCCAGATGTAACTCCTCATAAATAGGCATTATTAAGAAGGACATTTTCAGGTTAGTACCAGGTCAGTACTAGGACATCTAGAACACCGAGTTCGTATTTCCAGGCTGTGTAAGCAGCTAGCCCTAAATAGCACCTGATTGGCCTAAATGATGAAGTTCTCCATCTGTAGTTTCTTTTCTGTAAATAGATGCTGCAAACGAAAGTAGTTGAGGGAGAAATAAAATGAATTTATTTTACAGTGATAATCTTAACAAAATCCCCTCTGCTCATCCCTGAAAAAAATGTTTCATTTGCCAAATGTCAAACAGGCATTTGTTAAAGCAGTTCCACAACAGTTTAAAAGATATCATTGGTAACTCTCTGTGAGGTTTTCTGTATCTTTTTTGGCCAATGTTTGCAATCACTAAAGCAACACACACTGTGGCATTCCTAGCTCGTCTTTCTGTCTCATTCTTTATATGCTTCTACATTCATTCTTTTGCCTTCACCTTTGGCAGTATTGAGGCATATGAATATTCAACTACCTTAATGGACATTTGGCATTTACTGTTTTTGTATAATATATTCTTTTGACAGACCAGTCTGGGACCTAGTTCTAAAAAATCATTCTCCCTAATATTTTATTGCTGTGAATTTATTTGACTGGGATTTAAGTCTGAATTTCTACATATTGGGGAGGATTATCATGCTATTTCTTGCCTTTGGTAAATGGAGCTCATTTAATGCCTATACAGGTGAGGACAGAGAACTAGATAATGTCTTACAGCTTACACTGTACTGCAGAACTATGGCAGCAGAATTCTACAGGAGCATAGGGACTGAGTATGATTTTTTTTTTACATGGCAAGCTTTATATTAGAGGTCTTTATCTCTCTGAATACATATATTCTACTGAGACATGGCTGAAAATAAATTACTCTTATTCAAAACAAATGATTCAATTACATCCCCAGGAAAGGTGCCATCTTAAAAAGTAAATAAATTACATCGGAGCAACTATAAAATTACAACCCAATGTGTAGCGAAATTATTTATTGCCAGGATAACAAAAGATGTACAACTTATCTTGGGAACAAAAAGAAGAAAAATATTCTTGGTGTAATTTGAACAAAATTGATAGCCAGCATCGATTGCTAAACATTCAAATATCCTGTACTGATCATTAATAACAATCTCAGCCTCTGTTCAATTTCTATCAGGGGACATTGCTTAGCATCATATAACAGTCTAAAGAACAGCAAGCCATGCACAAAGGATTTTTTCCATTTACTGCTGCCCACCCCCACTCCTTTTTTCCACCTTTTTTTGAAGAAACAAAAAGCCTAAACAACTGGTTTCCATTTGCAGATTTCAGTGTCAGTAAAGAGGGCCTCCTACTGCCTCATGTCTCTGGAAAAAATTGTCTAGAGAGGTTTCTAGGAAACAACTGCTGCAACATCCGTGCAGAACAGCCAAAGAAAGCTGGTATAATGGTTATTTATTAGTTTCTCTTCATTCCCTTACATCCCGGCAAAACTGCCCAGAAACAGTCCTCCTTTCCTCTTCCTGCAACACTTCTCTTCACAGCAGTCTTAGAGGAGGAGACTACAATATCATCCTTTATGCAGTGCTTTCAGGCTGCAAGATCTCTTTTTTATAAGATGCAACAGGAGAAGGATAGCAATTTTCCAGCATTAAGGAAGGAAATTTTTATGACAGGCACCAGGACGGAGAATAGCCCCAAGTCCTATTCTCTATTCCCTGGACGGACAAGATGTGAACTTCTTGGCGTTTACTCCCTATACCCACAAAACAGCAAAATCCCAACCACTTTGGATGTGGCAAAATGCTCATCAGGTTTTGGAGGCAGGCTTTTACTCATTGACAGCAATCACTGCCAATCTGTTCAGTACACACAGTAGAAATAATTGTGATTTAAACATTTCAGTGCGTTACTTGAATTTTAGGATCCCTATTGATCTACTGTTTTGTTTTTAGAACATGTCCTTAAGAAAGCTCATAGTTTCAAATTAATTAATTAATTGTTGTGATTCAGCTCTTTTAAAATAGTTTGCTCCAATCAATATTAACCTTTAAACATTTATTGCACGTACTTTTTGTTTCACTCTTACACCACTCTAAAAATCCGTTGATTAGTGTTAGGTATGGGCAATGCACAGAGGAAATGTGCAATAGGTGTAAAGGCAAAAGTTACACGGGCAGAGATAAATGCCATCCAATGTCCCCAAAAGAAATAGTTGCAATTCAAAACCAAAAAAATCTGCATTACTTAGGAAAAACCCACGCACATCCTAGACTTTGAAAGAACAAAAGGGCAAGCACTGAATGGTTTTGCAATAGGAAATGCTGAATATAGCCATCTGTAGCAGTCACAGTAAGACACAAGCATGAAGACACAAGGTAAAGCACACCTTTACCTTCAACAGCTGGAAAACATCCTATGCCTCCAAATTGCCTCAGTGTACGTGAGGTGTACTCTTGAAGAAACTGACAGGTATTAATCCTTACTGTGCTAATAAGAAGAGATGCCCTAACCACAAAATTAAATTTTAATTTTGTTACTAATCTGCAACTTAAAGGCTGGTAGGGATTGAAAAGAGAGGAAGAGGTGGAGGAAGGAAAAGACACATGGAAGAAAAGAGAACGGAAAATGTAAATGAAGTAGTACCGTACATCACAGAGTTTCTCGGAAACTTTCAGTTCAAACGTAGAGTAGTCAGAGGTTCATTTAAAAATTATTGCTGGAAACTCAAGAACAGAGAAACAGCTCTGAAGAGCCGTTCCCATATGCAGGGGTAAAATGAGGCTTGGTAGCCTCAACTAATTCATCAGTAGAACTGGTTTTAAACTGGAAATTCAGCTTGGTACTTTACTTGAAGCCTAAATTATGTACTACAGCACCACACAGATATTAGCCACACAGATATAACTTTTCTACATACTTGCATCTTTAGTTTTTTAGAACTGTTATTTAGAAACACAGTTTACAAGGAGATAGTAAAGTTAAAAAAAAAAAAAACAACAAACATTTAAACTTGGAATTAGTAAGAAGTTACATTGAGCAACATGACTTGTCATCAATAGAAACACTCATTGTTCAGGAAAGCATCCCCTTCGCAAGAACAGCACATTCTTAATTTTATGTTTAAACTCTTACTTAGGCACGCATGGTACTGCCTCAACAGAAAAGGCAGCTATAATCATCTTTTTCAGCAGTTTCCCACATCCATTTCTAAGGCTATAATATACATTCCTTAAACCTTCCATAGGAGAGGAATGTGAATAACTTGACTTACTGATACCGTCCAAACTGGGTGGAATACATCAAAAAATATACTGGTATTTATCAGCAACTTCACAAAATTACACTGTTTTTCTTCTCCTTCCAATGGCTGGCAAAATGTGGGTTATTTTTTGATATTGAGGTCCAGGGTGGGAGGTGACAGAGGGAGGAAGATGGTAAAAATGGGTGCCATATTTCAGGAAGTCTCTATATTTGCCACAAAAAAAACCTACCCCAGAAGCCATGTTGGTACCCTTAGTTTTATTCTAGCACTTGCATGTCCTCATGAGCAGGCTGCAAGTAAAATTCCCTCTCTCATGTTGTCTCTGGTCCATAAACCTTGAAGTCATGGCTGAAATACAGCACAGCTTTAACAGGAGACACAGATTCTTCCCAAACTAATTTACATTTTCCAGCATTTTATTCAGACTAAAGCCAAAGGGCTAAAGAGCACAGACTACCAATCCATTTTGTATTTGGGCAGAAGCATAAAAACAACCAAAGCTTAATCTCCTGCATCTTGAACTAGTGCTCCACACACTAAAGACAGAAGAAGAGCCAGAGCCAGCTGCATACCCCTTCATCCATACAATAGGCCTCACAAGGCAGGGAAAAAATAGCTGCCTATCCCCAAAGGCATGACTGAGATACTCATAAAAACTAGTTTGGGGCAGAAAATAGGCAACTTCACTGCTCACCTCCACCAAGTTCCCCTCTGCAGCATTTTTTCCTGCCTGACCTGATAACCTCTCTCTACAACCCCTCGTAATAACTGTCTATTGTAAATCCTAAATCTTCCCTGCTCCTTGAAAAGTGATTTAAGTCCAGGGCACAGGTATATAAATGCCATTCTTTCTTTCAGTTTTATTTGAGATGTTTTGTTTTCAAACTACAGCAAATTAAAATAAACTGAACAATGTAATAAAAATAAATAATTTCTTTCTCCTATTGTTAATTATATTGCTCCCATATCAGATTTTTTAATGTGTTGGTACCGAGGGAGAGTGGTATGGAAGACAGCAACATGCCTTATGGAATATGGAAATGGCTGGCTGGCTTCTGTTGCATTAGCTTAAGGTCCTGTCCCTGTTCAGTCACTGCTAAAACACCCAGTGACCCCAAAATACCTTTCTCCTTCATTCTTGCATAACTTGATGCTAACTATTGACTGTCCTACATTCTTTCAGCATTCTACATCCTGTTACAGACAGGTATGGAAACCGCTGCTGCTTGCACATATATTTTGGTGCACTTCTACAAAGCTACATTAAACCTGAGAGGCCATTTCACACCAAACCATGACGCTCCATCCTATCTCTTCACAGGTTTTCTGACTAGAAAATTCCCCTAAATGGCATTTCCAGATTTTACACTGAAGTCTGCTTGTAGATTGTACTTTGAGATTCAGTATCTTTAGTCTAGCACTCTCTCTTCATGAAGATCAAGTAATGCATCTCACTTTTCTACCACGCCACCTCTCCTCCTGACAAATATTCTGTTTTCAAGACAAGACACAAGAGCAAACACCTTGTCTTGAAAGCAGTAATACTGAATCTGACTTTCAGGTGTCTTAGTTATTACAACAAATTCTGCGCTACTGAAGCAGGGTCAGCACAGTTAGGAATGTCTGGACACTTGGAGATTGCAAGACAATGTGAAAGGTGTTAAAATCCAATGAACTTAATCCTTCACTACATTCTCAGTCAAGAAATCATATCAACCAATTTCTAATGGCTAACTGACAAGTTTCTGAAGCTACTATATGCAGCCTCAACATTCATAAAACCTACTTTTATGAATAAATGAATATAATGTCCTTAAGTCCATTTGCATATTGCTGACCCCCTTGGTAGGGCTTAAAAAGATTCTACTCTATTATGGCTTAAACTAAGACACTAAAGTATGTATGCTGCCCAGATTGCACATAACACTTCTCACTACTAAATGGAGTAAGAACTACAAAGTAAATTCAGTAACAACATTAATTCAATCCATACAAAAGCTTGTGGAGGAACAGAGGGCAAACAATTTCTGCATTTCAGGCTCCAATTTGCAAGTTTTACATTGTTAGTTTAAAACCATACTGGTGCACTGACTTCAAATTTCTCTTCTATGTCAGAAATTTCTTCGTTTGAAAAAATTTTAATTTAAAAACTTCTGTTTTAAAAATTAGGGTTTTTTTTACTTCTCCACAATATATCTCAGTTTTACACAATGACACAGAAAGATCAAACGCTGAGAGCATTGGGCACATAATAATATAAGCAATATGCTAACAATTCATTCAATACTTCTGACTAAAAATCCATTTCTTTTTTTTTTTTT
>VZTG01010149.1:1008221-1039869 GCA_013397845.1 Melanocharis versteri
GAAGAAGAAGAAGAAGAAGAAGAAAGAATTATCTTGAAATATTAAGATCCACAGGCAATGCAAGCACCCAGCATGGCTTTGTGGAGAAATGTCTTCTCACTCTTATCTCTTCCTACCTACACTACACAGAGACTACTGAGCTTTGTCTCTAATGATTGCAATGTCTCCAATTCAAGGGCTGTGTATTAAAATGACCTTTCATTTCCATTTCTTTCAATGTTCCAAAATCAGACTAAAGTGCAGCCAAATACTAACATCACCTTTTCAGGCAGGACTACAAAAGTTAAGGTGAATCAGGATAAAGATGTTAAATTGCAACCATCACAACATATTTCTAGAAATTCTGTACCTGCACCGTCACAGTAATTTTAAAGCACAAGATATAGTTTTCTTTAAGCCAGCAAATCACAAGAAAAGTCAGCATCATGTCAGAGTAGAAAGAAGGAGCATTTAAGTCATCTGAGCCAATGCCATGGTTTCACAAATTCTAAAGCTTTTTTTGAGGACAGATTTGGAAGTAGTGCTGTTCCAAACAAAATATACCTCATTTCAGAAAACCAAAGACTTGTTATGAAAAGCAAGCTGCTCAAATATAAAAGCCAGAAATTCTGAGGGTTTAACAATGGATATTATATTTACCATACAAAATAGTATTTTTGCATACACACAATATACACACGTCCACATGCATCTGGATGGGCAGGACATTTTGCAAAAAAGGAAGCAAAAATACAACCATCAATAAAGCTTTTTGCAATTATGTGAACACTATCCTGAAAGATAAAACGTATAGAGAATAATCATGCCAAAACAATTTTCACAGACTATTCTGAGCTGGAAGAGGCTCACCACAAGGATCATTGAGTCCAACTCTTGAGTGAATGGCCCATACAGGGATCAAACTCACAACCTTGGTGTTATTAGCACCATTCCCCACACAACTATGGTAATCTTAAATTCATTTACTAGACAAAACCTATACAGTCATATATTCACAAATCAAGAGTAAGACAGTCTTTACGTACTTCAACCAAAAAACAAAGCACACAACTATTAATGCTAATGGATTTTGGCCTATTGCATCTATACAGTAGAATAATAAAAAAAATTACCTTGTTAATGGTAAACGCATTTTAACTCGAAAGCTTTTCTGCCGTCTTTAGGCAGATTATCTGCTAGTAAATTATTATTTCCCTGAGGCTTTGCTTTTCTCTCCACTTCTCTTTTTCTTTTGTTTTCTTCGGTTTTTATTTTACCTCTGAAAAGACATGAGCTCTATGCGCAATTTATTTTCATCATTTTGCCTGAACCATGCAAATACTGAGGAACCTATTTCCATTTTGAGAGAGCAGCCAAACACTACTGTATAATAATTCATTTCACATAGCTGGAGAGAAGGGACTTAATGCTAAACTCTAGGCAGTGATTGTCCTGTTGATGAACTTACATGGCTTTAAGGCGTCTACTTTGAAGCCTTTAGCTGAAAACCACTTTCAAGAACTCTCTTATTCATTATAACTGCAAGTAAAATTAGACCCTGGAACAAATGCCATACATTTTAGCTATTAATATAACCAATTAAAACATCAATATTAACTGCAGTAGCAGTAATGAGGTACCACATTCTTCATGTGTTTCTCACTAGGTGCTTATTTTTTTCAGAAAAGCCTCCTGTCCCCTCAGAAATTCTCTGTCACCCTGTAGCTACTTTTATTGCCAATTATTTGGTAATTGGGTCCAAGAAATGCTGCTTATGACTCACATACCTAGACTATAGTGATCTAAAACTAAAACACAACTGGAAAGGCTTTAATTGCTCTATGTCCATTTAATTAGGCTAAATCTTACAAAATAATGTGGATGCTTGACCAATAGGTCCTTCTTGACCAATAGATTTCTCAGGAAATAGTCTAGTTTCTTTTAGTCCGTTTAAAACAATAGTATTCCTGTGATTTATGTTTCTCCTCTAAAAACACCTGCTCTCTCTTCAGCATCAAAAACATCTGTCACCTTGCAAACTAGGACCTAGCTTTTTGAATAATCCCCAGTGAAAGATATTTTCACACTGCCCCACAAGAAGCCACCTGCACAGAATTGTGGGCTGCCAGAAATAAGGATATGAAAATGTAAGTGTCTCTGTACTCCAAAAGGAAAAATAAAACTTCTATCTCTTCTTCAGTGGCAGATCTAGAGGCTGTAAACGACTGATGCTGTTCTTAAAGCTTACACCTATAGTTTTAGTACTTCGTCAGCTCCTCTTGTATGTATTCCAAAGTGGCTGTATCTGCTGATTTTGAATGCCACATGTAGTAAGAGAATGACTCATCTTAAAGAACCACAGGGGTAACTGATGACATCTTGCCTTCAAGGTGGCTGACGCTTCTAACTTGGAATTATCTCTTTGACACAAATCTACACAACGAATATGTGGAAGTCTCCAGGATCTTTTGAAATGCTAAATACATACATAACAAAGCTATGATTAACCAAAATTTCTAAATTTTGGCTTAAATCCATTTTTCTAGCCCATCCTGTTTGTCCCAATAAATTTATCCTATGGCTTCAGAATGGAGAAGAAATAAAATCAATTCCCCATCTTTGTAGAACTGTTTTGCACTTTGCACAATTTTTGCTTAATGTTGTTTCATCTTCAGAAGGAATATGAGGTATCATCATCTAATTTCTTTTTCTTTTCTTTTCTTTTTTTTTTATGCAAGAAAGCGTGAAAAACAGAAAAATGTTCAAGCTACTGCATATATTTTGCATGTAGGTACTCAGTCTACATTTTGACATGTAAATAATGTAACAAATTCAGAGAATGAATGCACCTTAATTTTTCTGGATAGCTTACTCTAGGAGATGAAACATCTCTACTAAAGTCCTACAAAAAATGTAGAAATCATTTACATTTTCAGAACTCTGTATGTAGGCAGAAAAAAAGAACAGGCATTTCTCTTGCGAATTGGTCTGCACATTCTAGATGAGTTCAGTTGCTTAATAATAAAATCCTTCTCACCAAGTAAAAAAAAAAAAGCTTTTAAATGCATATGTTAATGGAACTAATTTAAGATGCACTAGGTAAAAAATAAATAAAAATAATTGTGATGGCTATGATCAGGAGTATCAAAATCACTGAATCATTGAGGTTAGAAAGTGACCTCTCAAAATTATATCGTCCTAACCCCCTCTTCAAGGGGAGTCAGCTGGGGTATGTTGTCCAGGGCTTTGTCCAACCTACTCCTGAGTGTGCCCAAGATGGAGACTCCACAATGTCTCCGCACAAGCTGTTACTCTGCTTGGCTCCCCTCACAGCAGAACAGTGTTCTCTTGTGTTCAGATGAAACTTTGTGTGTGTGAATTTGTGCCCATTGCCTCTTGTGCCGTCACTGGCATTGCTGGAAAGAGCCTGGCTCTGTCTTCATATCCTCCCATCAGGTATTTATTTATACATGTTAAATTCCCCCTGGGCCTTCTCAGGCTGAAGAGATAGGAAGGATCACCTTCCCTGACCTGCTGCTGGCCTTCTTTGCTACAAGAGAGCATTACTGGGTCAGTTTCTTGTCCACTAGGACCCAGAGACAGCTCGTAACAAGCCGACCACAAGCCCCATTCCCCGTCTCTCTGCTCCACTGAAGGGGCGGGGGTAGGGAAATCAAGAGTGAAGTTTAGCTCAGAAGAAGGGAGGGGTGGGGTGACAGTGTTTCATTTCTCATTACCCTACTCTAATTTGATTGGCAACAAATTAAACTAATCTGCCCAAGTCAAGTCTGTTTTGATCATGACAGTAACAGGTGACTGATCTCTCCTGGTCCTTATCTCAACCCATGGGTCTTTGATTATATTTTCTCTCTCCTGTCCAGCTGAGGAAGAGAGAGAAAAAGCAGCTTTGGTGGGCACCTGGCATCCAGCCAGGGACAACCCACCACACCTACTTAAAAGTGTAAATGGAAATCTTAATTTATTAATGTCTGTATTTCCACAAATACACTTACATTCTGCAGTACTACAGACAGGTTGCTTTAATGGGTTGCTCTCAAAACTGTATGTCCTGAAAAAACTCATCAAGAATATGCGTATCTTGATCCACAAACTCATGTAACTCAGATTTCCCCATAATGCAATGAACATTCTTTTCCTAAATAATGAATATGAATAGTCCCATGTATTATACATGCATGACCACTGAGAAATAGAGCGGTCCCTCTTGAATGAGGAAGATTGAAATGTTCCCACTGAGTGAAATACCGTGTTCACATTGCAGCATTTCATCTCTGTCCCATAGGAACCTGGCACTTTTTAGTGGTCAGTTTGAGTTGTCTTGATGGAGATTAGAGGTTACGTACTGGATCCTTGCATCTAAATATTCTTAGAACCATTTAAATTAATTATTTACCCCTCGTGTGGCAGAAATTTTTACCAACCTATAAAAATGAAGTCTTGTTCATGTTATGAAAAGTGACATATTTCTCTAAAGCATATGTTCTTTATTTCTGGATCTTCCATAACCTCATGTAACATAAGCACAGAGTATCTTAAAAAAAAAAAATCAGTTTAGAGTTTCTAGGTAATCTATTAATCAATGCCGAAACCAACCTGGACTTATATACTAGAAATAAAACTTCTATTCTTCCGTGAATCTACAGTTTCATGTTGTATTTTACTGCTTAGAAGTAGATAGTCAAAGCTACATGAAATGAGTGCTAAGTTTTACCCTATAAATTTATTTGCTACTTAAAGAATTTTCATTATTATATTGTTTACCCAACATTCCCAAGTCAACAATATTTCAAAAAAGATCGCAAAGTGGAAGTAACGCCTTAAGAGAACTGTTATATTTGAACGGAAGCAATTAAAATGGTGAAAACTAAGGTGCTAGAAACATATAATTAGTGACAAAATGTGTGCACATATTTTTTTGTACCTCATTAAGAGTGAAAAAAACATAGTGATTGTTGTTTCTCTGTAAATGAACAATTTGAAAGGAAATGGCCTATGAAGGAGCTCTTTGTGCTAGAAACTGAGTCGAGTCTAACTTAAGTTCATAGGCAATAGTTGTGTAATTATTCTACCTTCAACCTCAACAAAAACTAGATAAAGGTAGCTAAGCAACTCTAGATTAAAGCAAACTCAGAGAAGATTTTGACTCATCCCATTTTGCTGCTGAAAAGGTGTTTGAAGCTGTTTTATCTTCCTTTATCTGTCTGGTAGTTTCAGATACTTGAATTTAGGGAAGTAGATGATAGAGAGAGACAAAAAGCACCTGCTCCTGAACAGGTATCTGAGGAAATGCATAGCCATACTGAAAAATAAAGGCTCTTTTAAAAATCTGAGGAAGTGGTGCGTTCTCTATCAGGCTAACATTTCTACACCACACTTTTTTTTGTGCAATATTCATATACCCAAGAATATATCAGTGGGGATTTTCAAGATCCAGAATTTAAAAATTAAAAAAAAAAAAAAAAAAAAAAAAAAAAAAAAAAAAAAAAAAGAAAGGAATACTGGATCTTCAGAGGCAATTTCTCTCATATGGTACATAAAGCTTACACGGAGATATGTAAGGCCATTAAAAAGATCTCGAGAATATAAGTTTTGCAAATAAACTAGAAAATTTCTCTAAACAAGCAAGGAAGTACAAATCTCAATAATAATTACAGGAAGATATTGAATGCCAAGCAATATCATACAATGCTGCACAATTTAGATGAAGAGCATCCTCACATCTGTTGAAAGAAATTTGCTTACTTACTAAATGTCATGTAGATTTTTCATATTTTTAGAATAAATACATAATTATGTACTATTTTTAAACAAAATACTGATTTTTTGACTATTTACTCCAATT
This sequence comes from Melanocharis versteri, assembly GCA_013397845.1. Lineage (NCBI taxonomy): Eukaryota > Metazoa > Chordata > Aves > Passeriformes > Melanocharitidae > Melanocharis > Melanocharis versteri. The sequence continues at coordinate 1,014,064 of VZTG01010149.1, forward strand.
GTTCTCTCTCAATCCTCCTTCCTCAGCCTTCCCTTCACAACCAAAAGAGAAGTATCAAAAATTCCATGATTTCCTCTGATACTAATTTTCTTAGTTTGTATTCTGCTTAGTCTAACTTCGTGATATATGAAACAGAACAATATTAGGGCCTAAACAGCACTTGGTTTAGATTTCTCAGCGTAATAAATAATTCTCTCCCTGAAACCCAGACCCCATAAACTAAACCTGAAGTATCAATATTGAACACTATATCAAGAAATGTGATCCAGAGAATCTCTTCCAATGCCGTTATTCAAAAGCCAGCACAGATTCACCAAGGGCAAGTCCTGCCTGACCAGTCCAGTGCTTTCTATGGCAGAGGGACTACACCCATGGACTAGGGAAGGGCTACAGATGCCATTTATCTGAACTTCTGTAAAGCCTTTGGCATGGTCCCTCTCAACATCCCTCTCCCCAAACTGGAGAGAAATGGGTTTGATGGGTGGACTTTTAGATGGGGGAAGAAGTGGCTGGACAGTCACATCCAGAGGGTAGTAGTCAATGGCTCAGAGTCCCAATGAGTAACAGCAACAAGTGGTGTTTCTCAGGGGTCTGTATTGAGACCAATATTATCTAGTATCTTCATTAATGACNCCAGTGCTTTCTATGGCAGAGTGACTACACCCATGGACTAGGGAAGGGCTACAGATGCCATTTATCTGAACTTCTGTAAAGCCTTTGGCATGGTCCCTCTCAACATCCCTCTCCCCAAACTGGAGAGAAATGGGTTTGATGGGTGGACTTTTAGATGGGTGAAGAAGTGGCTGGACAGTCACATCCAGAGGGTAGTAGTCAATGGCTCAGAGTCCCAATGAGTAACAGCGACAAGTGGTGTTTCTCAGGGGTCTGTATTGAGACCAATATTATTTAGTATCTTCATTAATGACATAGACAAAGGGATTGAGTGCACCCCCAGAAAATCTGCAGAAGACAGGAAGCTGAGGGGTGTGGTTGTCACTCCTGAAGGATGGCATGCCATCCAGAGGGATCTGGACAAGCACAAAAAGTGGGCCAATAGGTATATCATGTCGTTTAACCAGACCAAGTTCAAGGTGCTGTACCTTGGTCAGTGCAACCCCCAGTATCAACACAGGCTGGGGATTGAACAGATGGAGAGCAGCCCTGCCCAGAAGGACTTGGGGGTGCTGGTGGATGAGAGGCTGGACATAACCCAGCCATGTGCACTCACAGCCCAGAGAGCCAAACGTGTCCTGGGCTGCATCCAAAGCAGCGTGGGCAGCAGGGCAGGGAGGGGATTCTGCCCCTCTGCTCTGCTCTGCTCTGCTCAGACCCCATTTGGAGTGGCTGCATCCAGCTCTGGGATCCCCAGCACAGGAAGGACATGGACCTGTTGGAATAAGTCCAGAGGAGGCCACCAAGCTGTTTAGAGGGATGGAGCACCTGTCCTACAAGGAAAGACGGAGAGAATTGGGTTCAGCCTGGAGAAGAGAAGTACCATTCCTAAAACACAACATGCAGATGGTATTTACTTGGTACATTAAAGTGCAGTTCAGACAGTCTCACATGGGAGATGTTCTTCAACAACTGCCTGGAATTAAGCCAAAACCTTTAGTATAGTACATAGAAGAGGGCACAAAATGAAAGGGAAAAAAGCTTCTTAAGGTTGGAGGCAGATTACTAGTCCTTGTCTCAAGTGTTACCTAACTGAGCTAAGTTAGGTAACTGAGTTACGTAATACGGGAAACTACTTGAGATGACATAAGAAATTGGTGGACATAAATGGATAACATCAAGCTGCTTACACGTTCCTGAAAGCACATTAAGAGATAGATGGATTTCACTGATGGTTGAAGGGGGAGTTGTGCAAGGAATAATCAAAATTCAGTTGCTAATTGAGGGGAAAGTAGGAGATCTTTTGGGAGACAGCTCTTCCAAGACCAGCAGTGCCCAGACAACCCCACTAATAATGCCAATCTTATGAGCTGAGTAAGAATACATGTGTGCACGTGTGTGTTCCATAAGCATACATTAAACCAAATTAGCTAAAGAGAAGAATCAGGGGAGGCTAGTAGATTTGTCCATGTTTTCTGGGGATGTCCCCAAAACTGTTTTTTCCCTGCCTGTTTTAATCTCTGTACAAAAATTTGTGTCTGTGTTGTGTGGGTGTACCAACTGGAAGCACATGCTCTGCCTTACAGGATCTGGAAACTACAGTCAAAAAGGGGAGGAATACCCTCAGGTCTTGAAGCCAAGGTATTTGGCTACTCCTAGCAATTTATATGGAGATTTGAGAGTGACAGAAAGAAAATTGTTTTCTGTTTGAGAGAGGAAAGAAGGATGTTAATAATAAACAGCTGCCTGAAGTTCTTGGTTTATAGAATGACCTTTCCAATCAGTTATTGCCTACTCTTATGATGCCACTCTCACAAAAAGGTACTGCTCACCAGTAAGTGATTTATGTCAATATAAAGTCAAAATTATCATCTTTTATGGCACATGTTATTGGTACCCATACTTGAATAAAGTTCTGCTTTTTTTTCTGCAATGCTTTTATGAGCAGATTCATGCTGTTACACTACTTTGGGAAAACCTAATTTGCAAAAGCATCTGCAGTCATGTTTTGGCAAGTGCATCCCCAATACCTTCCCCTTGGACAGCACAGATCTGACAAAAGCAAAAGGCAGGAATCTGATGAAATCTATTTGTCACTAAATCAAATTACCTTTCTTATATATAATAGGAAAGATTTACTAGTACTGAGCCCACAACTGCACATTGCTGGAAGCAAACATTGTGTTTTCTAAAAATAAATGCAGCATGTTGATAATACTCCCTGATAGTCCATTTCTTTCATCCAAAAGGACTTTCATTTCCAGAGGCATTGGCTTTTTAAATATTTAAGGTGTGGGCAATCACATATTTTGAAAACTGACACACTTCTCTTCAAAAGTATCTCAAAGAGCCTAAATTGGACAGTCAGTCTTCTGCAGGGACTAGAAAATTACAGAATAATAAGGAAGGGAAATGTCGACACGCTTTTCTTTCTTGGCTCCAGACACCGTCAAGTTACAAAGTGTAAGCTGAATCCTTACGCTTTCAAGTGTTCAGTGAACTGAAGTGTCTAACAAGATTTTCTCAACTATCGGTGGAACAGTTATAGTTTTTCAGAGATATTTTGGTCATATAACCACAGTGTTGTTCTGGTCCTGAAGAAATAGTGGGCTTCAGCATATTTACGTATTAGGTATCTACCCCTATGTTCTGTTCTCCCCTCTCACCATGCCTTTGCCCAGCTTCCAAAACAAATTGGTTAAAACAAACACCACATTTAAATAAATAATTCTGGTCTACCACAAAAGGGGGAAAAAAAATCCTCCTTTATAAATTGAGTTGCCTCATTACCAAGTAGAGAAAACTTACTCCACTGTTTTTGAGGCAGCAAAGTTCCATTAGATTTGTTTAAACACTTTAGAGGTAAATTAGTGAATGCAAAGAGTGAATACAACTGTATTTTCTGTTGGCCTACACACAGAATGCCTGCAATACAGAAAACCATTGCTCAAACAACCTAAATCAGTGTGACACAGGACTGGCCCTCAGGAGAGCTACCTGGAAGAACTACTTGCATACTCCTCAGAATAATGTCTCAGGAAAAAAGAAAGTGATCAAATACAGTCTGTTACAATTATTTACGAGGCTGCCTTGAATGCTATTTAAAGGGTTTGTAGATGCAGCCATGGCACTGGGAAGAGTATTTTAAGGAAAAAAATTTCATACATGTAGTTAGAGAACACAAGTTGAATTTATGAACACAGGGCTAATAAATTCAAAAATATAAAAACTAATACTAACCAAAGAGCAGTCCAGTTTAGTTCAGAACCATCACTCAAATGGCAGTGATGGTACTGGAACAGGTTGTCCAGAGAAGCTATGGATGCCCCGTCCCTGGAAGTGTTCAAGGCCAAGTGGGAAAGGGCCCTGAGCAACTTGCTCTAGTGGGTGGCATCTCTGCGCATGGCAGGGAGGTTGGAACTAAGTGATTGTTAAAGTCCCTTCCAACCCAAGCTATTCTATGGGTCTATGATTTTTCATCATCAAAACATCTTTATTTATTAAGGAAGGAAAAAAGCAACAAATAAAAAAAAAAACAAAGGAAAAACAAAAACACAAACCAAGCAAACTGCCACACCCAAACAAAAGCAAGGTGGATGCATTGTTGTCTCTAAATTTTAGGAAACAAGTATACATTACTGCAAACATCATAAAATTTCAAGCAAAACCTTCAGAGAAGGCTGCACTTTCTGTGTTGGCCAGGCACTCATTGAACTTTAAAGTTTGTTACTTAAAATGCACCCTAAAAAGCATTCTACTTTGACAGCTAAATTTAAAATGCTTTCAATGCAAGACGCACCAAAGAGAGCAAGTCCTGTTCTTGGGCTGTGCAGAATGAAAAATTCTCCCAGAATTTTTGTTCACTTCTCCTGGATGATCATGAATCATCCTGGTGTGAGAGTTTCTTTCTGAACTGAGCTTACCACTGTGGTTGCTGGGGTAGCAGTGATGCCCTGCAGCCCTATTGCATATCAGGGCAGGGCACTGAGGCAGCCACAGGGACTCAGTTGAGCTGGAACAGCAAATCAAACCCTCTGTAAATGCTCTGACGCGAATTTTATCCTTGGTCCCCTGCTTCACCCTAATCTGGACTGTGGCCTGCTTTAGAGCAGGGGGTAACACTAACATCTGTTCGGAACAATTATATCCTGCAGAGAAAAAGGAGAAATCTTTCTTCTGTCAAATTCTTTCATGATCATAAGGGTTCACTTGCTGCCACTGACAAGGGGATACCATTTATTTGCTGTGTCTGTCACAGGGGTAGTTGGAGCAGTGCCACACTTGCAGTCAATTATTACCTTGAGGAGAGATTTTTTCCAGCACTATACTGATACCAATATTGCAGGGTGACAGGGAGCAGTGCTTCCCACAGTCAACCCTGTAACAAGCTTTCCTCAAAGAAAGGCAGAAATTTCTTCTTCGTCTCCACTTTAATAATGCACATTGCTCTCCCTAGCATTAGTTCACTTACTCCTTATGTCCCCCAGCTCTCAGATACAAACAAAATTAGTAAGGGAGAACTGCTCTACTCTCCCTTTCTAGGAGCAGACTTACCAATCCAAGTGATTTTTTGAGGTTTTGGAAGACTGCTCAAGATGACAAACTGTATGATGCTGAAACAGGATTCAGAATCATGTCTATGGGTTGAATTATTTAAGGTAAGTAAAGATCATGGAAAACAGGGAAAGAGGAAGCTGTCTGAAACGTTCAAGGTCCAACACATTCACAGATTACATACTCTAAATGTGTTCCACGATGGACTAGTGCAAAGATACAAAGATATTCAGGTTGTAGGCTGAAATATGTTACAGCACTTCTGAATAAGCTTTCTTGAAATTTCTGTGTTACACTGGAGTGCTTAACTGAGACTTTTGGCAGCTCTGATACATTACAAGAAGCTGCTGTTCTGAAAAACAATCCATGGATACAAAGGAATAGAGAAGCACGGGTGAATGGAAAAAAACATTGCCTGGATGCATTGCCAGAAATATATTTTATATATAAACGGCCACTTTCCCTTAAGGTGTCTCAATACCTGTCCTTGCAGAAGACAGCTAAGTCACAGCTGTTCGGAAAAGTCAATGCAACCCATCCAACAAAGCTATAGACCTTGGAACGGAGTTACAAGCAACAGAATATTACCTGGCATTTTTATTCTGTAATTCACAGAGCTGTTTGTTTGTTGTTATTTAGGAGCACTGTAGTAGTAAGTTGTGTAAAAACAACACTTGGAAATCCCAAAAGTCTTATGATTTTTTAGAATGAATGTTTGTTCACTCTCATTAGGAAGATAGTGTAGCATTCCTCTTTTCTGCAAGAGACAAAATGGCAACAAAACAACAAAAATAGCACAGAGAATCACAAAAAAAACCAACCCAACACTAACTAAACCAGAGTCTGACAGCGACTCGTGCAGATTATGTTGGAGATATCTACCAGTAACTGTACACACTGAAATCAACGCTTAGTTGTTAGAAAGACTATCTGTATCATGACATAGGATTATTCACTGAATGAAATTATTGAATTCATCCCAGTCTGTCTTCACAAAACACAGAAACAGTGGTCGGTTGTAAAATGTAATACAAGCTCAACCTTTAAAGCACCTTCTCAGCTAAACTATACAGAAGATATAGCGCACACCCTACAACAACTTGGAAACACACAGAAAAGATAATAATTTAACTGGCTTAAGGGGGTAAGTAAACAACAAGCAGTAAACAACAAACAAACAAAACCCACCAATTTTAAATTCAAATGCTGCATTTTCAATGACAAGTAAAGTACATCTCAAAGGATCAGTGACTCAAGACAATGCTTCTAATTAACCCTCAAGTTTTGTACAGCCTTAAGGTAAATCTTTTAGGTTGAAATCCAAAGACACAAACTGTCCTTTCTAATAAAAAAAAAGAAGACAAGATTTGTTCTTTGGAGGCAGTAGAGCAGAGTAGTAAGATACTGAAGTGCCAGTCAACTGTTTCATACCACATTCAGAAGGCAAGAAACACGTCCAAGCTTTTCATAAAGCCACATTACTTAAATACTGCACTTTCCTCCTACAAAAGTCAAAGAAATAATGGCATATAATAATAATGGGGAAAACAAGAAGAAAAAAAAGGAAGGTTTTGGTTTAAGTAATTTTGCCAACTGACTGAAACATCTCCAACAGTGAATACAACCTATGAATACAACTGAATCTGAAAAAAGGCAAAATTCACAAACACTCTCTATAAGTTATTTACATTCTCTCTCCTGTTTACCCACATAACCTTATTCATAAGTGTTGATCCTTCCCAAAAGGGTAGTAAGATCACAACTGGAATAACAGGTAAACCACTATTGCTGCCTCTAATCTAAAATTTGGAACACACATTTAATTATTTTTAAAGCCTCACTTAGTAATATTCTGATTTTATTTTTCATGTTCATTTGCTTTCTCTTAAAAACCGGTCAGCCATACATGACTTTTATTTTCCTAAAACCATTGGGCATGTACTTACAGAGGACTGTAAATCACAGCTGCAAGGATGTGTTTTCACAACACTCCTTTCCCCTTAACTGCTTTCCAGCATACAGCCATTCAGGGTGAATTTAGAGAGAGCTATACACTAAAAAACTGCTTTCAGACTCATCAACTTGATCATCCTCGTAAAAAAAAAGAAAAAGTACATAAGGGGTCACAAATTAAGAGAAGCTGAAAACCACAGTTCCACATGTTACAAAAAACTTAGCTACAGACGTGGCAGTTAAATATAAATTTTCTTAGATTGGCTTATTATTCCACCTCTCCTTCCTGAATCAAGCTATTATTTCAATGAAGATTTTTCAAGTTTGGTTTGTTAAGTGTTCACACATTATCTTGCCAGCAAATTAGCATAGATGGAAGACAGCACCATATTCCAAAAACACTATCTCAATTTTCCTTACTTATTGCTACAGTATACTTACTGTAGCAATAAGTAAGGAAAATTGAGATAGTGTTTTTTCAACTGCTGAAGAAAGAGCTTAGCTCTTTTTTTTCCCCACAATCAAGTTACAACATGATCCATTTTAAAGGAAAAAGAATAGGACACCAGAGGATTTCTTATGCTTTATCATAATCAGACCAATAAATACATTCTACTTTAATCATTCAGGAATGGCTCTGTCCAAGCATATTCACATGCTGGAAATGATCTTTTTCTTCTAAAATCTTTCCCACCAACCTGACACTTTTAACACACCAATGATCGTTACTACTTGGATTTCATATTTGAAAAATTGATCTCTCAGCAAGACATAGGTACACTAAAAACAGAAGAATAATGAGTTATTGATTCCATGCATCAGGACCAACAATTTGAGCAGTAACACTGAATTCGGAGAATGAGAACTCAGAAATTGAGAATGCACAGAAACAAGTTCGAGGAAAATAATTATGTTGAGATAAGTGGTATTACATGTTTATTGCTTAACATTTTATTTAAAAAAAACAAATGAATAAAAAAACCCAACAGAACTGATCAAGTATCCATTTTCTTATGTTTAGACAAAATAGAATGAAAGAGTAAAGTATTTTTTCCTTCTGATGGAAAACATTGTGTCTATTTTAAATCTCCCACTGAAAATATACTTTTTCCTTCACTTGCAATTTTAAGCGACAAATAGTTTAGAGGACCAGCTAAACTTCACCATTAGTCCATTTATTGTGCACCCCTTTGTCCAAATCCCTTCCAAGGACAGCAAGAACTGCTATTATTGATTCACTTAAGGACTTAAGACTTAAAGCAGTATTAAGGACTTCTGAAAAGTACAAAATGACATTTCTGTTGCAATGGTGGTGTACCCAGAGTTTATATAACCACTTAAGAAGTGATAATGCTCTGTCCAAAAAATAACCTGCTAGAACTGGACAACATGGTCCATAACCTTCCCAGGGCTTTACCCTGTAGGAAGGCTGCCTAAGACTGCAAATGTTGATGCCTTCTGAGTTAACCAGGAAGACTAATGGAATCAATATGTCAGACATGTGGCAAAGACAGCATAAGTATTCATGAAGCAGAAAGCAAATGAATAAGAAAAAACTAGTTCACACTTAAAATACTTAAAATTCTAGTAGAAGACAACTTTTATTTGCTTAATTCCCTTTAAGAAGAATAGCCTACACTACCACATGCAATCTTTAAAGACCATACTTGCTTACAGATTAGTTCAATTCCTTTGAAGAGCCCACCATGTTCCTAGCATATATGCAAGAAATAGTATTTATAGCAAAGATTTAATATTGACAAGGGCATCCATGACATTCAGTTCTAATATACTAACATTTGCAGCAATTCAGGCTGCTGAGTAAGAAATCCATTTCTTTATATCACATCTAATTCATAAACATTCCTCACTTCGTTTGCTCATACTATTTCTTTTCTTTACCTGGAAAAAAATGGTGAAATTTTAAGTAAATGTGTTTTGCCATGCCTCAGCAGTTACCTCTGTCAGCAAGCATAAATCCTCCTACTACACACCAGACCTGGATATTCTAAAAACAAGGTTTCTCAAGCAGAAAAGTGACATTTCCAGGCTAAGCCTTCAAAAGTTTTACTACACAAGTTAGAAAGTTATGGAAGTAAAATTTCAACCTTTGGACTGCCTAGAGGAAAGCTTACTGCATCAGGGAAAGAAGATAGTCAGAATGGGAAAGGATGAGGCAAACTAGTAGCCAAGTAATGCCTGCGGGTTCTGCCCATCTCTACAGCCAGCTTGACTCTCAAGATGCTGCCAAACAACTCCAAACAGAATGGGGAGTAACAACGTCACCACCTCATTTCAGCCATACCAACGTGCTTTGGGAGACAGAACACAGTGCTCGTGTTGTTCTGAGCCAAAACTCAGTTCTGTCTCTTGTGCAAAAAAAAAATTGTAAGAAATGTCATCACAATTTTCCTACAGACCTCAGATCCAAGCAAATGTCATTTGATTTAGATTTAGAATTTTCCAGGTGGCAGCCATGAATCTGAAGAACATGCACATATGTGTATGCCATATTCTTACACCTTATTTTTCATGCAGTGAATGAGATTTGTCACCTTCTTTCCCTTCCCAGGTACTATCAAACACATCAAAAGCTACTTCTGCACCTTGGAATGGAACCCAACCAGAGGGTGTTCACACACTTACATAAAAATCTGATTATAGCATGGGAGTTTTGTGGGATTTTTTCCCCACACAGGTGAAATACTCTCAGGCTCCCGTAAGCTGAAAGCAGGGATTAATACAGACAGGGACAAAAGCAAGAAAAACAATCATCATCTGGCCTTAATACAATGCCTGTTGTAAGATTTTAGTACAGTTTTTCTGAACACACAAATATTAGCAGATCAAAGATTAAGTGATATCTAATAATAAATTGCAGACTGCCTACTGAACTTCTTCCAGAACTAGCAACAGCAGTAGCTGGAACACTTTATGTTTAGCCTGCTATTTACAGATGGGTAGTTACAAACTACATTCTACAACTAACTTCATCCTACAACATTCAGAGTGGGCCACTCTGTAGTAGGTTTTGACTACAGATTCACATGCCTCCTTTTTCAAATCACTAAAAATGAGCCATTTTCAAACAAGACCTCAAACAAGTAAGGTTAGGTACTCAGTTCCTTTGACATAAACGTGATCTAGTGTCTAAGGCCTCTCAATGAAGGTCCAAGACAAGATCAGATGACAAAAAGGCCACCACTACTTCCCTGATGGCATTCACAGAAGTCACTTTTAAAACATAAAATGATCTTTAAATCATTAGCTTTCTAGACACTGAGGTATGTGTACAGACTGCAAAGTAAGTTACCATGACATAAGTGATAGTACCACTTTCAGAAGGTAATACAATGTCATAACATAGTTCCCATAGTCATTCAATACAACCCCCCATAAAAATGTCAGCAGACAATATACAGCTGTTCTGCCCATGAAACTGATATGAAGGGCAGTAAGAAAACAGGCACATTATTGCGTGTATGCTCTAGCATAGACACAGTTAAGTTCACACCCAAAAATTTTGCTCCATTTTCATGCATTGCTGGGGTAGGTATACTGCATCTGTATCAGAATAAAGGCTGAATTAAGCAAAATAATACTTGTGCTAGACCTTATCACCTGTTCTCTTTAAAGGAATTTACACGTGAGAAGAAGGTGAAACCCTCAAGTACACATTGGCTCGTGTTAGAGTCCTGGTCTGCACTGCTAGACAGAAGTCCATGGGAAACAGTATTTAAAGAACTGCCAGTGCAAATCAGTCACACTCATTTAAAGAATTTGCCTCTGTCACAGTTTAATCCCAGTGGGCAGCAAAACACCACCTAATCCCTTGTTAACTCCCTCACTGTGGGATGAGGGAGAGAATCAGAGGGAAAAAAATGCAAGAACACGTGGGTTGAGATAAAGACAGTTTAAAAGGTACAAAAAAAACATGCACTCAAGCAAAGCAAAACAAGTCATTTGTCCACCACTTCTCAAGGTCAGACAGCTGTTCAGCCATTCCCCGAAAAGCAGGGCTCCATCACAGCTAACAGCAACTTGGGAAGACAAACACCATCACTCCCAAGGTCATCCCCTCCTCCTAATTTTTTCCTCTTCTTCCTCTTGTGACCCCTGGGAACAACATTACATAGAACGGGTCATTTGGGGTCTGCTGTCCTGGCTGTGTCCCCTCTCAACTTCTTGGGCACTCCCAGCCTCCTCCACTGCTGGTGGGACTGTATGAGAAACAGAAAAGATCTTGATGCTGTGTAAGCACACCCAAAACATAGCACTATACAAACTGCTCTGAAGAAAATTAACTTTATCCCAGCCAGAACCAATGGAGCCACATTGCTTAAAGAGCCTGAGACAACCATCAAAATGATAGATAAGGAAATTATTGGGGTTTTTTTATACCAGAATGAAAGATCAGTCAAGCTTAGTCAAAACATAGATCTTCCTGTCAAAACATTCAGAGCAGTGGCAAAGATACCACTCAGTTCAGCAGAGTTCACTCATTCTTTCAGAGGTAAAGGCTGCACGCACAGCTTACTGCTCTTAAGAACATGTCTGAAACAGACCTGGCCATGAAAGCATCTCTCTAGTCACTAATTTTGTCTTGGTCTGAATTTTTACCTGGTACAACCCACTAAATATTTCTCAGAGAGTATACATTTATGAGCACATGTCTGAGTCGACACAAACTACACAAATTAAGTGCAGTTTATTGAAACAGACTCTCTAAGTCTCCTTCAAAGATAAAGATATTTTGATGAAAATGGAAAAATTTCCTAAGATGCTACAGGTTTTATCACTTCCACAGCATTGACTGAGACATAATCCCGTTTGTGACTATTGAATTGATGGATTCACTTTCCAGACATGGTCTTGGTCCCTCTAGCCTACAGGCCTGTGTTGCCATGTCAATCTCTTCACAAGATCACCACAATGATGATGCAAAGTAGGACTTACTGGCATTGCAACACTACAATTGAAAAGGTTGCGCAGAAAGAGCTTTTTAAATCCATTTTAGAAGTTGGCATAGTTTCCTGGGGCATCAAACTAAGACACCTGTATTTTAAAGGCTTTGTGGGCAAGAAGGGTTGATGGACAAGTAGAAGACTAGGACTTCTAACAATACGGTAGTAGTTGCTTGTAGGAAGGTTTATGAATATCCTTTGGGTTACAGAAGATGAAACTTCTTCAGGAAAACAGGAAACTGCGTACAACAGGTTGGAAGGGTTGGTTTGGGGATTTTATGTTTAAGGATTTGGAGCACTGGGATTGTGCTCCTATAGGAAAACAAAAAAGAAGAAAAAAGAAAGCAAAGATTAAAAATATCATTATACCACTTCCCAACACAACCTTATGTGTTGCAGATGTAGTAGAGCCCAGAGTTTGTGTAAGTGTGAAGAATCAATGAGGAAGAACTCTTCATTTAATTTAATAAATAAAGAGACCCACAAGCAGAAAAGAAATCTTCAGAGCAGTCTACAGAGATCAAATGCCCTACTGCAGTAAGAGATGAGAAGAAAAGGCTCATTGCAACCCGGGTGAATGGTTAATTAAAGAAACCACCTGCACAGTGAAGCAAAAAGTCCTTCCAGCATTTCTGAAATTCCTAGCAGAAATAAGCAGGCATTACTGCTGTCTTCAAGGAAGTCAAGTAGCAAGAAACATCTTCAGCCTAACAATACCCAAGCATTCTCCTGTTAAAGACAAGGCCAATTTGCTGGCTGTTACTTGGCAACAATTGGGGGAAAATATGAAGCAACAGGGTCAGAGAGAACCAAAAGAAAAGAGAAAAAGATGTGAGCCTAAAACCTTGGTCTTCAAAAGGGGTAGGGTTGGGTGTTTCTCAGTTAACTAAACTATCAAGTCAGACTCATCACTTGTAGTAAAGCTCATGAATCAGTTCAGTTATTTTAGTCCCACTTGTGTTCTTCCCAAGATATAAGTTAATTAAATTCAGCTGTTCCTGTTAAAGAAAAATGAATTCAAAGCACGAGGTTGCTGTTAACTTGCTTAGGAAAAAGGAACAACTAGTAACTGTGAGAATCTCTAAAACCAGAAGTAGCAAATAAAAAAACATGAGGTTCAGTTTCAACTTTAATGTAAATGGTATGGTCTGGGATTGCATAGAAATGAGTCAAAATCATCTTAGTGGAGAGCAAGCAGAAGACAGTACAGAAAAAAGAAGTGCAAAAATAGTAACCCTTGCCACTAAGTGTACCAAATGTGAAATCCATTTCAGTGAGTGTGTGAAAGATGCCGAAATACTATGTTGCAGTGTTGTTTATTTGGGTTTTGCCTGATTTTTTTCCTGTTTCAGTTTTGAGACACTGACACTTTTTATACTTCCCAGAGCTTACTGAAATACTCTTCTGTTACTGAGTTTTTCTTCCCTGTGAAAATACTTTTAGAATGATCTTACCCTTTTCACAGCAACAGTAGCAGATGATAGTAAAGTGCTGCAGGCAGCATAACCACACACGTACAAACTTAAAACATTAAGTATTTTCAATGTAAGCAGACCTCAAGAGTGTTTAGCTGTCAAAATCATAAGATTAGGAAACATTTCTTAACTTCAGTTTTGGATGAAAATAAAGTCTGACAGAACTTCTAAAATCCTATCCTAGAGAATCTAAACATATTTCTGTTGTGGGAATTTAGTTCACTTTCCAGTATTAAAGAATGTAATGTCATTCAAATAGATCAATGTTTCCACAAAGACAACTGACATGACTAATACAATTTTAATTTTTACCTGTTCTAAATAAATTTTGTTGTCTCTGGATTAGCAGGATCATAGTCTTCCATTTCCTATGCAGTGCTATATAACAAAGTCATCTATCTCACTGTTTTTACCTGATTTGAATTTTGAGTCTTCTCCATCTTAAGTATCTTTATCTTATTCTCCCTCATGTCCCTCTCAGAGATCCCTCTACCACCTTTATTACTTCTCTGTAGAGCCTCACAATCATCCTATATTACTCGAGTTGCAGTTTAACAAGTATTAAAAGTGTCATACTTACACCTTCAATCTCTGCTACTACTTCAGGGTTCCCAAAATAAGCCTAAGTGTTCTAGGTCAACCCCCTACATCTGTTTTGGAATTAAGAAGAGTTCTTGAATTGGAAAAGGCAATTTGGTTAGGAATGTTCTTCTGGCAAAGAGGTGCTGGGGAACATCTTGCCCTTATCCCTGTTATACTACCACATATCAGCTTCACACCCTGAACATCAGGTTACTGTTTTGTTACTCCCTTGTGTCTCCTTTCTCATAAAATTATGGTCTTTCATAAGAATTTTCTCCAATATTGAGAAAACTGGCGAGGAAACAGAGCAACCTCCCACCCCAGAAAAACCCATGGGAATGCAGAGCTCCGTGAAACCAGTTTCCAGCACCAGCCTTAATTAGGTTGGTGATGCCTTTGATCACCACAGGAACTCCACTTAGTAGTTAGTTCTTCATTCAGAGCCCTCATTCTCCAGATCTGCTGAATTCTGAAATACTTCTAATACATTTCCACTTACCTTGCATGTTAATTATTCACAACTACAGCATTTTGAAGTGCTATAACTCTAAGTACGATAGTAATTTATTTTACCAGCTACTGTCCCAGACCAAAGCCAGGAATACCTGTTAGAGGATTTTAATGCCCCTAGGAACCCTAGGGGCTTGTGCTTCTGCAGGTCTGTGAATTATCTTGAAAATAAAGTGAGAGGGTCTCATACTAGAGAGATAGTAGCAACAGACTTGACAGAAAACAATACATTTTCTAGGTCAATACTCCCAACACAATAACTACTTTTCACAGTTTAAGAATACAACAAACTCTGAGCACTCACAAGAGCAGCTTCAACTGTCCATTCTGTCAGTAACAACAAACTCCAAGACCCATAGTGCAGTTTGTCCTTATTATCCCAACATGAAGAAATGCTTTTCACTTTTTATAACCCAGAGCAACCTAGCCAATCATTTCACTGAATAGTGTCAGATGACTGTGTTTTAAGGTTGATGGCCATTTTCTGCCCCGGAAATTTGGGTTGAGAATCTAGAAGAGTTAAAATTAGAATTTAAAAAGTTAATATTTTCCTGTTATCTGGAATAAGCACCGTGTGATCTGACAGCTGTGTTGGGGAAGGGGAGGGGTTCCCTCTCTCTAGCATCATAACACAGGACTGGGAAGTGGAGTTCTTCAGATGACTGCAGACACAAATCTATCAGTTATCTGCTCATCTGGTTCTTCATGACCCTTTACAGCAGTAAGAACAAATCTCTGGAAGTGAAAAGAATTCTAAAAGCCTCATAGAAGCCAATTCCAACTAAGGAAAAGGGATTTGAAGAAAACACTTTTTTCCACTTCTTACTGTACCAAAAATACCAAGCATTGACCTGAGGACACTGAAAAAACAGAACTTTTTGTCCTGGAAAAAGGGCAAAAAAATCTTTCTACAAATAATTTTAGAGTAAGACAGAAAGAAAAGTTTAGAAAAACAAAACAAAAGCAACAATAAAAAAAGAAACATTACGTAACCATTCAGGAAACACACATAGCTGAAGCACAATGTCATTCTGCTCTGAAACAGTCTCACATATGAAAGATTCTCCATAATGAAAGGTTTTTTATCAGCTGTGCATAGAGAAGACACATAGTTCAATTTAATCATCTAAATAGTGTATATAATAGCATGACCTAGGAATACTTGTGGATTATTCGGTTTAAAATATATGGTTCAAATTGAATTCCAAGTGATTTNTTACACAAGACTGCACACACTTGCATGCACAACAGATTCACTGGGAAGGAGGACAACCTTAAAGTTACTTCAAGTCTGCAGAAAAATGAGTTGCAGAGTTGCATGTGAATTCCTACAGCAATACTAAGTATACAGTTCCAATGCATATTTCAGCATGTTTTAAAGTAATTTTTCCTAAAATAACACTCCCATAGAAATGCTCTTGTTGAATGACACAGAACTGTTTAAAGAGGCCTTTTTTATGTTATTAGAGATGTAGTACTTAGCAGTCCATCCCCATTTTGAATTAGCAGTCTGCTTTTCTTGCAGAGAAAATCTTCAAGCATTTACACTTGTGTGTATTTTCAGGTATAATCATGATCCATTACATAAAAGGAAAAAAAAATAAATTCCAAGACGTTTCAGCTTTAAATAATGATTTTATAACCACAGTAAAATACCACCTGTTTCATCAAACTAGAGAGACTACTGAAAAAATCAAGGTGAATGCTCTCATTGTAACAGGACAACAGAAGAGGCATGCTTTCCTACTTAGTTTAGATTTGTGTCAAACACGACTGCCTGCACTATCCATAATCACAGCTTCAGCTATGATTTCAGTGGTGTGATATGCTTCTGTTGCTGCACAGAGAAAAGAAATACAAAGCAGAGGAATCCTCATCCTTTTTTACCTGACAGAAAACATATTTTTCTTCATCTGAAAATATGGGGTGTGGGTGATAAAAGCCTAGGAGAGTGAGTTACTTGAATTTACGTCTACACAAATACAAAAGATGGATTCTTGCTCGTCCTTCACACTCCTGCAGATCTCTGAGCATCAGAAGAAATGCGGGTTATGTGATGCTACAAGAAGTCCTTTTAAGATACGTGTTCAGACCCACCCTTCATTCTCAGAAATCACCCCAGATCTGCCTTAAGTTGGTGACATGAATCACCTCTGTTAGGGAAAGGAGTGAACAACAAAATAGGCTGTTTTTTCAAAGCAGGGAGCAGTGTCCCATCAATGGGACAAGTGATGTTCAGGTTGTACAAAGACACCAGACCACATGTCAAGGAATTTCTATGTTTTATTGTACCGTTGTTAAGGACACTTCCCTTTCCAGCCATCCAGGAGCCACTCCAGCAGTCACACCCACGCCACCTGAGCTGGAACCAAGGCCCCTTTGCAGTCATACACCCCACATTCACACAGTCACACCAGGTTTCCTCACTGGCTCAGCCCCAGATTTCCCATAGCAGAGTCTTCACCATTTTGATCCTTAAAATAATACAATCATGCTGCAATAACAAAACAACAGTTCCCAAATCTGACATCTCATTCCTGCCCCAGCATCCAACACCTCCCTCAATATTTTCTCCCACTCTGCAGCCATACAGGGCACAAAGTGCAGCTGTCAGGCAAGGCCCCTTTGTATGTGCAGCAGAGTTTCTGATTTCACCCTTTTGTTTTACTCCTGATCTGAACATTTCTGTAAGGAGACAACCAAATTTTGTGAATGTTTTTGTAAAAAGTCAACCAAAGCTTGTGAATGCTTTTGTAAAGAGGGAGACAGATTTTGTAGAAATTTGTCTCTCTCATTTTACACCTTATCTAAACATTTTTATAAAGAGTAATAGGTCTTTTTGTTCTTTCAGGCTGCCATTAGCACAACACATATGACATACTTCACTTATGAAGACAAAGATGAGGCAAGTATTGTCCACAATGGGAAAGGGTTCAAGGCTTAGCATGTCCTGTCCTTGCATGTCCCAGATCCATCCTGATACCAGTCAGGGATGGAGAAAGCCGAGCCTATCCCAGCAATAAGTAGCTAAGGGGCTGTTCAGCCCCTTTCAGCCTCCTGTCCACAACACCAATTTACTGTCACAGCCCACTGGTAAGGGGGTGCACCACTCATTATAAATTCCAGTCAGGCTGAACACCGCAGACACGTCAGGGAACTCTTTCATTGTACAGTTACCTTAACTCTGGAAACCAGCCCACTGCTTGGACTCAAAAGGCGTTGGTTAACACACTCTTTAATTCATACAATACACTTCCACAAGGATGGTGGCTAACAAGCCCCTAATTTTGTACAGTATACTTCAATCAGTTGTCAGCTCCCACAACAAACTGCTCAAAGCTGCTGGCTTACAAGCCACAACACACCAATTCAAAAGTGTGATTCCTGACAATCAGAGCCATCATACTGATTTGCACAGGTTGACATACCCCAAATTTCAGCAGGATTAATCAATGCACCCCATGTATTTCCTTATTTCTACCTTCTCACTCCTTTTCCACACTATTTAAGTCAGAATTATAAATCAATATGCTTAAGTGCACCATGTAGGCACGATATTGGATGTAAAATGTACATCAACAGTGTGCAGAAGACAAAGTAAATGTTTTTCCATTTAATTTGTGTGGTTTTCAAGCTTTCAGTAAAATGGACACCTCTAGTAAGCATCCATCTTCACAGCCCCAGTCAACTACTTCTCGAATCAGAGACCGACCATAGAATTCCTTGACAAGTATATAGTTTATATCAAAAATTTACACAAGTTCAAGAAGGGCGTGGACATAGTCACAAAAATAAAAATCCATTAAGGGTGGCCTAACTGGGGAGAAATCACAGGTGGCTCTGAAATTCCTTGGAAATGAGCAATAAAAATTGGACAAGAATCAGGAATATGTATTGTAGACAGTTGCCATGTTCTTCTATTATTTGTAAAAACACTTGCCCAATTCTTTTATTCTTGTCTTTTTTATACCTCCCAGCCATTTATCAGAGATAGGGTATGAATACACAATGACTTGGTATAAGTGAGTACATATGCTCCTGTGGTGCATATGCTCCTTTTGTAGGGCTCTTGGCATGGAAAAATCTTATTTCCTTGTAATTGGCTGGTTCAAAGAACTAATATCTTTGTAATGGCTAATAATTAGACTTCTACCCATCAGCATTGGCTCTTGCATAGTAAAGACACTAGCCAGTAAAATCTGACATTTTAAAATAAATAGTGGCACTGCAATTCACAGTTTAAAAAGCACTGTTTTCTATTCCTTTAAGAGCACAGTTCATATTCTCAAGTAATCCAATAAACAAGTGCCTGAGAAAGGGTTTTCTCTGAGACAGTATCCCAAAAGTTTCTGATCAATTCATCTCAAATTAATGGAATTAAACTTGCACATCACTTCTCCAAATGTACACCCATCAGTTTCTGTTTTTCCTTCAGCTCTAATGATCACTGAAACTGATAACACAGTCAGCTGTGGTTCACATGTTTTCTGCAGTAGTGTTTTGCTCAAAGTCTAAGTCCATTTGTAAGATACATCCCTAGCTTGTTTGCAAATGGCAGTCACTCTGGACATATTATATTATGGCTCTCTAATCCCTTCTGGGAACATAGCCTTTCTTTGACTTTATGCCTCTGAAATACAGCACCTACAACCAACGTATTTGCACTGCTGTTGGAATCATAGAGACCTTTATGAACTCGCCTGTGATAAATCTGTCCATCATTCCTAGCTACCCAGTCAAGCACAGCTGCTGGCAATACTTGCTGTTTCAAGCTCTCTCCTATTTCTGCTAAGCCTGAAAGCACTGTCCTGTGGTTTATCATTCCTGTCATTTCTATGAGGCCCCAAATTATCCTTGGACTTCTCACTCTTGAGGCAATATACATAAACAGATAGAGATATACCCTACGCAGGTATAGACAAACTCCATCTAACTCAGAGGGCAAAAATATACAATTTTTAAAGACAATTACTGTTTAGGAAATTATGCTTTTCGCATATATCAGTAGTTAAAATGTACATGGAAAACTAGGTTTATGTTCCACTTTTTTCTATTCTATCTTCACTTCACTGTTGCCTCAAACAGCTTAAGAGCACTGGTTTGTTTGCATATCCATTCCAAAATACTGACAAAATCAGTCAGCCCATTTCAAAGCTCATTTTGGTGCATCTGTTCACACACCTGTAAGCAAACACAAGCACTCACCACAAAGAAATTTAACTACTTCGAAGATATCTTTATCATCATTCCATTTACTTCCAAAACATCCTTTAAAACTCATTCCCACCAAGTCTACTCCAACACTTTTGTGTTTAGAATTTTGATAACCTGCAAGTTTCTCAGCCTTGGAGCAGTGGGAAGACTAAAGCAAAAGCTAGGTGTTCCAAGTTGTGTTGGAAGACCACAGTGACAAAGAGTGCTTTCGACAGGAAGATGCAGAGGGCACAGGACCAGCAGGAGAGGAACCCAGCTTCACAAGGAACTGTCCCATGGGAAGAGGACCTGGAGATGACCCCCTGAGCCTGAGCAGTGTCCTCTGAGAGAGCAGCACAGGAAGCACAGGAGCGATGGATGCTGAGGCAGCGCCTCAGGCACCCAGCTGTCCCAAGAACATTCTGCTGCCAGATACTCTTGGCTGTGGCCAAGGTTAGTAAAGCTATGGTATCCCATAATTTAAATGAGGATAAGATCCTTTGGAAGACATGAAGGACAAGAATACGTCCCAGTCACAGCACTTAGAAGCTAGCCTGCACTACAGGAGAGATGCTTCTTATAATGACATTCATACATGAAAACCTGGTTTTCAAGTTTGCTCAACTGCATTGAAATTGAATAACATTTCTTTTTTCTGTGGGAGAACAAACATTATTTCCCAGTTGTTTGAATAACATAGACTTAGGAAAAAGTCTGGGCTTCCTGTCATACAGCAAGAAGTATTTTTGGTCCTTTGCCTACAAAACCCAAAAGTGAGAAAAGTCAATAAATTATTTGTCCTTCTCTACCACAGAGGGCTCAGGAAATTTCTCTTTCCACAGCAGGAACTACAAAGTATGAGGTGGTTATCTACTGTGTAATTCATCAGCTACATAAAATTTATGAACCATGACAGTCCAGAAATACACTCTCACCGCTCTGCAAGGCCATTTTCAAAGAAGTTGGTCTAGACTATTCACACTCTACACTTATATATGTTAAAACATTTAAAAACCCCAACCTAAAAATGCAAAAATGGAGACTTTTTTTTCCATACACCAAGAAAAAAGTAAAGAACTTTTGCAAAGATATTGCTTACAGCCACTCAGTTATAACAATGCTCAAACTCTGTCATCAGACAAGGAGGAAGGTCCTAGAGGAAGAAATCTGGCATGTAGTTTGCAGATTTTTTTCTTCACAACTAATCAAGTTCAGTTGAAAATCTTGATACATGGAGCTGTCCACAGCTACCCACAAAATCAGATTTTTTGTCCAATTCTGGCATTTTTATTTATATGTAATATTTAACTAGCTGTTCAGAAAAATCTTAATCAAGAACTTTATTGAGAAGCAGCGTGGAATCTTGAGCGCTGATGAGAGTTTAAGGGAACAGAAGTCAATGCAAACTTTGGAATATTAACCTTGAGACAGAACCTCCCCCTGTTTGACTAGGCAAGACTGAAATACAATGGAAAGTGGAACTTACTAAAGCCAAAACCCCAAAAATCTGTGCCAAGATGGTTTCCTGCCCATTTTTATGCTCTTTTGCCATTGCTGTCAAAGCCATGTTTCATGAGGCCAAAATCTATATGAAACCAGACTTTATTTTCTTCACAAGATACCACTTCTGTTCTCGTTTAAGTGTTCATATTATTTCAGTTTAAGAATCACAACAGCAAAGTAGAGCCTAAGGAAAGAATGATAATCTGCACTTATTCTACTGCTTCAGCTTGAACAACTTAAAAAAAACCCCACACAGTTATTATAGAACACAAGAAAGAATGGGAGAAATTAAGGCTGAGAGAAACAGCAAGAGTGAAGGACTTAGTGTTATAGTTCACTGGTGCTTTATTCTGAACAAAAATAAGGGCTCGCAAGATTAAGAAGAAATACAGGACAGACCCTAGATTTGTTTTACTTTGAAACCCAAAGTTAAGTCTCCATGCTTTTAAAAACTGAATATTAAACTGCAAAGCAGAACGAGATGCACTCTCTTAAAAGCAGAGCACTACATGTTACTTAAATAATAAACACATTTTACTCATAATTTATGTTCATGCTGCTGCATGCCTAACATATCTGTGGGAATTCACATAAGCAGATGGAAAAAGGAGTTCCATTTCCTTCCTCACTTTTCAGTATTGTAACATTCATCTGTAAATTAAAATCTGTTTATAACATTGTAACCAGTGACATTTGGGCTAACTACTGATAAATTACATGATTATACAGAGATGTGAAGGATGCAGAAATTAAACTGATCACTCTTTCATATTAAACATCTGACTTATTCATTGCATCGCCAGGGTACTATTTGGTAACAATAACTTCATCCCAACTCTATTTCTTCCACTATTTCTCTTTATTTGATATAAATATTTTACACAACTAGAGTAGGAAAAATTCCTCTCAGAATTGAAATAAAATTTGAAGTACAAGGGGTTCTGGAACTGAAGCAAAACAGAAGAAAACATACAAGTGTAAAAATCTTGTTGGAAAGTTATCTCACATGAGAACAGAGCCAATCTTTCTTAATAAAACTAAGTCATTTTAAGTCCAAATGAGTCTCAGTATAAAGAATGGATACGATGTCTTCCATAAACAACAGGGAGAAAATATTAAATTACACTAGAGCTTTGAAAAGTACACAACTATTTTTAAAAACCTGGAAGCACTGGGTTTTAAAAGAAGAAGGTAGAAAAACTTCCTAATATTGAGTGGCAAGTAAATTACCTTCCAGGTTTCTGTTGAAATACGTCCTGTAAGATTCATTCCTGCTCTCCTTCCACTCCTCCAAAAGACCTTTGTGAATATTTTGGCAGTACATTTTCTAGAAAACAGAACCAGTGGTGGCCCACCAGTTACCAACACAATATGTGAGCAAACTGCAGTAACAATTAGTCCTCTGATCTCCTCCTGCTTTCTGAAAAGAATACATGAATTCCTTTAAGAACAAGCTGAGTCCAGAAATGCAACGTTTTCTAGACACACACATACACACCATCCAGCCTCTACCATTGGAGAACAGCTCTAGACAGGTCACCTGCAGGGTAGAAATGGATACAGCCCATTCTAAAAGCCCTGTTTGGTGCTCAGCACCAGCACAACATTTTTAATCGGTACAGGGAGTGGTGGATGCAGAGAGGCTTGGTCTGTTTGTTCCTTACAGTTTGCTTTGCAGGGCAAAGTAATTGCCAGAGCATAGAAAAATGGTGCACAGGTACAGATAAAGGGGATATAGGGAAAGATATCCCAGGTTTAAAACTAATCCAGTGGAAAGGGACTGCCTTTACAGTGAATCAGATGGAAAATGCACAGGAAGACCACAGAAAGATGAAACTCCAAGTAATTGGTTGTCTATGGATCTGAGTTATGCCCAAGTTACCTCTTCCTCTGAATAGAATATACCGAGTATGACTAAAAACTACTAGAAAAAGCATTTAAGAAAAAAAAAATCACTCAATACAGTATCTTCTCTTGTCATATTCATGGCAAAGGCATTTCATTGTCCGTAAATTATAATTGCATAAAAGAAGTCTTATCTCAGGCCCTGACTTGCACACCTATAGTTTAAATTCTAGAGTTAGTATGGATGTATGGAAAGTTGTGCCCTTAGTAGATGTGGATTTAGAGTTGCTTCATATACACACAAAAAAATAGCACTAGACTTTTGAAGTGAAAAAGACAGAAATGAGACTATAAAAATAGTGACATTAGCTGAAATGAACATGAAATGTCATTGATTGCATTTCCCTGTGCAATTCCTGTGCAATACAATGTGCTAATTCATTAACACAGAGTAATGTCCAATATTCACATTAAATTTATGATTATACAGTCATTCATGTAGAACCAACATAAAAA
Organism: Melanocharis versteri; assembly: GCA_013397845.1. Lineage (NCBI taxonomy): Eukaryota > Metazoa > Chordata > Aves > Passeriformes > Melanocharitidae > Melanocharis > Melanocharis versteri. Next base: position 1,037,771 of record VZTG01010149.1, read on the forward strand.
GCACTATGTTTTACAGTCAGAGTAGGCAAAGTTTTGCATCTCCACAGGTCTTTCCTCAGGTCATTAGTCTTTTACCATTAATTCAAAAATTGCTATATAATCAGAAATACAAGAACATGTATATAGTTCTGTAGAAGAAATAAATCTTCATTATATAGCTTGTATGAATAAATATCTGTCATTGGGGGAAAAAGAAAATGTTAATAGAAGGATGTTACAGACTAATCAAGGTGTCCTTGGCCGACTTACACAGCAGTATTTCACATAATGAGGACCATGACAAAGTTTGTGTTCCAAAACATTTTATGTCATTTTAACCTTCCCACAGGCACCAAGGTTAGTGCTAATCACTCCAGTCAAAGCCACTCATTTTAAAAAGCTAAAACCTAAAAAAGGATGTTAATGAACTCAACAAAACACCAGCAGTTAATATGTAGACTCTTTAGCTGAATTCATTACTCAGGCACTGCGCAACACGTGTCTCAGAGTAACAGTAGCATCACAGGACACTGCATTCTGTGCGTGACACAACTGATTCAACTCTGAGACATCCCATAGGAAGCAAACTGGTAAATCACAGGAAAATTTCCATTCCCCCACAACACCAACAATCTAGGGTGTTGTAGGACACTAAACAAGTAAAGGTAAAGGATCTAATCTCTGTTTACTGTTTAAGTGTCTGTTCTCTAGATCAGCAGTTTTCAATTCTTTTTCTCATATATGCCTATTGGTAAATATATTTGAGCATGCACTCCCAATACCTGCATAGTTATTTCTTTAAAAATTATGTACATGTACTACGCTTTTAATACATTATGCACACTTTAAAACAAAAAATATAAATTAAGGATTAAGTAATCAATGTTTTAATTATAATTTTACTTATTAACAGCACAAAAAAACACCTTTTGCTTTCCCCCAAAAATACAACTAATGTTTTTCAATTATTTTAGAGAGAGGTCTGTGATCAAATATGGTCCATTATTTTTGCCAATTTGATTTAACACTTTGTGATGCAGCAATTCAAAAGTCTGGTTCAAAGTTCAGTTTATTTCTATACTGATAATCTAATTTTCTTTTTCCAAGTTGTTGTCAGATCTGGTAAAGATATCATTGTTTTCACCTTATAATGCAGCTGTCAGCTTCTACTATGACTAGGAGAAGTGTCAGCTCTGCCATTTTCTGTTTGTTCATTCGTTCTCACGTTATTAGTGTTACATTTGATCCACAAGTTTCTTTGCAGGGGTCTTTTTAAGTCCCTTGTCTATTTTGTGAGGTTTAGTTTAGCTAAAAGTAGATCATATGATGTTTAAATCCACTTAACCAGACACATATAAACTATAATACATCACAAAATATTAGAAGTGAATGAACAAATGAAGGTGCCATTGTCAACCTCTCTACATTTTGGAGCATCCACTCTTCCCTGAGGAGACCTTGGGACCTTACTGTGGTAATCTGACACATGGAGCAAGTGAGAGCACCAGTGTCAAGCTGTATATTAAGCATTAGTAAACTTATTTTGTTCTTTTCTTTTTTTTTTTTTTTTTTATTTTAAAAAGTATACATAAATGGAGGCTCCAGTATTTCCTCCCACACCCCAGTGGACCATCTTGCACACACCCTGGGTTGCACATGCATCACTTTGCAGACCACTGCTGTCTCTCTCGAAAGAAATGCCATATTGTATTTTTTAACAGGGGAACGATAACATACTACTCCATATACCAACTTCATGCCTGATAGGGAGAGTAGCTGCAATATTTTTTTATTATTATTATTATTATTATTATTATTTTTCTCTCACCATCACTATTTGGGAAAAGAAGAAGTCCAAGTTACTAAATAGGTAGGATTGTCAAACTCATCTTCAAAAATACATGTTGAATTTGAGTCCAAGAGACAAGAATGCAATCCCAGTTAAATGCTGCATATTTTCAGCCTCCAAAATGATTGTTTTCTTTCAGTACCTGTAATGATCTAATTAGTGAGAGATGTCTCTGCCTGAATCAAGGTGCAAACAAGACCATATACCAAAGTCAGTAATACAGATTTATTTAACACTAAATGTGAGATAGAGAGATAGAAAGAAATGGTGG
>VZTG01010149.1:1040034-1102642 GCA_013397845.1 Melanocharis versteri
ATCCTTCTTCACCCTGGTCTTCTCACTGGTTGTGGGGTCCCGAGATTGTTCCGAACTTCTCTATTTATACATTTTTGCAAACAAAGGAATTAGTGTTCACAGGCTACACAGCTCTCTTATTCTATGGGTTAAATGATTCCCTTGCTTCTCATGCTAACTAGTCCACATGCTCAGTGTTTCTCTTCTTTCGAATCAGTGGATTTCTTGGGTTGGTCAGCCATGAATTGGTGGTCACGATCTCCCCCTGCCAAAACTACCTTTTACCAAGTAAGAGCTGATTTCCGCACAGTTGTTGACTTTCCTTGTGGTCCTAAAATTCCACGTTCTTTGTGTCCATTATTAGTGACATATTCTTGTCCCCCAGCTTTGTTCACCTCTCCTATGTCTGAGATAAGATAAAGCCGGTACTGCTGTCCGGGTGTTATCTCAGGTTACCCTCACAGTGACTTAACTCACAGTGCAAGTTCCAAGTACCCACAGAGGTGAATTTGCAGGGAAGGGTCAGGGCAGAGGCAGGGTATTCCGTGGTTGCAGATGTCATCTGTCCCATAACTTCATGTGATTTTTCTTCGGATCAGTGACACATGGTGCTTCTTTACAGTGTGCCACAGTGGGAATTTTTGTTTGGATGCATTATCCAGAACGTGCTAACTAGATCTCGCCTCTACCAGGCCTGGAATTTACGCCATCCTGTTGCTCCCTTCTGTAGCCTTTAAAAGTGTTTGGAAAAGGCAATTGTGCTCTTTAAGTCCTTACAGTACCTCAACGCTCTATACCACACGGGTCACCTGCTCCATAGAATAATGAGAATAAGGTCTCAGAGTTACAACTTCCTGTATCTTCCAAACATCATTAAACAGAATACATACTAACAGCAGAAACATACAGCCATTAAGCCCAAGAAGTGAGAAACTTGCTTGCTCAGTTAGTAAATAGAATAACATTTGGATGGGATCCAAAACCCTCCCATTACAAGCAATCACTAAAAATTTGACAGTCACATCCTTGAAAAACATTCACAGAACAGAATAAAAAGGAAAAAAGTCTAGACAGAAGCTTTTGATATTATCATTCGTGGTCCACAGAGGCTGTCATCAAGATCTCTTTTTAGTAGTCTCTGGTATTCACTGCTTTGTTCATTAGTATCTCTTGAGGCCTTTTTAGAAGTTTTGTTTGGCGACATCACAGATTTCCTGTCCCTTCTACTGCTGAACTCAAACTTTGCCCTACATAGTCAATCTCCAAGCAAAGTATGCTGCTTCAGTATACAAATTAGTAGGACAATTTTCTTCTAATATTTTAAATTATCATGTGATCACTCCATCCTGACTTTGCATAACGGTAGAATAAAACTGGTGGTGATCTGAGATTTATATATGTCACTGCTTATAATTTTTTATTTCCAACTTACACACAGAGGTGTTGTAAATTTGATAGAGAGGTCCCATATATCTACTGAATATGTAAACTTTCTCTCTTGCAAGAGGATGATCTTGGGTCCAAACGTGTTCCATTTATATTACTAATAAAACAATCATATACAGGGCCATAGATTTTCAATATCAGAAAAGAGTAAACATCTATTGTGTTTGGTGCAATCCAAACATTTTGTACACCATCATTCTTTCAACAGTAATTGATACATAATGCAAGTCTAAAGATATGTTTGATTGTTTCAAGTGNGATGCAATTGCAAAAGGAAAGCTTCCTACTTTAGTCTTCCTTGCTTGAAGAAACAAAAGTTCTTACGGAATAACAAAGGCAAAGTTCTAGGAATAGCAACCAGATGTCGAGGTTGGGGGGATGGAGAAGCTACAGATGTGAAGAGATCTCTCCTCACAAAATTTAGGCTACATAATGTTATTATCCTTAAAACTTAGACATTTAACCAGATTCTTGAATGTGCCATTTGATAAACCAGGTTAGGCAGAGAGCACAGGAACAACAATCCTACTAAATTTCACAAATGCTATCCACAAATTCATTTATTCAGACATGAAAAATACCCTTATAATCACATTGCTAAATTGTTAGCCATATGCAGACTAGTTAAAGCTATCACACGTGTACATACGTGTATCTACAGTATTAGAATTAGAAAAAAAAACATGTCAAACTCCTTTTAACTCAGGCCCAGAATGTCAAAATTAGAGGTAGCATAATATGCAAGAGCACCATCTAAGTTAAACATTTACAAGTGCTGAGAATTCACATAACTGTCACAGCTTTGCAGAATATAAAATCCGATGCATTTTTTCTGCTGTCACTAATGCATGTGATGCTATTTAAATTAAGTTCTGAATTTAACATTCTTACATTCATTTATTATTCATCTTCACTGAACTCCACATTCCAGAAGTATATACATGCAGCTGGACTCTGAATTGTCTAACTTGAGGTATATTCACTCTGCAAGACAAATTACCATTTAAGTTAGAATCTGAGCCTTAGTTTTCAGGCCATTTCTCCCAGCCTTTCCAGAGTTTCTGTTCTTTTCCTATGATACCTGAAAACCTTCTTTGATCAAAATACGAAGGTTGGCATTGAAGGTGGAGCTCTTCCTTTGTGTAGCAAGAGCTGTAAACTGTACAGGTACTTTGGCAACACACTGAGTGAATTGCTCTGTGCTTGCCTGAGCACTCCTCTGCTGTTTCAGTGCAAAGGAAAGGAAGCGATCCTCAGCATGGACTGGGAGGAAACAGCTACAGACCAATTCTTTGAAAACACACAGAAATTATCAGCAGTAGTTTGACAAAAATGCGATCTAGTTTGCAGACCTATGACTCAATAACAGCAAATCTGAAGTTTAACCACAGCAAATCTGCTTTCCTCAGCACATTCTATAGAATTAGCCATATCTATGTTCTTTCAGTACAAGAAATAGTCAGCACAGTTCATTATCATACCAGGAAGAGTCAATAAGGTCTACAGACTCTGATCTGTGACATTTGAACAAGGGGATCTCTCAAGGTTTTAAACATCAGGCACTCATTTTTGTTCTTCCAAGTGAATGCCCCAACTATTAGGCTACCAAATCAGCCTCACACTCAGTGTCTTGAAGAGTTATGCATCCCAAGCCATTATGATCCTTCTTTTCCAGTTCCAACTAGCCAGGCCACTCCACAGAGCAGGAGTAATACCTTCCTCTCCAGACATACTTTGGTTTTGACAGGGAAGGACTTCTACCCTTTCTTCTTTCATCCACTGGGTACATTCACAAAGTGATTATTATTCCTGGTGTCAGATGTATCTAGTAAGTCCCATTACCCTGCTCCCATAGGGGTTTCTCAGTGTAAGGTTTATTGCTTAACTGAGGAAAGAAAAAAATTAATCATTATTTCAGTTATGAAGTTCCCCGAGTATTTTTGAATGAACAGAGTATATGTGAAATAACTTTATTTTTAAAAAGAAAGGCAAGGACCTGTCTGTGCCTATTCTATTTTTCTCTCAAAATACCACTGAGTATACCATAGAAATCACTGTTAGTAGACCACCTCATCTCATCTCTACAGCCGCCAAGTGTTATAGCATCTCTAGCAGAAAACAGTCTTTCCTGCTACAAAGATAGCTTTCAAGAAATGGCAGCACAGAGAGTTATAGTAAAATGGATTCAGCATCAAGCCAGCTGGTAGGACTTTCAAAAGAGAGGTTAAAAAAAAGGACATTCTGAAATGAAATTCCTTTATTAACAAACATTAAAAAACCCAAAAATTACTTGCGTACACATATGTTTCCAAATATGGTAGTTTGGAGACTTTGTAACAGCAAGAAATTATTTGCTTTCTACATCAAACCATCTTTTAACCTTCATTTATCAATGTCTTTCTCATGAAAACAGATTAAAATCATCAGCTTCCTGCCTTCTCCAAAGTAAGCTCACAGACAGCCCTTCCAGCCAGGCTTCATTCTAAACTCACCTCAGAGCTCCATCCAAAAGAACCTCTATTTTCAACAAATTCAGCATAAACACATTACCTGTCCTTTTGCAGTCACAGCAGCCAACACCACCCATACACTTTTACTCTTAACTAACCTAATCCCACGTGTGCAAGCACCAAGACCCAGAGAACCTCGTGTTAAGCAGGTAGGAGCTCTCACCCCCTTGAAGAGCCAGCAGGCTGCATATTCCCATGCCTGCAGCTGCAAAACACAGTGTAGGTACAAACACTGAGGAAGTCTGAACATTTAGCTGTACCTTCTCCTTCAGCAAACCCACCCTTCAGTCTTCGTGCAAGACAATCATACTGTGTAAAGATGGCATCTGCTCACTGCGCAGACTCACTTTCCACGAACATTCAGAGTCATCTTTGCTGAACTGACTCATTGAAGAGTTTCCTACTCCCGAATGCACTGCAAAGCCAACACAGCCACAGGTAAGGAAAGTATGGCTTGTTTGTTTGAATATATAAAATCTGACATGTTAGCACGTTGCCTTGGTTTCACCTGCTGAGCCAAACTACTCTCCATAAGCCCCAGTCTAACTGCAGAAAATTAAGTCCATCAGTGCAGACTCACAGTCACGGTCACAGGTATAACAGGGCACAATTTGAAAATAGGTTATTCCAGCCTGCCAGGCCTTCCCATGTGTGAACAGTTAACAGGTGTCCTTCACAGGGTGTCTTTTACAGATAGAGACCACTGCGGTATTTTTAAGACTTTAGCTTAAACTCTAGCTCAAATATATTAAAATAAAAATTTCTTCTGTCTCCTCTGCACTTGCACAGGACATAATGTAGGTCATGGGAACTGAAGTCATCCACCTTGGTGCCCCACAATGAGAACCATAAGCCATTAGCACATTTTAACAATCCCCCAACTGCATTCAAGATAGCCTTTCAGCAGTAATTTAACTGATAAGTACCCACAGCAGCTACTTAAGTAATCAGAAGTCCCAGTTCAGGAATACAATGTGCCTCTCTTTGATCTCGGTCTTTCTTTGCTATAGGCAGCTAATTCTTTAAAATGTGAAAGGATAGTACACAGAATAAATAGACATCATGAATAAAGCCACCTGTACCGCACGGGTTCGGATTTCGTTTGTACAATCAGGGCAGTATAGGTGGAAGACATAGGATAACTACGTAACTTTGCCAGTGGAAATTTCTGGTGTTAGTAATGGTTCATAAATTGATGCACCAGTTTGACCTCCAGGTCCCAAAGTGAGTACTTGGCATGACTGATTCACACATTTCCTTTCTCTCTGTTTTAAAACTGAGCACGCTTTGTCTAAAATCAAACACAATAAATAAGGAAAGCATAACAATTTTTTACCACTTCCATTGTAAAGCTTTATTTTAAACCACGTTTCATTTCTTGAATTTCAGTCTAGAGCTCCATCCAATAGCTAATGATTTCTGTCTAAAAGTATTGCTACTCCAGCTCATACTTATTGAAAAAGTACTTCCTTGGAACAGAAGATGCATATAAAGATGTACACAAACTCTGTGTAGTAAAGGCTGTGTGAAGGAAGGGATGGAGGAAAGGAAGGTCACAAAGAAAAAGCTACTCTTTATCAGCTATCTACCAAGTCTTGTTGCTACCATCATCTGTGAATTCTGAAGCATTTAAAAGCATTATAACATTCTAAAACTTAGGCCAGGGGAAACAAACAACATGCTGGCCTTAAAAGAAAATCCACATTTTCCAAGGTTTATGTTAACAAAACAGTGAAAGAACTATACATTAATTGTGTTACCCTATTAATAGCTCAAGTTATGCAACAATGACTAAATTCCATGATGAGATGGCTGTGTTGTGAAGGGTGTAATAAATTGTTTCAAAAGGAGAAAAAAAGAAGGGATTACAGAATACACTAATGGTGTCTGAGAGGAATGCTTCATGACAGATACATGGCTGCCACTAGGGTGCAATCCACCATTATCTTAAATATTCCCAGTAGTAGTCAGGTGAAAGAACAAGCTTCCTTAGGAAAGAATGGTTTACCCTTCCCCAAGATGATCCCTGTGGACACTGAAAGCTTGGTGGCAGAGAGATTTTTCAGTGTCTGCCTGTGTCCGTGAGCATTCACACTTTCTCATGGAGCTAGCTGCAAAACAGCTAGAGAGCTTTTGTAAATAATTCTTCTATCTTGCACCTGTGAGGTGTTTTTGGACTTTGTTATTGTCAGTCTGAAGGATTGTTTAGAAAATGTGTGTTTTTAGGATCTAGCCAATAAACCTGGGGGGTGGTTAACGAAGATCCAATTACTTTCTACAACCTAGGGTATAAAACCCTTTTGTATATAAATAAATAAAGGCATTTCTATCTAGTCACTCCTGAGTTCGGATCTCTCCTTCCTCCCCGGGCCATGTCCATATTGCGACAGATCCCCAAGAGCAAAACTAAAATCTCCACTCGACTATGGTTTTGTCCACACATAACATGTTATTTGGGTGAGCTACTTTGGCTAATTGTTTTTTAACAGTCTGTCTTTTTACAAAGAGAGAGCCCCAAGGAAATGCTGAATTGACAAGGATATCCACCAGCTTGTTATACCATCAAGGACAACCCTTGCTAGGACAACTGCGGCTTCTAGTACAATTGACAGGAGATGCTAAATCCTCCCAAGAGAAGCTAAAGGATCTCAAAGACCCACAGAACTGCTGGTTATTTTGAAGTGTTTTGGTCAGACTCAAATCTCTGGGCTGCTTCAGTCAGCAAGAGAATCCCTATCCAGACTGCATTACCAAAACAGTCTGAAAATGGTAGAAGATTTAAAAGAATAGAAAAGCTGAAAGAAAAAATGTCAGGCATCTATATTCACAAGACTGCTTCCAAAATAGAGAATGTTAGCTGGCATTCCAATATCTTCCGAATAAAAATCAGAATCACATAGGACAGACTTGAAAGTTTGTCAGGAGACACACCACTTCCTGTTCCACACAGGGTGGCACGACCAAGGTCTGCAGGTCATCAAGGCAGTCTGAGCTTGTGACAGTATGTATCATTCTCCATGATTTAGTTCCTCAGGGCTCTCTCTCTTCCTTTGGCTTTGTCAGGAAAATTAAAAGAAAAAAGCTACCTTAAGTGCAGTGCCATGGCAGAAACTCTGCATAGACGAAGAGCTCCTCTCTGCTGCCTCAGTCTATTTCCCAATACAGGAAAAGAGGGACTTCACTCTCCCTGTGCTCCATCTGGCAAAGTTTCCCAAATGAAGCCTCGTTTTTCATAAAATGGATCATTTTGCACATCTAGTTTAAGAATCTCTGGAAGCTACTTTCTTAAGAAAGGTAATTAGTTCTGAGCCCTTTCTCCCCTCGTGCAATCTGATGTTTCTGCTGTCCTGTATCTGGGTCTAAAAACTCACGGCAATGGATCTTCCCTTTAGGCTTTTTGGAATGAAGTAGTGACTGCCATTCCTGTGAGGAAAAAACTCTCTAGTCACTGTAGAAGAAGAGCAAAACACACATAAATACACACATTGAAAAGGAAGGTTAAAGTCTGTCTAAAGGAGCTTGCATTAAGAGATCAGAGGCCAAATGCAGCATTTTTGTCATCACTTCCTTAAATAATTCTAGCAACTGATGGATTGTCTGTGGCATTACTTTGAAACAGCTTTCTAAAGTTTCTCCTCACACCATTTTGCCCATATGTCCTTTTGTGAATATATGTGCGTGTGACACAAGATACGACTACATTACACTTTCAGGTACTCACTGTACTTTCAGGTTAGGAGCAAGCCACCATCTGACAACACAGACACTCTAAACTACCAACATTCTGCCTTCAGACAAATTTATCCTTATCTCCCCTGCTAAAAGCACAAAATCCTTTTTGAATTAATATTGAATTAGGCTTACTGTGAAAGAGGTACAAGTTCCAGCCACCACTAATGAAAGTGACAGTTTCAGATAGATTCAGAGGTTCCAAATACATAATTAAGAGCAGGTGCAAAGGCAATGCTGACTTAAAACAGGGCAAACCGATTACCATCACCTACTCCATTACAAAAGAAATAAAAATAACTCTGGGTTGCTTCCCCTGTAAAATGACAGCTTTTGCTCTGTCTATAATGTGCTTTTCTGCACTAGGCTGACAAAAAGTCTTTTCTCAGGTTTATACCTTCATTATTTCATCGTAATATCAAAACACTGCTGCAGTATCTCATGCAATAGTGCATGTAAGCTGCTACCTATTAGGGTTAGAACGTACTCTGGGGTTTTCATCTGTGGTGATATAGTAGGAGATTGTGACTGGCACCACTACAGTCTGAAGCAGTCCGCAGAAAAGTCATCCTATAACATCTGCTAACATAGGTTAAGCATAAACATTTCAATGCCTGGGCCCGTATTCTCATCAAGACCAATAATACACTGTGACCTCGGAAAGATGAAATTAAAATACATTTCTCATAACCCTGAAGTAAAAGTAAGTAAAATAAATGAAACAAATAAAATGTATTGATTTTTCATGTTTTTCTCTTCCCTTTTGAAACTGATTGTCACTGCCTGCATCTTTTATCTTCTTTCAGAGCACCAACATACACCATCACCTTTAGCTCTCTCATCTTGCTTTACTAATATTTCCTCCAGCCATGTGCTGAATTCCCTTCTGTTAGCCTAGTCTCTCCTAAACATTTTGTATAGTCATACAGGGATTTTGCAAAATTTCATTTTAATTGACAGGCTTTGGCATATTTACCAGCCAGAGGCTGCAAGTTTGGTTTCTGAGAAAGAGGTGCGTCCATTTCTTCTTATTTCTTGTTTTTCTCTCCTTTTCTTTTTCCACTTTTAATCTGTGAAATACAGACTTGACAAACACTCTTAAAATTCTCTACCTTTTAGGATTTCAGCCCTCTTATGGGGCAGGAGAATGACAGATTTCATGAGCTTGCTCAGAAACTGTCATCACAGCAGTCCCACGAATCTTACCCCTCCCTGTTGGTCTTCACCTCGTTATTTCCTTCCTTTCTACAAAGACACATTCTGAGTCGTCAGAACATCCCTGGCTTAATTTTCTAATAAGAAGTCTTTAATAATAATAACCCACAGGAAAGCCTCCATGGAATCACTGCCATGGCTCAGCAGAGAACAGAGCTCAAAGCAACGTTTGTTGTTTCAGATATCCACTTACGCAGTCAGCTGTGAAAGCACTGCAGTAGCAGGCTGGTTTCTGTGGGCTGCATTCCCTGCTATCCCTTCTTGTTAATTGCTCAGTTTTAATCATTTCAGCTCAGCCCCAGTAGTTATCCAGAAGATTCTGACAGCAAACAAAAATCTCCAAAGTAAGATTCAAAAAGCCATGCCTCAGCACCATCTGTGGCAGAAACCTGTCTGCAAGAGAGACCCCAGCAAAAATTATTGATGGGAGGGGGTGTTCAGGTAGGCACAAGATCATGTCTAACACGGAAAGGCCACTACAGTGCAGATACTGGGAACTGCTGTTGCTATCTGTGCAACATGTGTGTGGAGTGGTATCTTCAGTACCAGAAAGGACATCTGTAATACAGCCTGAAATCCGTTTGACACTCTTTTCAAGCTTCAGTGTCCAGCTTACCTGTGTTCGAAGTTACATTATTTTTCTAAAGCTGCATGCAAATCAAGCAAGCTATTGAGAAGGGCGTATTAATCCAAGTGCTGCATACATGGGGAACCCTTCAGTTTAGCGCTGATATTCAAACTCTAAAAGGCACAAGGATGAGGAGCATGCAGGAAGGGTTTTGAGTTGCATTCACAATCTTTGCCCTCGGTCAGCTACATGTGGCATTTCCTCATGTGTTTAAGGATCTAGTCCCGCTTTGGATCTTGCCACGAGACTTGAAACAACTGAACTTCTCAGGAAAAATGATAACAGAATTAAAGATCTATAACAAGGTAGCAAAAACCTGCAGCAGGTCTAAAATCCATTGCATTTCCAATCCTTGTATAGGATTGGAACAGTTGAAATTGTTCTCCTGTAGAACAGCATGATTTCTTTTCACTAAGCAAATCAGAATTTGACTCAGGTTGAGATCACAGCAAGTCCACTTCTAGACAACCTACTCAACTGAAAAAAGAAAAGGTGAGTTGCTAAAGCATACCCTATGTATATTTACTTGGAGACTTATTCAGCATAAATACATGAGTTTAAAAACACAGAATCACAATCATAGGATGGTTTAGGTTGGAAGGGACCTTAAAGCAACACCCTTTGCACTAGACCAGATTGCACAGAGCCCCTGGCCTTGAACACTTTGAGGGATGGGGCAGCAACAACTTCTCTGTAACCCCATCATAGAAGGCCACCCAATTTGTCAGACACTATTTGCCCTTAGTGAAGCCATGCTAGCTGTCATCAGTCACCTCCTGATTTTCCATGTGCCTCAGCATAGGCTCCAGGAGGATCTGGTTCATGATCTTGCCAAGCTCCAAGGTGAAACTAACTGGCCTGTAGTTCCCTTTTGAAAAATCGGGGCTCTTTCTCCTTTCCTAGTCAGTGGGAACTTCACCAAATTGCCATGACTTCTCAAATATGGTGCATAGTGGCTTAGCCAATTCTTTCACCACTTTCCTCAAGATCCATGAATTTATTTCATCAGGTCCCTCGTGCACCTTCAGGTTCCTTAGATGGTCTCAAACCTAATTTTTTCCTACATCAGGTAGTTCATTCTCCCTGTCCCTGCCTTTGCCTTTGGAAAGTAGCACAGCGTGGCTGGAGCACTTACCAGTGAAGACAAGTAAAGAAGTCATGGAGTACTTCAGCCTTCTCCATGTCCTGGGCAACCAGGTCTCCCATTTCCTGCTGGAGAGGGCCCACATTTTCCCTGGTCGTCATTTTATCATTATGGAAGCTTTTCTTGTTGCCCTTGATGTCCCTGATCAGATTTAATTCTATCAGTGCTTTAGCTTAACTAACCTGATTTTTGGCTGCTTGGCCAATTTCTGTGTAGGCAGCCCTTGTAGGCTTCCTTTTTGAGACAGAGCTGCTTCAAGAGTTCCTTGTTCCTGCTGGCATTTTTACCTGACTTCCTCTTTGTTGGGATGCATTGCTCAGGAGCTTGGAGAATATTTGATGCCTTTAAGTCACTGAGCTATGTCCAATTTAATACAACCTTCTCTCTAAGGGAACCAGTAAACAGTGCAGCTGGTATGTTGCCATAAATATTCATGAATTGCTAAGAAAGCTAATAGGATCAATAAGAGCGAAGCCTAAAAGACTACATCACTCTTGGTAAGTAAGGATCCAATTCTGTTGACAGCCAAGTCAAGACAACAGTTTGTCATTACCTCCCAAAGAGTCAGGGCTGGGAACAAAATTGCACAGGAGGACTCTGCAGCCTGTGTTATGGTCTGCAAGGAGCACTCAGCTTGGGAACCATTTAGGAGCTACCAACAATAAATAGGCCTAGTGAGAAAAAGTAGCTTGCCATCTAAAAACTATAACAAAATAATTTTACAAAACTGCAGAAGGAAAACACAAGTATAGATTTGAGGAAAAGGTTCATGTTCCCCCAGTCCTTTTATTGCTGGCTGTTTCCTTTTCACTCCACCAGACCTTTGAACTGAAATGGCTGCATGCACAATTCCACACATTGTGCTTTACCTTCTGTGCCTCAGTCTGCACCACTGCTGACCAAGGGTTCCCACAGCTTCCCTTGTCATTCCCTCAGTTTCTGTCATATAACAGGAATGTTCTCTGGACCACAGAAGAGGAGACTCCTCCAGCTGTAGTGACCAAGGACACCCCACTGGGCTCACCATCCCTCCAGTGATGAGTATGCCGGTGTCTGCTGCCAGTAGAACACTGTCCCTATCCAGAGCCCTGCTACGGAACAGCCCGTTCCATGGACCATAGAAGACTCTCCAGATGTTTGAGTTTGGCTCTCCCCAGTCCCAACGGGGTACACCAGGGCAAGGGGTGGCTGTGTGCTGCCTTGGGCCTCCTGCAGTCAGCTGCAGATGGTTCTTTGGCTGATCAAACCCACTTCAGAACCTCCACCAGCCAGAGGGGCCAGCTAAGGCACATGGAGAGGAGCGTGAGGAGAGAAGGACCATGCGCTGGGGCCAGGGCAGCCCTGAGGGGCTACAGCCCACACACAGTGGGGCTAGGGCAGCCCCTTTCCCTAATATTCAATCTAAACCTTCCCTGGCACAACTTGAGGCCATTTCCTCTTGTTCTACTGCTTTTTACCTGGGATAAGAAAACTACGTTGCCCCTGGACACAACCAAAGTGAAGCTGCTGGGATACAGAAGATGTCTTTAAGACAGCATTGAACTGCATAACTCGGGGGCTGTTCCCCTTATAAAACCTGCCCTGCAGAAGCAAGATGACCTTGTCGTCAGTGATGGCACAGTCCTCCTGCTCCTGCAAAGGAGATACCCCCTTGCAGTGACAAAGTGTGGAATTTGTAATGCATGTGTAATGAAACTGTAATGCTGTGGTGTTCTTGGCTGAGATTCTTGCACAGAGAAGGCAATAAGTTTGTAATGCAAATTTGTATTATTATGTAGTCTAGTGTGCAGAAATAAAAGGTAGATTTTGTAATGGATATTTATTCAAACTGTTGTGACCTTACAGGTTCTGTGTTTTTCAAGTAAGGTGCACAAAGTAGTGAAGGTGAAAAAGAGTAAGGAGCAAGAAGCAGCTGATAGAAATCATTCTGCACCAATCCCAGCCTCCAGCACCATTTGTTGCCTCACAGAGGGAATTGAGAGGGAACTGAACATAACTCACAGCAAAAACAAGAGGAATTGAGACTAGAAAGGGAGGCGGAGAGGTATTGGACTGAAACAGAGCCTGGGGAAGGGAGAAGAAAGATGTTTCAGTAAACATTTAATTGTTTATCTTCTTGGGGTTTTTTCAGTACCCAAATCAGTAAATTGAAGTTTGCTAATTGGCATTAAATTAAGTGACACTCCTGAAATAAAGATTATTTCACCCACAGCAATGGTGCTTATCTCTCAGAACAATTCCTGTAGTTCTGGGCTACAGGAAAAAGTGGAGAGAGAACTTTCTCCCCTCTCCAGATTTCAAGGAGTTAGCTCTGTTTCTATTGTTTTTCTTTCAACTCTCAGGATTGGAATGGTACATTTCTAAATGCAACTTCAGTTTGGTTTCGTAGGATTCCATTTTTGGGTTTGAATTGAATGGTCAAGGAGAAAAACAACCATATAAACCATTTTTTGTGCAGCTCTGGTGTAGAGGGCACATTTTCCATTCCTGTAGAAAACCAGCTATATTTTGCAGTCTAAAGTTATAACACTAAATTTTCTCTTTGCACTTTTATTCAGATTGTTTCTGAAGCTGGTTTTAGTACAGTTGAAGGAAGGTTGGTTTACCTCTTATGTCAAAAACTCACAAGAGCAAGAAAAATTGGAAGAAAGGCATCCAAATAGATAAAATAAGTCTCTCTCAGAGAAGTGTTAAAACAGTGGTGGGGCAAGAATGTTGCTTATATAAATCAAACAAGACCATAACATTGAGAGAGCACCACAATTAAAAGTGCTGAAGGAACATAAGAACATAACAGGGAAATGAGTTTCAAAAATCTGTTCCACATAGAATTTGACTGCTGTAGTTAGAAACAGAGAATAACAAGTGATACACTGAAAAACATACAGTCTTTGGGTTTAGGCAGATAAGTAAACCTTCTTGTGATAGCAAATAAACTGGTTAAAGTGTAAGAGATTCTCCCTCTTCGGTCGAGTTGGTGCATCAAAGATAAACCAGTAAGAGAGAGTCAAACCTCCCTTGCTTAAACTAATGAAAAGATTCTGATCACCAGCAAGGAATCAGTCCTGGCACATTTCAACAAGATGTATTAGGAAGCATTTACACACAACCAGATGGAAAAGTGTGACCTCATACTCTGAACTGTTCCTGAGACAGACCTTGAATAGTCTGTTCCAGCACTGGAAAGCTGAGTAAATGGGCTTCCACTGAAAATAACCTGTTTAACTGAGTAGGGGCAGAGGGTTGAGAGGAATCCCTTGAGAGGAAGGAAATCGAAGGCTTGCTTCTTTGCCAAGACCTGGTTGCCAAAACAAGATTGGCCCCTTGGCTCCGTTTGCCAGCACTGAGAGAGATGGTGAAATAATTTTTCTGTCCTTCCTTAGGCAAGATCCCAGCAAAACTGATGAAGATCCATCTCTTCAAAAATCTACTCTTTTCATGTCCTTTCTATGAGGCATACGAATATTATCTTGCTAATGGGTTTTAAATGCATCTCAGTAGGATATTAAATGTGGATTTGCATGGACAACCTTATTGGTTTTGAAATGATAGTTAATCTCAAGTAACCACTCAGAATTCAGTGTCAGGGTCTGTGTGCACGTACATGGATCCCAGCAGCATCTTGGACTAGCCTCATCTAATAGTAGTTTTAATTCTTTTGGGCCCTTTTTTTTTCCTTTTTATTTGTCTTGTTTTGCTTATTGAAACAGATGCATACCATTTCCCTACTAAATATTTTTGTTTATTGTAAGTGCAGTGAAAAGGTCACTTTTCCCATTTCCTCTCCCCGGGCCCAGCATCAAAGAGATGTACCTAGACAGGAGATGTACCTAATCTTCTAGCTCTAATACCAGCGGGAGGGGGGTCTGGAGACCCTCTGGCCAACATCCACTGATTTTAAGTGACTCCAGAGGGAGCAGTCATCTGACTGAGAAGCTGTTTCACTTGTCATGATACAGTGCCTTCATAAGGTGGACAGAGAGAAAGATAATTTTTTGAAAAACAGAGGCCAAAAGCTAAAAATTATTACTAATTCTAGGTGGTCTTGTAGGTAAGAAAACAGCAGGTCTTTGAAGGACTCAGTGCTTTTATAAAATCTTCAGAGGCCAACAGCTGATTCCAGAACTCCAAGCTATGTGCCCATTCCCAAGCAGAACAGGCATATCTCCTCTCTTAGCTGGTGCTCTAATTGTGGTAGAACTGATGTCATTCATAACTGAAGTCAATCTGGAAAAATGTAGCAATTTCCAGCAATGAGTTGCTTTGGAGTGACAATGCAAAGCTCAGTTCTGTGACCTGCCTTTGAGCAGTTTGAGAGCAAAGAAAATTATTTTTCTTCCCTTGACCTTTCATATAAGGCTGGCCATGGCTCTTTAATCTTTGTGCCCCGCTAGTAGTCCATAAAAGCAGACTTACTGGAATTTGTAATAAAAATCACTTCATTTAGAGAGCTGTCCCTGCATTTCAAGATTCTGAATTGGATTACATTTGCCAAGGTCAAGTCCAGAAAATTGGTAGGCTGTGAAGGTTTCGTCCTCAATAATCACAAGTCAAAAATTTATACATTTTAAAATTCGGCGTACTAAGATGGGCTTCATTTCTTTTTTTTGAACAAACACTGAGTATAGTTGAAATATGACTCTGTATCACAGAAGCTTACCCACAGCAACGCAAGTGTAAGATTTAATGTGGTAGGAACCTAGATTTGCTATGCTGGATAAGAAGAACAGGTGCAGGGAGATACATTCCAAACAAACCTTGCAATGTATTTTGGAGAGAAGAGATGTAACCACAAATGGAGCCTCCAAAAAGGGTTTTAAAAAAGAAAAGAAAAAAAGAAAAGGAAGAAAAGGAAAAAAATGGAAGAAAAGATGCAGAGAGAAAGGTTGAAAACTATGGTAGAGAACTTCGCAAAAGACAACACATGTATCTTGATGTTCTGAGGGCAAGTCCATCACAAAGAATTTTTCAGTCTTTCTCCAGATTACAGTAGAGCAGGAGTGACACCTCCTCCAAATTCTGATGGGAAATCATTGTGGGTCATTGTAATAAAATATAATATTTAATCCCATTCATAAACTGATTTGAAGTCTCTCTGAAGGTTGTTGTTCTTTATTTATACCACTCCGATTGAAAAATTATTCCAGAATTTAATATTCTTTATAAATTGCTTTCCTAGCTAGTTTATACCTATTGCTCTTGTGCCAACATCACCTTCCTGACTACTTCACAGTTTACTCTTCCTGCTGCTTGTTTCCCACTGAATGTATTGAGAGTATCCTCATCTCTTCTAAACTTCTTTTTAGCCAGTGATAACATAATTTTAAGTCTTAATTGCCTGTAAGTAAGAGTGTCCACTCTTCTGGCTAGCCTTTTATCTCTTCTCTAGTTTGTTTGGAATATATCTTTCCCAAATGCAGTAACAAAATCAACATACACTACATCACAAGGGTCACAGATGTGACCAGTATGTGACCAGTGGAAAAACATATCTGGGTACAACTTAAAATTGCATTCCAAAATCAGAATGATTTAATGAGTACAGACGTAGCTTCTATTTAATAAATGCCTACTGTATGGCAGAAATTCTTGTTCATGACCTTGTATTATATCTCCTTTTTATCACTGTAAGTTCTTCTGGGTCATCTTGGCTCTTCTCTGTTTTAATCTCCACTGTATTGACAGTAACTTACAGCTTCATTTCAATTCAATAAGTATATATAATGCATATGCTACTTACTTTGAATGGAGATCTGTCCCAGAATTAATCCTTGAAGGTCTTCTTTATGGCTAGGTGATAGATTGTATCTTGGAAGTGTAATGTGATTATTCACATAATACAAAGAGCTGTCAATAATACTTGGAATGCCCTTACAGGGGGAGGGGGAAGGAAGGAAGGCTGACCTTTAGAAAATTATATTTAGTATGTGGCACTTACAGGAAGTTAATACACACCATATTGCCCATAGACCTACGATAAAGGTTGTCTAGTCTGATTATTGCAGAGACAAGCTCACGTGTCAGAAACTGTGTAGCCCTACGAGCCTCATACTGCATGCTATCAGTCAGACTTCAGGGAAACAGGACACAGACAGCTGTAGAGCTTCCAGATGCCTTCTGCTTCCTAGGTGAGTGTGGTCTGGTTTGCTTTCTAATGTACAAGCCATGTAGCCATTTGCCCCGTCTTGTACACAAGCCTGTGTACAACCCCACTGAATTTCTCTGTCTTTACTAAGATGCAGAATTCAGCAACGTGCTCATGCAGAGACACAATAGCTGCACACCTGCAGCTTTATTTAAAGTTTCGACTCCCTGTGTGAAATCTTGAATGCTTTATTCAGTTTGTTTTGGTAAATTGGTGTAATCTAAATAGACTGAAAAATATATTGACTAAGGTTAAAAGGAAAAAGTAGCATATGCTCCTAACTTTGCCTTTATATTAGTCAAAGATTCTTATTTGTTAGTTGAGAAAATGCCCTTTGTTGTTGAGCTGCTACAGTAGGAAACAGATGGCTGTTTAAATCCCAGAATTCCCACCAGAAAATGTGAACAGATGTCTGTAAACAGAAATAGAAAAAAAATTCTTTCTGTAAGTCCATACATTGGGAACAGAGCTATTTATGAGATTTTACAAAAATCTGTGTGCTTCCAGAAGCCAATAAAACATTTTGTCTCCTTTTATCTCTTCCCTTCTTCCCCCTCACTTTAAAAGTACACACCTGTAACATGGATGGGACTTTGGTAAAGCAGCCCAGCATTTATGGCAACTTGGTGTGTCTGTCTTCCTCCAAATGATAGATTATTTTCCAGATTTGTTGACATTACAGGTACAAAATCTGTCATTTACACAAGAGCTGTACAACAGAGCAAGGCTCCATGCAAAATAGACCTTCTTTCAGAAGGACTAGCCATTAAAAAAGAGCAGAGATGTAGGTGGACATGGCTGAATGTTCAGCAGAGGATTTGCTAACACAGCCTAAATCCTGTATCTCTCTCAAATATTCATTTTCCTTCTTTGTTTTTCAGAGTTTTGTATCCATTATACTAGAAAGAAAGACTGCTTACTCTTAATGACACCATTTCACCTCTAACAATACATAAAATTTAATGCCTGAACATGCAGCAAAAGATTGACAGCTGCCCATAGGCACCATTTAGGGACACGGATGCATAACAGAAGTTCAGAGTTTTGAGAGGGGAAAAAAAACCAAACGTAAATTACAGACTTCATAATATGATATCCCTTGGAGATTGCAGAATATAAAACCAGCTTAAACTCAGTTCTTGTGCCCTTAAGGATTCCTCTCTGATTTTCCCCTACAGTTGACCTTCATCCCTTACAAGAAGAGGAACCACATCTGAGATTTCTCATGAAGCTGCTGAAAAATAAAGTATCTTTGTGACAGTTAAAGCAACATGGGGAAAACAGTCCTGTATTCACATGTGGAACAATGGGTTTCCAGCCATCAGAATGTGCTCCTGGGCTTATTATCAACTCACTGCACAGTAGTGGTCAAAAAAGCAAATCAATGCTAGGAATTACTAAGAAAGAGCTAAATAACAAAATAGATGCTATCATTCTCAAATTGTGCATGATCATGGCTGAACACCACATAGAACACTGGCCTTCCTTTTCCCTCCAGAGAGGCTTCAGAGAAGGTTTTAAAATATGCAATGGCTTTTAAAAGAAAAAACAAGCAAACAAATCCCAACAAATTAGGATATGGCAGATGTCTGTAAAATCTCTGCATAATGATAGGAATAGATAGACAGGAATCAATTGCTCCCTGCTCCTGCCAATGTGAGGGCTGCAGGCCTTCAATAAAGTTACCAGTTGCATAATTTAGAATATGCAGAAGGGCCTGATTATTCCCATAGCAGGTAGTGAAGATATAGAATGTACTATGGTATGTGATAAATTAAAATTTTACACCAAATGTGAGAAAATGACTGGGTAAGTTCATGGGTAAATCCACTGAGACAGTATAAATGCACAGAACCCCCATGCTAAAAATGCTAGACTAGACTACACTAGACTAGAATAGAGAGTTTCACTTGGAAGGGACCTACAGTGGTCATCTAATCCAACAGCCTAACCAGTTGAGGGCTGACCACAAGTCAAAGCATAATATTAAGGGCATTGTCTGAACATCTCTTAAACGCTGACAGGCTTGGGACATCAATCACCTCTCCAGGAAGCCTTTCCCAGTGTTAGATCTCCCGGCTGGTAGAGAAATGCTTCATAATGTCCAGTCTAAACCTCTCTTGGCACAGCTTTGAATCATTCCCTTGCATCCTCCACTGGAATCCATAGAGAAGAGCTCAGCATCTTCCTCTCCACTTCCCCTCCTCAAATTGCTGCAGAGAGCAATGAGGTTGCCCATCAGGTTCCTTTTCTCCAAACCAAACAAGACCAAAGGTCACAGGTGCTCCATATAGGAAATTCCTTCCAGCCCTTTTACCACCTCTTTTTGCCCTCCTCTGGATGGACTTTCACATTCTTCTTAAATTGTGGGGCCCAGAAAGGGGCCAGCAGCAGGCTCAGTTCGAGTGAGCAGTGTGTGTGCCTGGCAGCCCAGAGCCCAAACCCCACATTGGGCTGCATCAAACACAGCATGACCAGCCAGTCAAAGCATGTGATCATCCTGCTGTATTCAGTGTTGCTGCTCGTAAAACCCTTGCAGGCTGACTTTGTTCTGCTCTTGTTCTCTGGCATTTTAGCACTGTCAGAGACAGGATGCTGGACCAAACAAACCTTTGGTCTAGCTCAGCCTGGCTCTCTGCTATGCTGTGCAGAGGTCCCCTCAGCCTAGGCAAATATCTAATGCTACACAGATGGACTGTAGAAAAGATAAGGAGCTTCTGTTCTTCCATGCAGTGAAGAACTACAGACATCTCCCTAATGCTACAGAAAGGAAAAGAGAATCAGAGCAATGGTAAACATAAAAGGTGTATGTACATCATATAATTTTAGCTAGGGAAATTCTGAAGGTTATTGGGTTCCAAATGTACCCTATTGGGACTCATAAATACAGATTTTAGATACACACATTCCATGTAGCACTCATAAGAACTTTAGACAGCAACTGCATGCTTCCAGAGATAAAAGAAGAAATAGATGTAAAAACAGTTATTTCCAAAACATAGCTAGAAATAGCCACCCGATTAGATGGAGGATCTTGACATTTTTTAATAAAACTGGGGCAAATGTTGCAAAAAGAACAGGTATCAAGTAAAATAATGTTTCAAAGCAACTAATTTTCCAATAAAAGAGCATGCAAAGAAGCATTCTCTTCTTAATAAATACTAAGCTAACATATCAGCACGTATGGCAGAGCTGATAATCCGAGTGGAAACCATTGTCATTGGCAAACCCTCAAAAGATTATTATTTCAAGAATTTTAGCTTTGTGCTCTTGGTATCAGTCCTAGTTTGTGATGAAGAGCTGAAGTTGTGAAGCACACAGATTGAGAGTTTTTTTCTGTATGATTAAATGAAGATAATGAAATCATAAATCCATGCCACTGGTAATCAGAAATCCATGATTCAGCTTAGAGCTATGAATTTCAGTGGGGTATGCTTCTTAAACAAAGTTCTATCATATAACCCACAGTTCCAGAGTAGGTCTATTCCTGGGGAAAAAAAAAAAAAAAAACAACCCTAGGAGGCACGGTCAAAATGTCCTGTTAATTCCGATTAACCCATAATCAATTTTTCGATGCAACTCAGCTGGTCCACTGGTTTGTTTTTTTTCAACTATAAGCACTTCTAGGTTTTGACTTTGATTAAGAAGTACTTTTCTAATACTTATTTCTGCAGAAAGTATGTTCCTCATTTATTGCTATGGAAAAGAATGAAATCCCTAAAATTAAGGGGGTTTTCTGCACCTTTCCATGGCATTTCTCCCCAAGAATCTTTCAGTACTTGTAGACAGTTATTGGCAGTGATGCCTGAAGAAAGCTACCTGGAAGAGAGGCTAGGCAGAGTTAAAAGAATAAAGTAGATATTTATTGGAAGGCCTTTACAGGACACATCCTAGGAGCACAAGAGTCTGGCCAAGACTACGCCCAAGATGAACGCCCGGCCACGCGTTCTTGCCCTTTTTATAAGTTTTGGCCCATTTACATATTCAGGCCAACTGCTCAACCACAGCTTCAGTCCACGTAGTGCCATTCTTTCAGGTTGTCCCCCTCAATTTGTGACTGTTTATATTCTTAGGGCCTGAAGATGCAAGTGTCCTTGGTTCTTCGAGCTGGAAAATGATTTGTTTTGTCTAGCCAGGCTAGGAGAAGAACTTGTTAGCACTATACATGAAGCCTGGAGTTACACACTAACACAGCACAAAATTTGAAAACTATGAAAGCTAAATCTAAAGGTGTCAGCAGCAGAGTTAACTTGACATAGACCCATCATTTCTTTTACTCCACAATCAAAAGACGCCAGGATAATATTTATCAGGATGCACTAATTTCAAGCAGACTTAGCATTTACTGCTTCTTCATGCAATTTCTTTGTAAAGCAAAGTAACCACATGGAGAAGTAGATGCTGGATCTGTGAGTGGGAAGGAAATACCCAGGCTTTCTAATACTAAAACTGCATAAAATAACAAACAGCATTGTTTACTAAATTGATACTACTTTCTAAGGAGTTTCTGACAGCTACCACATGTCTTTGTCAAAGGATCTAAGTGATCCTCACAGGAGTATCTTTATTACTAATTAGCTATGTGGTTGGCTTTGAGATCTCTCAGCAAGAGCTATTGCTCTCAGAATGTGGGTTAATGTACAGAACCCAAATCTTCAGGGTTTATTGCAAACCAGACATTCATATAAGGAAGAGTTGTCATAGTAGGAACATATATCAAGTTACGGAAGTCATAAAAGGGAAAGGAAAAAGGCAGTAATTTCAGCAAATCTAGCACTCATGTTAAGTAGATGGTCTACAAAGCATTCAATTTTCATACTTCTGTGAAACTGAAACCAATAAAATCACAGCTATATGGTCCATAATCTGACCCCCATTTCCAGGCCATGGGCAGAACTGTTGTTTAGAACCCCAGAATTAAGATTTCTCTCTTTTCCATAAATGGTGGAAAAGGTCTTCCGTAACCACCCAACAAGCACTGGGTGAGAAAACAGAAAAAAATTAAGCTGTTCACATCAATGAAATTATTTTCTAAAAAGAACCCCAACAAACAAATTAACACCATCATGCTTGAAGGAACTATCCTGTTTATTCAACAATGCAGCATTGTTCAGCTTTATGCAAAGTGCAAAATGTCTGGGAATTTTCTTTCTGCTGAACCCAAAATAAAATGTTCAATTAGTCTTAGCCAGATTTTTACCAGGTTAGCATAAAGCAGAGAATTTCTATTGAATTTGTGATCTCAATGTCATTAGAGAAAGCATCCAAGCTAGTTGAAGGCTCATACTGGTTTCAGAGTTACAGATCAGAGAGACAGCTTGAAATAAGAAGCACCACTCCTTCAAATTTCTATTCTTTCCCCCTGCCCTGACAATCAAGTAAATGCAATTTACTCCTCTTTGCCCTCCTCCCACTCATTTCTCCCCATCCCCAGTCTTTTCGCCCCAGCCTTTATTTTCACTTGAATGAAAACAGGAGAGTTTTCCTCCAGAGTATACCTGACAGGAGTCATATAAATCAGCAGTTTGCTTCACAAATACAGATGCTGGGCATCAACATGTGCCAAATAATACTTTGCCCTACATGGAAAAAGGACGTGTACACCATGTGCACTTGCAGGAATTGAGACAGCAGTGTGACCTTCTTTTCTTTCTGAAGGTGCAGAAATGAGGCAAAGATGACGTTTTTGAGACAGAGAAAATAATGAAAGATGGGGTCCTGACTACTTAGAGAGGCGTGACAGGAGTTTCCTTACCCTCTCCTCCTTCCTGAAAAGAGCTACACAGAAAGTAAAACAGAAGAAGTCAACTGTTTCTTTCAGGATCTGCCTGTGTTACTTTTAGAATGCAGTGTCTGTTGTAACGGATGCCTTATCTAAGATGTAAAATCAGGTGAGCTGGAAAACCTGTATGAAACATTTTTTTAGTCTTAGCTTATGACCCAGCTGCATCTCCAGACATTTTATGCTGGTAGGGGCAGTAATTTCTTCATCCATCAAACTGCTTCCCTAATCCACCACAAGAACTTCCTCAGCCTACCTTCAGCCTCCCAGAAGTGAGTCCCTCTGGGTCGCATATTCAGTGATTGCCACAATAGGAAAGTGGCAAGTCATGTTTGTGGAAAAGTTAAAGAATGTGGCAGAGCACAAAATTTTTCAAAGAAAAAAAAATTCAAAATCTAGACTTGGTTAGGTTTGTTTGGGTTTTTTGTTTCTTGGTTTGTATTTTTTTTTCATTCTAACCTATACGAGAGACTTTGTTGTAGGATATTTAGTGCCTAGGGACGAGATTATTTTAAAAGAGCAACTATAACATGCAGTATCTAGTCCCATTTCTCCTTTTTTTCATAATACAGTGCCCATCACATACAGAAATCCACATCACTTAAGAATCTGGGCCACTGGCACTAAGTGTTGAATTTCTGCCGCTGCTATAATTTCCTGATGCCTGTCTCCCTGAACTGCTAGTTGGTTTACCATCTGCTTCCATGTGTGCAAATCTGCATCTCATTGACAATCTTATACAGGTGTGTCAAACTGCCTGGAGTTCTGTGGGTATCACCAGAACACAATATTAAAGAGGGTGTCAAAAGAGCATTGAATATATGACATAAGCATAGTACACAAGGTAATTTTTAAGCAGGTGTTTTGTTTAGGTCCCTATTGCAGAGACCAAGTCAGACTTCAAACAAAAGAATTCAAGACTTCCTTTTGCATCTAAGACGAGTGAACAAGAAATAATGTAAGAAAAAAGATTAAAATCACATTTTAATTTTTCTTTAAATGAAATTACAGGTATGATCCCAGCCTTCAGAAGTATAATGTCTGTATAAACAAAGAGCTGTTTCATAGAGGTGAAGGAAAACTTTCTTTGTAATGATACAATGCCGGAGTGAGTTTTTACAACATAACTCTGAAGACCTGGGCAAAACAGAACTGAAACATAAAGCTGTCCCACAGCTGATCATCAGAGGAGTTCTATGGAGCTTTTCCAGATGGCTTTAGAGCAGCCATTAGGGTGCTCTAGAGTCTGCTCATGCTCATTTTAATTTGCATTTTAATTCAAAATTAGAGATAACAGTTTGAAGTAAAAGTAGTTCTCTGCATCCTACACGAGTGGAAGCCAGTCACATTCACACCTCTGGGCCAAGGCTGGAGATGGTAATAGTGGGTCATGTGCCTGGGAAGTAACAGTCTACCCGGAGATGGAATGTAGCTCCTTGTTCTTAGTTCAGGCAGTGTCCTATTTAAAGTACATTTGGGGCACACTGGGATTCAGGAAGTAATGTAAAGTGTACCTACAGCTCCAGCAAGCAATAAAACAGGGTGAATCAGGGCTGTCCTGGATGGCAATGTTGCATTTCATAGTGGTTTTCTCACTATTTCAGATCCATATGTAGAAAAATACTGAGTCATCTTAAAACCAAACTAGACCTTGTCTTTCAGTCATATTAAGCGCTCAGTTTATTATCTTAGATGATGCTCTGCCAGGTATCTACCACTTGCTACATCTTTGCTGCTTTAAAAGTATTTTCCGTTTATGTAATATGTGTTGCATATTGGATGGAATGAGTGAATGACAGGAAAAAATAAGGGATACTAAAAAGCTTATGATAGGTTTTGCTCATGAAGGAATAAAATGTAAAATTAACGAAGGTTAGGCAAGGAGGTGGAAAGAGAATATGGAGTGATCTGCCCATATATTCTGGCATATGCATTATTTTCACTTTTTTTTTTTCTTTGAAAACACTCCAGTAACCAGAACTGCATTAGATACGCAATAAATACTACATTTGGTTCTTCTTTAGCTTTACAATTACTTTTTATCCCAATCCTACACAGAACTACAGCACATATATCACCACCTCAAACTCCTGTGGCTGAAATCAAAGTATTAACTGGCTATACTTTGCTGCTATAGTGTGTTAATATTCTGGTTGCTAAGGTGATGCACTTACCAAGTTAACTCTTGACGAGCAGTTTGCCTGAATAACATGACAATATGAGTCAGTGCAGAGCACTGTACAGTGACAGCTAGATAACTCCTGATTTTTCAAGTTGAGTCCTTCAAAATTAGCATTGGCATCCCCAACCTACACCGCATTTTTGCAGCACTGCTTACAGATATGCCTAATATTCTATAGTGCCACCAAAATAAAACAGCTAAAAAATTCCCCCATACTCCAGAAAACAGAATTTGTTGCCTTTTTCTTTCCCTCCCACAAAATGACATCGATATTATAGCACTGCGGACACGGCTTTAAAGGGAGAGAGAAACAAACATGGGCACTTTTCTATGGTCACTGGGTATCTATTCATAGCTGAATGATGTTAAAACCACAGTAAGGAAGCCACAAATTTTGCATGCTTGAGTCAGAATAAAGATGAAGGGACAGGAGACAGCCTTTTGGGGAGAATAGTCTGTTTGCCTCCTCCTGCCCCCATCTATCTGCACTTGTATCTTTACTCAGCCAGAAAACATTTCAGTGAACACCCATCCTTGCAATTTGGAAAAAGCATTTAGTGACGCTATCATCTTCCTACTTTGTACTTCTAGCCACCTACAAGTGACATTGTGTTTCTCTAATAGGCCATTATGCTGTCTGCTTGAAAGCGTTTGTTTGATACAACTCCTTACAAAAGTACTAGAACTTACATTTACTTCTATCTTTCTAAAATGCATTTCAGATGTTTAATGCTTTTTTTCTTTTCTGTCTTTGTTTTTTTTTCTTCTTTTTTCTTTTAATGATGCTACTTTCAAATGAAAGCACCTCTCCACCTGTAAGTTCAGGTCTGCTCTCCCATATTATGGTTGATCCTTCATAACAGTAAGGAAGGCTGCAGTTAAGTAATTTGGTTTTAACGCTCTCCACTCTCCCTGCAATACCACACAAAAAGCTCAGATTTTGGAAAAAAATCCATCTAGCTCTCACTATCCCCAGAGATGTCTGGTTAATTGCCACTGAATGAAGGGGAAGAAGCGCTAGGGGTCTGCTTTGAGAGCTGACAGCCTTTCAAGAACAGCTGGTAACCAGATTCAACCAACCTGTAAGGACCAGTAACGACCAGAGACAAGCTGGAAGAGAACAGTCCAGTACTTTCCTTAAATTGTAAGCAATTACGATTTTTTAAAATAATTTTTCTTATTCAATTATTCATTGTCATTAAAAATCAAGAGTCAAATAAAAACTCATCTGTCTTCTGGACATAACAGTTGCACATCCATGTCGAAAACAGAGACCTTTCATTTTATAACCTTATTTCATAGGCATTCTGCTTGGAGATAGCCTGAAGATCAGCCAGAGGAGCCAGGTAATGCAGACTGGGAACTGCAGACAGCTCCAAGCATGTGACAGAGAGCAATCATCAAGGTGAACAGTTATAGATGCAAATGAGTTCTAATACCGAAAGATGTGAACAGCCAAAGTTCTGAGCTATCTGCATACACAAAAGTCACTCCGTGCCAGCACTAAGTGACATTGATGAAGATCACTGTGTATCAGCAACTAAAAAGTTGAGGGGAAATGGGATTGATTACTCTTCTGCACCTCCATTTTAACATTCAACCTACAAGTGATTTTTGAAAGCAGAGATATCCAAAGCCTTCTTGTGTGTGTAGTGAGGAGTCTATTGAACAAGAAACTACTCCCAATTCTTCCCTGCTGGTCGAAGACCTTACAGATATCACATAGACAGCATCTGTGCGACATACTTACATAACCTTTTAACTCATGTACTTAGATCAAGAAACTCGTGGAAGATATTAATATCCCTTTCCTCCAGCCAGCACACTTCTGGTCTCCTGAAGGAAAAGAGAGAAGCAGAAATGGCAGGCAGATGTTCCTGACCCCTCAAAGAACATGCTGTGAAAACAGCCATGAGGAGTAGAATGCATTTGTTCCTCCATAAGAGCAGTCCTTTCTAGATAGATTTTGATGCTAGGGTCAAGTCAGCATCTTTATGCCCAAATTTCAGGTTAAGTGATTTTTCTTTGGAAGTTTTCTATTTCTTAGCAATCACCATTTCCAACAGTGAGTCAGTTTCATAATATCTCTTCATGGCAGTCACCCCACACAGCTCCCCAAAATCCACACTGACCAAGCAGGGAGCATGTCCATGTGCCTTGCCACTACTGATAGTCTCCTGCCCCAGGCAGACCTACTCTTCCAATGCCAATGCCAGCCCTATAATTGTATCTTTTGTTTGTTTATTTTTGTTGGTTTTTTTTTTTACTCCTTTGACTTAAGTCTCCCTTGAATATTTCTTAGGATGGGATTCCAGAGCTCTAAGCCCCCTTGAAAGAAAAGGAAGAAATCCAGGGTCACTCTCCTGGACTACAGTGTTGGATTTCTGTCTCTGCCCAGCACTGTGCAGTATTTATTTCATCTTCTGGCTTTCCTCTGCTTTGCTCTAAAGTAACAGGAGTTTCTTGATCGGCAAGAGCACTGATCAGAGCAGTAATAATCTGCTTACATGCTTCATCAATGGAACAGAGCTAGGCTACAGCAGGCTTGTACTGCACATCACTGTCACCATACCCACTGGGGATTAGGATGATTATAGCAGTGGCCAAGGCCATGGAAAGGATTTTGCCCTGATTACACTTTTCCTGCTGACACACTATCTGCAGCAGCCATTTCCTTAGTCAGGTTAATGAAACCCTCTTTCGTTTGTATTTTCTCATTTAAGATGACAACTGCTATAAAAAAAGATAACCTCTCTGACCTCAGCCATTATCTCTCACTGTGGTTTTTCATCGCTGAATCTGTTAATTGAAACTACGGAGTCAGAAGAGCAGCACTCTACATATTCTAGTTCCTAATCATGTGAAACCTGAATCCCAGTGAGAAATTTATGTATAACACTAATTATGACTGACATTCCCTGTTAGGGTGGGAGATAAAAATCACATCACAATGTAGCTGGAATGGTCCTGCAACCTCTCTACAGCTGGCTTAATGTTTCTATACAAATACCTTGACCTTTAGAAAAGAGAGAGGGGAGGAAAAGCAGGAGATGTTTTTAGCATTAAATGATTCCCATTTGTAACTCTACGAATGGCACATTTGGTCCAATTTCCAGTCTCTGGCATTTCTAAACTACCATGTTACAAAGAGGCAGCAGGCTATAAACTGTCTCCCTAGAGGCAAGGTGGGAAATCAAGTCAGTACTTCAGCCAGCAGGTCTGTGATGCTGCTGTGTCAGAAATCCAGCACCCACAGAAGGTGTGGTGGCAGCTCCATGAGGTTACAGCACAGGGCAAATACAGCAACAAGGAACTAGCAAGGTATCTACATAGTTGACACCTCTGCAAAGGCATAAAGGCGGTGGAGAATTTGGGCTCATGGATTTGCAAAACTGGGCTTTTCCTCAAGCTCAAATGAAATTTTTTGTTTACATGGGTCTTGCCATACTGTTTCTAATAAGAGCAGGAAATAACATATTCAGATTTTTCAGCATCTGATAGTGATGACTTAAAGAGTAGCCTTGATGAAATTTGCAATCTAGCTCCCATTTGGTATCTTACAGCCCACAAAAGCTACTGCAGTGCCTTTATCATAAAGTCTGGGAGCGGAACAGATACAAGACTGTCACACCCAGCAACCAGGAGGGTGCAGAAGAACCAGCCTGTGGATTGACAGCTCTGTTACTTCAGTGATGCTCGGCAGGTATGCACTGTATAGCAAGGTTTGCTTTCTGAAATGTTCACATTCATCTCTGCTCCTAGCAGCATCCACTGTTCTCAAGACAAGTGTGGAATCTCCCCTTTTATCACCCCTGCCTTCATGCCAGTCATAAGCAAGATCTGAATTCAGTCTCACATTCACAACAAATTTCTTACTGGCAGCTAGAGTGAAAAATGGGAAGTTCAGCAGATTTACAGTTCTGTTAGACAGCTACACAAACATTTTCAGATGTTTAACATTTACAGGAGTGGATGGGATGGTGCATTAGGTTTCTCTATCTGTGAACACAGTTTGTAATCTTGAAATTGCAATCTGTGTGGACATATGGATTAATTGGATTGCTGAACATTTAATCTGAGGAATCATGACAGCAGCAGGAGTTGACATTTCTGCATATAACCTAAGTTATGCGCCATGCATCATCATGTGTGTCTGTGCCCAGTGCTAAGAATTCATGGCAAAGCAAATGAGTTCAGTCTGGCACACATGGAAACAGGCAGAGCTACAGAAAACTGGGGTGGTGGGGAACAGACACCTTGTGGGGGGGCCCATACATGACACCTCCCCTCCAAAGCCATTGTTAGTGCAGGGGTGCCAACAAAAGGAAATATAGGAAATATACTTAAGTCTTGCCAGTTCAACTAGCAGCTGAGCGGTGGGAAGATATGTTGTGTGATGGAAGGGTGCCCTCGTTTCAGCCACAACAAGGGGAACACCCACACGTGACAAGAGGTTTTGCTACACCTTTGGCAGCAGCTTGAATTTTTAGCTCTAGTTCTGTAAGGCAAAACCACAATCTCTCTGCTGTCTGATTTGAAGAACAGGTGGCAAAGAGTCATCTTCAAGGGAGCAGTATGAAACTTGTATCCATAGATGATGCTCTGAGGGGAAAGGAGTTATTAAATCAATGGTCAGAGAGATGAAGAGATCTTAGATCAATGGTCTCAACTTAGTAACCTTCCTGGGAAACAGGACACTCATTTACATCCTGAAGAGCAATCAGGAATTTTTTGCAGAAGTTAAAATGGCTTCAAAATAGTTTTAACTGGGAAAACCAATTGCATCATCTCTGCATCACTTCTACTAATTGAAGAGCCCCAGAGGCAGAAAAGTTGGAGTCTCCCTCTCTGGACTGTGTGTGTGCCAGCCAGCAGCACGGCACTGCTCCCAGCTAGTGCAAGCTCCTGGAGCACAGTGGGATGGCCGTACACCCACCGCTGAGCACACATATCTGGCTCCAAGCCTGGAGGAGCTCCTGCAAGATGCCCAGACAGAGATCTTAGAGCACATGACACAGGAGTGCTGGCACAGTTGGTAACACTCCCAGCCATGATCGAGAGCCTGGAGTAAAATTTCAGTGGGAAAGTGGTACAGAACCCAAAGGGAAATATGGCATAACCAAGACTGTGTGCTGTGTCAGTGCTCCCTGCCCTTTCTGCAGAAGGAAAGTAGCTTCCATGGTGGCCAGCAAGCCAAGTTCAAGGAGAATAACCTACAGCAGTGATCTGTCAGGTGGCAGCAAGAGGCTGAAATCATTATTCTCACAGGAGCTGAAGACCCCGATAGCAGCGTATGGTGCAGTGGGGCTGAAGATGTCTGACTCCCATCTGCTGCCCAGCGAGCCTTCCCAGGGTCTGGGTTGCAGGAAGGGCTTTAGGCAGTCGCTTGTCTTCCCTGCCAGATGGAGAATGAATGCCTGTAACACGCCACCATCTAAACTTGGATCCCCCTGGGTACATACTGAAGTGCAACACCTCAGCTGACATTTTTAAGAGCAACTTGTGTGTTTCTCTGTTGCGGTGGGAGAGGCAGCTCCATTTCTGTATTCCACTGGGCTGGGCACTGCAGGCAGTAGCAATGAGCTGACAGATACCTGCAAGATGCCTCCTCTGTGAGTGTACTACCTTTCCCCAGCACCACACTATGTTCACATCAGTAGCAATTGGAACCTAAGCTAAAGCTTGTTTCCTTCCTGACCTTGCTTTCCTGACCTTCAACATGTGAAATCTGCTCCCTGTTCCTTTGAGGCTGCTGGAGGCTTCCAGGAATGAGTGATTTCTCTGAGACAGAGCTTGCTAGAAGGAGTCCTAGACAAATGTACATAATGTCTAAGGACTGGCAAACTACTCCCAGTAAAATATCAAGTGGAAACATTCACAGGCTATAAGAAAAATGGATGTTTCAGAGCCTGGGAAGAGCACGTTTTCCACTCACAAATTGGTATTAACAACTCTCAGTCAAAATATCACAAATGTGTTTATTTAAAAAATATATTGAAATGCATGAGAAAGTAGTATTTAAAAAAATAATCATCAAGAACAGTTGAATCATTTGTCCACTACAGAAGAGACAGGAAAAGGAAGAAGATGGCTGAAATCAGTTGTAAGCAAAAACCCAGCAAACACTATATGAAACTTTTCTATAGTTCCCATCAGCATAGGGTCTATGGTTCTTTAAGAAAAAGGGTCTCCTTTCTTTGCTCTAACTCCAAAGTACTCCTTGGCTGCTCAGTTTTTGCTAAGGCAATTAGATTTTCTGAATTCCTTCTTCTTTCCCCATTGTGGGGGAAGTTTAAACACTGTAAAATCTTGCCTGAAGCTTTTTATATGACTAAGACATTCTCATAAACCTGCTTGAACTTAGGCCCAGCTGAGACTTTAAATTCAATATAGAATTATTTGGAATTTGTACTAGAAGAAAGGAAGCAAGACTTTGGGGAAGACTTCTTCACCACAGAAGTTCACTTTTTAAGAAAACCAGAAGTAGTATATCTAGACATGGGTAAAATCACTCTCTATCCCCACTAGACACAGACATGTAGTAGAATTGTTTTAAAAAAGGTTCAGAGTGAACTGTTACTGTTACCTTTATCAAAAACAAAACAAAAATGAAGAAGTAATTCCACAGTTATTCCAACGGGGAGGGAAGAGGTGGAGGGAACAGTGGGATTGTCTCTAAGCAAGTGACAATCACCAGGCATCCCTTTGGCTAAAGCAGCCCAGTGTGCCAGAAGCACCAGTAGTACACTTCGCATTGTAGTGCCTCTTCTTGCCTTTTACTTCAGATAATTTTCCTCAAAACTGGTATGAAAGAGTTTCTTTCCTTGTCTAGTGGTCCCAGAAGTCTTTAAACCATCAGACTGGCATAAGCTATCGCCACAAAAAAGAAAATAAACCCCTGAAAGACTCTGAAAACACACTCCTTTGGAAATTTGCTTCCTTCAGAACATTGTTAGCCCTGTTCACACCCTCTTCTGTAAGGAAAAGTTGGATGTACTGGGATTTATGCCTGCAGGGACCATGCTCAGACCAAAGGTCTTCGTGTTAGGATACTGTGTGTACTTAGGATGCATTGGTAACAATAACCACAGCAGGTGGCAGAAAAATGCCTCCTTGGAAGACAAGACAGAAAGCACTAATTACTCTCAGTATAAAGATTAAAATACAGGCATTTGCATGGTGTTACACATCACCAGTCAACTCCTCCGTATCATTAGTCCTTCCACTGACTTCAAAGCAGAACAAATTTCTTTCATGGTGAAGCATACTTTCATTAGTGCCATAGTGAGAAGGATTAATCCTTCCTCCCCCCTCCCATCCTGTCATTCCCATTCCCCGCTGAACAGGAAACTAAATCCCAAACCAGCTTTTCCTTTTTCTCGCACAGGTGCTCAAGAAAGACCTCAAAGAATAGCTGTTTAGGAAACAGTGGGAGAGAGCAGACTTTGAAAACATGGAAGAATCCTACTGTGAGCATCTTTCTTGATGGATCCAGGGCTGTATTTACAACAAGGAAATTAAAATAATCCTTCAAAATAAAATGCTCCTTTTCAGTACCTCACCTCTTGGACACATGTGGAACTTAAATAACTCTGCGTGTGCTACAGTATAATTAACAACTCTGTTACACTTAGTACACAAGTTCTGCTTTTGGCTTAGAGACTTGTTTCAAGGATAAAGTCTACAGCGTTCCAAACCTGGTGACCCAAAAAGCAAGCACTGAGCAAAACAGTAATTTGGTATCTGCATGCATCCATACATGAGGCCACTTTAAATGATTTTACTAAGTTTGACAGACAGCAAGATTGGTTCCTGAATCATATTTTCTCTTTTCCTTCTCACTTTAGCCCATTAGGAAATCCATTTTCATTCTCAGCCAATACAGGCCAGGAGGGGGAAACAAAACAAAAGCAACAGTCCTGTACTTCTTCAAAAGCATTCGGAAGAATGAGGTCTGGGATGCAAGAAAATAGTTAGCTTGTTAAGGTTGTCCAAAGCAACAAAAACCCCCCAATCTTCCCTATCTGTACTTATAAATACAGCATTTAACAATTGGAACAACTTCCTGGTACTTTTGGCCTGACCTGGCAATTACTAGAAGCCAATATTTCTTTCATTTAAACTTTATCTTTTAGAGGCAGGCTAGCTCAGTTCCAGTGTCACCACCTCTGCTTCTACAAAATGCTGAAGATTATTTTACACTAAATGCTTACCGGATTGAAATTGCATCTCTAAGTCATAAGCAAACAGGAGAAACAGGGACTGGAAACAGCAAGGAAAGGAAAAAGTTTGTATTTGCAGAAGACAGGCAGCATAACCTGGCTTGTACACACACTTCAGGTTTGATAGCAGTTTCTCCTGAAACTGTATTTGGATGTATTTTGGACTTGAAATTACAGCTTTAGCTACTTACTTTGTACAGCTGTAACAGCCTCTATGACAGTACTTAAATATTAATGAAAGAAATAACTATTCCAGCACTCAGGCTTCCCATCTGAATTCTCACAGCAAGGTCTCCTAGGCAGATTTCTACAGAATTTGGCCAACCTGTACCTCTGATCAGTAATCGATTTGATACAGAAAGGACCACTGGTAATTAGATGCTAAGCAGGAAGTAATTTGACAGGAAATGTGTTTGTACAATAGATTGGAAGAAGAGGGCATGTGGACATTTGAAAGAATCGGTGTTTGCACTTGAGACAGGCTAGTTTGGACCACATATTTCGTTGCGTTTTTGCTTAGACCTAAGGTAAAACATTAAAAGTCAAGTTCAGGAAAATTCATTTAGCTTATAATATTTCTCTTTTTCCTCTTAAATTCTTGAAATACAGGCACCTGTAAATGTATTTTACCAAATCTGCCACAAGTTTTACCCACAGATAGATCAGTTAAAGGTTTACCATCTGTTGATATTTTTTTGCTGACAATTGCTTCAATACAGTAATTGCACATAGACAGAAGTATAGTGAGCTTATTTATTTCACTTTTCCCAAATACAATTAGTTGTCGTGGTATAACTTGGGGCCACAGGGATGTGAGGCCACGTGAGGGATAAACAAGGGAAGATTATAGTTAAAGGCTTACTTCTTTAAGTACAATACTACTTTTCTTTCAGAGCAAAGATTTAGGAGATTTTCAAGCTTTAGCAGCTAGCAGTACGATCTACACAAGGGAATATTTCTATCATTTACCAACATTTCTAAATATCAGGGCATGGAAATATTAATATTTTATTTAGCTTTTGAAAGACTTGATTTTAGTAGTAAAACAGATATTAACACATGAATGATACAGCTTTAATACACATCATAATGTAGTCTGCTATTAAAAGTTTCTTTTCCTTTTTCCCTGCTCCCCAGCTTAAAAAAACAAAAGCAACATAGAAGAAAACCAATAATGGTGCTTGTCTCTACTGAGAAAAGTATAATAAAGTTACATTCTCCTTTAAATATCAATATTTTAGACAGGACTGGAAGCGCTCCAGGCCAGCTCTGACAGATATGGTAAACACAATTTCAGACTTCATAAGAAAAAAGAAAGCAGAATAATATGTTCTTAAAGAAATAATACAAAAGAATGCAGACACAGTGGACTGACATGAATATTGAAGGAATAATTCATTTATTTAGTGCTGACTATCAGATAATTTAAATTATTTGGAGTAACATTTTTAAAGGCTGTGAGGTGGGAGTTTTTAGCAAGTTCACCTTTTTGCTGTCTTCCTCCTGTTCTTCTACTGCAAAAGTACCCTATAAAATTGTTCATAACTGCTCTGCAGCAGGAACATGTAGTACACATCCAAGCTCCCATAGCTGGCTCAAGTATCTCACTCATCTCAATAGCTGGCAGTATTTTTGTAGAAGGCCCCATGTGGGAGAGCCTTCCCCGTCTCCATTTACTTTGGGCAGTGCTTTACAAGAAAACAGTTAAAGAAAACAGCTCATCCTCTGCAAATAGCCACTCTATGGTGAAAAATGAAGCTGCACAAATTAAATAGCAGTGGATGAGGAAATAAGAACCAGAGAATAACTGCTTTCATGGTTTATCTTCTCTACCTCATTCCTGCTTGGAATAGGGCAAAGACATCTCTTTCTTCTACAGTTATCTAACTTAGTAGAGCTTGGTGCAAATTTAACCATAGATTTCATATTAATTCATACCACACCATATTCATAATTCATACGCAATTATAATAAAAACATGAATTATAGCGTACAGACTAATATATTATGTGCTATGTATTATAATAATTCAGACAATAACCATATACTTCCTCTTAGTTTCACATTAATTCAAAACTGAATATTTATATCTGGGATTTTTAATTTAAAAATACTATTCTGAGAACCCAGATACCCACATATGTTTAGGTGCTTAATTCGTCTTGAAATTCATGTGGGATTCAAGCATTTTCATATTTCAGGGTCTCTTGAAAACAGTCATTATCCAATGGATTCCTACAGACTTCAGGGAGGGCAGATATAAAGAAAGCAAATATTCAGGAGTCCTTCCACTAGGAGATACAGTTTCCATAAGCATCAAGCATGGTGAAAGATTGTTAACCTGGATAATAATGGTACCATGTATAAAATACCACGGCTGCCCAAAATCCATAAGGTAAGAAATTATTATTTTCTTCTAACAGCATCCCACATTTCACTGCTGTTCAGAGTTGCTAGAATAACTCTGTTCTCCATATTTATTCTGGGTTTATTGTCCTAGGTTATCTGGCAGGGACCTAGGGCACAGAAATTCCCTCCTTTGCAGTACTGACCTACTGAAGAGTTATTTTCATAGAATCATAAAGACATTTACCCTCATATACACTTCTTTTCTACAGAGCAGAGCACAACTGATGACGAATGATCCAGAGGACGGAACCTGTGGGTGATACCAATGTCAGCTCTCTCCACCAAGGTACACCAGTTCCCCAAGCCAAGCATTTCCAAGGTCCGTAGTAATCACAATAGTAGCCAGGGCACAAACTTACAGCCAGAGAAGAGCTCAATTATTTTCCAGAATTCAACTAACTGCATAGCAAATAAGTTTCACAGGGTGATATTTCAAAATTATTATGGCAACAGTGAGAATTAATTCCCACTGCACACCAAGCATCTTCAAGACCCTGACAGGAAAACATACGAGAAGCCTAATTTTTAGCACACGGATCAGCAGTTCTTCACAATAGGAGCAGAGTGGCAGTTTAGAGCTTTCAGGGCAGTCAGTGAAGCAAGACCTCTTTTACCTGAATTCACCAGAGGATTCAGAGCCCAAACATGCTCAATGTTTGCAGCTGAGCATCAACCATCACAGCAGCATTGGTACCTGGGCTTTCTACACCCCCTGTGGTTCCAGTACCAAGGAGGGAATACAGAACAGGTAGCCCACTGAAAGCAGAGGTTCTCATACATCCAAGAGGCAATGCTGGAGATTGCACCTTGACCCTAGCCCAAACCCAGGAGGTGCCTAGAAAAAAGATTCCAGTGGTAATATAGAAGGAAAAAAAAATCCATGCAGAATTTGAATGCCCAAATTCTTTGGGGAAGGAAAAAGGGAGTTTACCCAATATAGCCTTCTGCAGTAAACTAGCAGGGGAAGGCAACCAAGGCTGAGTTCTTTGCCTCAGGAGAGATAACAAAGGGCAGTTTCAACCATGTCTAGGTGTCTTTGCTACCTATCCACAAGCAGCACTCCTTACATCCTGAGTAGGTAAGACCTGTGGTGCAAGTCTTATTACTCATCTGAGTGATCCAAGTATGCAAATAAATGATGATTTTCACACTTTTGTGCACAAAATTAATATGAGACTATTCCAAGCCTTGTTTTTCCATAAATATCTCATTTCCTACAAACCAATGCTCTTTCAAGTAATTTGGAAACTTTAAACATTTTCTGGCAGAGGAGAAAATTTAATCTAGATCTTTCCATATTCTAGGTCAGTGGTCTAGCTGCTGGTTTCCAGTCTGGTCCTGGTCCACTAAAGCACTTCTTATTAGATGATTTCACCCATGTGCTACCTTTACTCTGCTTCTGTTTCTCCTCTCAAACCTGGAAACCCTTAAGCAGATACTGCTAATTTTATTCACATTACACAACTGAAAGTCTAACTCAGTATCAGAACTCCTCTAGCAGAGGACAGCAGAGTGAGAGACAAGCATTGCCCCGAAGCCAGGCAAATTAAACCGCTATCTCCATTGTACAGGCTAAGCAGCAGAGGGGGAGATTAGGCAAGCTGCCAGAGGTCGCAGGAGAAAACATCTGCGATAGCGTGAGGAGCTGAAACGCCTTGAACCCTGTTCAGAGCTGCAGGCCATCACTTTCCTTTAACCTGTAACTGGAAGTACAGGGAAAGGTTTACTTCTGTGAGCCTGGAAGGCAGGTTGTTTCTCAGGTGCTACCAAATTTGTGAGTAGTTTTGTTCGTCTGCCTGGTGACATTTCCCACTGCTGCTGCATGCAAGGTCTCACGCTGCAGCAGGGGAGAAGAGACTGCTGCTCGCAAAGCCAGGAAATATGAAACCTCAAGGAATCACCAGAAGAGCTGACAGGCAGGCAGAGCATCCTAAACAACTTCAACTCATCCCTTAATCAATTGAATTGCTTTCCAGCTGATTGAGCTTTCAAATCCGAGAATACACAGCAAGTATTGAAAACTATCTTTTGGTCTGCATTTGTAACTGTAAGATTCAAGGTCAATTCCAAATAGGAGATCTTCACACAAATCTTCAAGATGATGCCAAAAAAAAAGAAAAAAAAAAAAAAAAAAAGCTGGGAAGAAAATTAACCTCAGATGAAAGCTAGTAATAATCTTGACTCCTGACTCCTGATGCTCTCCATGGCAAAAGAGGGTTATTATTCCCTCTCTTCCCCTTAAAAGAGGAAATCCAAGCAAAAGCAAAAATATAAGAAATGAGTTTTTCTGAGACAACACTGCCACCTATTGTCGCTGCTATGGTTTCTCATTTTTAATTAAGCCTTTTACAGTCCATCAAATATCTGGTCAAAACAAAATTTTTCCCCTTCTTCCTCAATCAAAAATGGTTTGAATTAACCCCAGCTCCCATCTTTTGCTGAAGATACATCCTCAGAAACAACTCAGAATTTTGTTACTGGCCCTCCTGGCTACAACAAACAAAACAGAGAGGAAGCTCATTTCCCAGTCCATGTCCTGCAACTTAGACTACTCTTCTTTTTCATTTGGTGAATCTCGTCCTTCCCAATTTCTAGCTTGTACAATGAACAAATAACAGTTTCCTCTTACAATCCAACTCCAGTGTTTTTGCTAAGAACCTTGTACATACTCATACACATTTTATGTTCAGATCACAACTTTTAGGATAGGCCCAGAAAATACCCAAGGCCACCAAACGGGCCCTTATACAGCCACTCTCAGTAAAACTGTACATCATTGCACTCCCATTGCACTCCCATAAGCTTCCTTAGCAAAGCCAACAAGAAGGCTCATGCAGCCAACACCTCGCTATTTCTGCTCTGAAAATATTTATGCAGTAACTCAAATTTATACATGAGTAATTCCAAATTGAAGGGAAGATATTAATATTGCTATGTGTAAGCAATTAATAGGCAAAAACCAGTGAAGGGTCAGGTACTTAATATAATTTCTGGAACCATTTTTTGCTTTCCTCAGTTACTTTTGCTGCCTGGGTAATACTACATGGAATGGTGCTTAGAGATGGTAAAAAAATCACAGATAAGCTTAGATACAAATGGAAGTATTTCTATATTAAAAGTGAGTTTAGTATGATTGCTGCCACAACAAGAAGAAACAAGTAGCAAATCCCAGCACTAAGCTAGAATTTTCCTTCTCAAAGGTAAGATGTTCCTTGCAACAATACTAGAAGCCTTGCAGAATCATTTTAATCTTTGCAACATCTTACATGTAGAAAAATTCCACTAATACATGAATGAAAAATTTCAGCATTTGATATCAAAAAGGATGAACAGAGAGAACATGCATATTTTGAAAGGAAAAAGAGGAAAACTTACTTGATTTTCTTTTTAAATTGTGGATGATTTAGAAATCCCGTGGAGAAGGTGGTGCTATGTTTAGCACCAGAAATTGTAGAAGAAGAGCAAAACCAAGCAGAATGCATTTGCCTTTTAAGATATTTTCAAGTACATTTGGGGAAGGATAGCAGTGATGAGCAGGGCTGTAATCCCTTTCTTGGGGCAGCCCAGTGGGTCTGCGGTGAACTCCTTCAGGTGATCTCAAGCTGTGGTCAGAGCTCACCAGATGCTTCATGTTTATCTGGAGGGGGAAGGCCCAGGTGCTTCTGCCTTCTGTTACCTTTCTAGAATTAAGATGTTTCGATTAAATTTTTTCCTGACCCATTCTTAGTTGCATACAGCCAAGGTGATGATTACTTCTCTGGCTGGATCCAGTGCCAATTTTCCTTACAGGTGCTGAAAGTATCTCCTCTCCCACCTTTAGTCCTTTAGGAAGACACAAGGTTTCTAAGTGTTATCCTTCCCCTCCAATTAAAAAAAACAGGCCCTGTTTGGTTTATTCACTTTAATTCTTTCAGAAGAATATTAACAATTTTCCTCACAGCAAATTTGCTAGAATTTAGAAGAGCAGTTTTGAAGGGTCCAATCATTTCTTCCAAGTTGTTTTTTCTAATGTGTTTTATGTAAAAAAAGTTCAGAGCCAAAGGAAGTTCTTCACAAGAGGGGATCGTTCAAGCATGAAAACTCATTTGAAAAATAATTACTTCGAGTTCAGTCAGTTCTATATATTCAGCAGAAGCTGTTAAATCCTCCAAGTTAACAAAATAATATATAAACAAATAAATCAGGTGGCAGAGGGAGCAATAAAAATGGAAGTATTTTAACAAAGACCCAATAGCAAAGTGAGGTAGGGAGCTGTTTCTGCACAATTGAATATAATGATATTGTAATATGGGACCTGGGGAACATTTTCCTCAGGTTCTGTGAGCATTAGTGGCTTTAACTGTACTCTAAAGTAGAAAACACCAGATCAACAAGATATACAGCACAGTGCTGCCCTGTGTATACCTTGTCTTTGGCAGAGGAAAATAATTTGGCTTCAAGTCTTTGCTTTTTCTGGATGATTTCTTTCAAGAGAAAAAGATATTGCAATTTAGAAAACTCTTGTGGCAGATCTCAGGCTGAATCTCAGTGATTATAGGCAACATTTATTGCATGGAAAAAAAGCATTTGGTACAAGAAGAATGCACCATATGGTTGAATTGTAAAGTCTCTATAAACACAAGCCCCTTGGAGCCCTTTTTCTTTATTATAATCACTTCTGTTTATTTCTTCTCCCTATAATTCTGAATTCCCACCCTTTGATGTGGCTGAGCTATCAGGGCTAGCAATCAAATGCACAGCCCTGGCAAATAAACAGGACCGTGTGGGATGGAAGGACACAGGGCTGTGACTGGACCTCGAATGACTAGATGGCCAGTGCCCATCACTGAACACCACCTGGAGCAAGCACAGTCAAGGACACGGTCACTTGTTTTTACCTGGCAATAACTAAAACACCAAAGACACCTATTTTCATTGTATTTTTCTCTTAACCTTTCTCCAGTGTTTTTTGTCCCTTTTTGTATTGTTTGTTCAGGATTTGCTA
Organism: Melanocharis versteri; assembly: GCA_013397845.1. Taxonomy (NCBI): domain Eukaryota; kingdom Metazoa; phylum Chordata; class Aves; order Passeriformes; family Melanocharitidae; genus Melanocharis; species Melanocharis versteri. Next base: position 1,080,410 of record VZTG01010149.1, read on the forward strand.
CAATTCCCTCCCAGACATCACAACCTACTTTTCCTAATTGTTCCTTCCATTTACCTTTGTTTTTCTAGCTTTTCCTACAAGATCAAATTCCCCTGCTGTCTTCCTATTGAGTGTGAGTCCACCGAGCAAAGTATATACCTATATCTCCAAGTAAATCCATTATCTTCTAACAGGGTAACTAGTATTAAGCACAGCCTCATGTTATTGACTGGCAGGGGTTGTTTTTTGTGGAGCATTTACCCCCCAGGATCTCATTTCATAATCTTTTTTCCTTCCCACCAGGATGATGGGAGCCGGCAATAGTACATGCATAATCTGTGCTACAGATAACATAGAGGACTGATATTTGCTGCCTCTTATTGCCTTTATCTCAGTCTTAGGAGTTTTTAATCTCAGAACTCGGGTAGCCCCATGAAAAGCTGAGTGAAAATAAATTGCATCTGATGAATCATATTGTCACCAGCGTTTCCACACACAGGCTCTGGAAACTCATGCTCTTTTAATATTTAATAATGCCCTCTTGTGGAGATTCTAATACTAGATTTTCTTATTTTAAGACTTAGTCAGAATCAGCTGTTCTCACAGGGATGGTTTTTTTTTTCCCTAGAGACCCAGTCAAAATTCCCTGCAGTGGCTCTGCTTGGCTTTCTCTCACACGCTCCAGGGAACACCTTGTACCTCAGGTAATGTAAAAGGGAAGAGATGGGGACACCACTGCTGATGGGTTGTGGGTTTGGGAAGGTCAGGTGGCATAAAGGCCATTTATTCCCTATCTGTGGTGCATGGATTTAAGTGGCTTAAGCTACACAAGCCTGCCTTCCCAGTCTTTAAACTGTGCATCTTCTGAAAAAAGAAACAGAAAAGTCTGCTGGGAGTGTAGCCTACCTCAGACTCATGGCCTTTCCACTGAGTAAACTGGAATTTGGGACAAGTGTACAAACCATACCACAGTCAGACATAAGTGAAATATCTGTATCACAAATTTAGGTGTTTCTCTCTAAGGTCCCATGGGATAAAAGGGTCCCCCATTCTTTTCCACCAGCAGTGTAAGACGTGCAGCTATAATACTACTACGAGCTATTTAGATTTGAATATTTTATCTCAGACTTTTAAACTTTGCAGTTTCAGGCTCCACGAATATTACACAACATAATGCAAGAATGTATATATAAAAAATCAGCATTATGCTAAAATTGAAAGTACAGGAAGAGAAAATCAGTACGTGTTTCTATCTTCCATTGCAATTCTACATTTACTGCATAGTGGGAATTTTCACATTTGAAAACCACTAATAAGGGGACAGAAATGCAAGCTGCTACAGTTTGTATTTGCTGAATATTTTGTATTCACTGAAAATCCGCTCTTATGGTTTCAAAGCTTTTTTCAGAATGAATGACAGAGTTATTTTCCTACTCTGAGTAATATGACATCCCCTCTTTAGATCCTTCGTTAAGAACCTAAAAGGCTTCATTCTGTTCCTTAAGTAATTGAACTTGTGAAATGTGTTTCCACTCTTGATAGCCATGTTAACCATGACTGGCTTATTTTGATTAAATTGGCTGTGCCTAATAAAGTTAAGAAATAGATGACATTTCAATCCATATATCAGAAGTTGGTTATACTTTTAGTCTTCCATTAGAATTTTCAACTTTTTTTGCTCCATTTGAAGAAGTAAATCCCTAATCAAAAGAACACTGATGTCTTCAGTGTCTTCTTGACTTATTCACAACACCTAGCTCCCAAGGTGATTTTAATGACTGGGTTTTTCTCAGCTTAGATTTTGGAGTTGTTTTTTTGGTTTTTTGTTTATTTTTTTAAGACCAGAAACAGCAGAAATATTGGCAGGGAAGGGAAGTATTATTTTCTTTTAAAATCCTGTATAGGGTATTTCATAAAAATGGAAACTTGTAAAAAGTGCCACTCAGACTAGTAGATCATCACAAGTATTTTACAAACATCGTTTAACCTCAAAGCTGCAATTTGTCTATGAAATTGAGTACCTCTGAGTGTTTTTTCCTTTGACTACAGCAGAAAAGAAGTTGTTTTTCTAAAAATATCTGATTCCATTCAGCCCTAAAAATATAGGCCAATTCTTTTGTCCTTGTACCTTGACAATAAAATTACCACTGGCCTGTAAACAACATTATCACAAACTCAAGTTGGTGGTAACTAAAATAAAAATCTTAGAGGCATTCCCAAGGCCACCAGGGTTTTTCAAGGTCAGCATGGTAGTTTCCTTGTACCTATGTAAACCTGTAAATATTCTGTGTAAATCCTTAGCAATATGCTCTCTGCTTCTGGGAGCCATGGCTCTAGCCCAGTGCATATTTACTATGTAAGTGCCTTTTCTTGCTTTCTTTTTTACATTCAAAGCCAGAGATATGATGGTTACAAGGCATCAGTGAAAAGATGCCAGAGCTGCCACCACCATCTGCCTTTTTCCTTTTCCTTCACAGATTTCTTGTGCTCCTGAGTTCTTTAAAGATCACCTTCCATCTGCAGATTACTTTAATGACTGCCTGCACTACTCTGCAAAAGTGTAAAATATGTTTGAGATGTTTCCAAATTAATTTGTAAGTATTTTTGAAGCAAGCTTTAAAGCCTGGATCAGTAATAGGCTTCAATTTCTTCAGATTTCAAGTGTACGTAAATATGGGATTGTAGTTTGTCCACATACAGAGACAAACAATTATGAAATCTGTTTCAAAGCTCAGATCCCATCTAGCTACCTAGGAATTAAGGAGTTTCCATCCATTTCCGTGATGAATACTAACAGTATATTTTCAAATATACTTTTTGAATTAACTCTAATCAAAGTGTAAGTTTCCAAGTCTTAAGGAATCTTAAAGGACTGTTAAGGATTCTGTGAAGTAAGCACAATTGCAATATATATTTGACACTCATTTTGTCTTTTCACATATATTTCTGGATATATCCCACCTAAAAATTAACTGTATATTTTCTTACTAAATGATGTATTGACTTTATCAATTCATTTACTCATTTTGATTATTCATTAACTTCCTTATGTCATTTTAAAGACAAATAAGTGTCACCTTAATATGTTTGGGATTTTTTTACGTGTTCTTAAATTTCAGTCCTGTGAATTTGTCCCTTACACTTCTTAAATAATAATATTACATCCACTTCAGTTATGGTTCTGGCTTTATTTACCTCATTTTCAGCTTCAAACTTGGTGCAGCAGGTGGCACTCTACACCTAGTAAAGAAATCAGTCACCTCCAACACAGTAAGGCCTCACTGACTCCCTTTCTTCCAAGCACAGTAGCTGCATAAAACCCGTGTTTGATCCATTAAGTAGAAAATAATGATCCTTATCTTAAAAAGAAGTTATCACAGCCATCTTGCATGCACTGCTGCTCTGTGCATTTTACTGATCTGAAGTAACATGAACGAAAATCAGCCCTTGGTGTTATACACCTGTTTTCTCTAGGTTAAGAAAGCTGTAGCTTCTATACTTAGGACTTGAAGCTTTGAGGGCACCTAAATCTTCATATATACCCAGTTCTTTAAAATATTCTTCCGTATTTTTGGAAAGCAGAGGCACAAGCAGTTTGAATGGGGCTGCCTGGTAGGTCTCATGGGTAGAGGGACTATTGCATGGTACAACAGCTACCTGAGGGTGCAACAGCATCCCATTACCCCCTTTGCCATGTCTTCCCATGTTTGCTGAGCTCCAGAAAGAGCATAGGCTTCTTCTTTTCTTTTTTTTTTTTTTTTTTTTTTTTTTTTTTTTNTTTGTGTCTATTTTATCTGTTGTAATCACTTCAGTGGAGATACTCTCACACGTATCTGGAAAGAGCCTTACAGCAGTGGGACCCCATTTCCCACTGATATCTTGGCATTATTATGAAACCAAGCACGAAAAGCTTATCAATAACAACAAAATTGGGAAAGAAGATATTTCCATAGTTTTGCTTCTTTGCTATTCTCAAAGATAAATATTTGATTCATAATGGAGTCCATCTGAAGCTCTAAGTTACCATTCTATAGGTAAAATGAAATCTGAGAAAATCAAAATCGAGATAAAAGATAAGTCATTCATATAACTTATGATTCAGAATACAGCTGGATCTGAAAGGGTCACACAGAAAATAAGCAGTAAGTCTATTTAAATGGATACAAGGCCTCCAGGAGGCACAGGTACTTGATGACACGAACTCAGATGCTGAACAAGAACATTGATTGGGAATTAACAAGTTTATAAGCTACACACAAAGGCATGAAGTCCCTTTTCCCTTTCTGAAAGAGGCACAATTCAATGAAAAACAGCTATACAACTAACAATGCCTAACAGCAAGTATGTTCTAGGGAAAGGACATGAAGGCTTTTGCAGATACTAATTTGATATGACGAAAGCACTATCAAAGAGGCAACCTGATTTGGACAGTACCGAAAAAATGCAAGGGAGCTGATCACTTTGAATTTACAGAAAGGGCAATGGGCTCAAAAGTGGCAGTGGGGAAGAATTTCCCAGATTAAACATACAGTCTCGGCATGACAGCTTTAAAGAATAGCGCATTTTTCAGTTGATTTTCAGAAAAAAAGAAGAGCCATCAGCATAATTTAGCTTTCCTTCATAACCATTATTTTACTCTGGGGAAGCCCAGAATCTTACCAGTGCCTCAAAGGTCCTAATAAGCAATAATTGCCCCTCATAAAGGATTGGTAAGGCCCAAGCCAAAGACACATATTGGAAGAAACTCATGGGTCTTCTCCAAGTGTAAACTCCCCTGTCCGCATTGCAGCATCCCCAAACTCTGTTCCCCCTTAGAGATATTCAAAAGCCATCTGAGCAAGGGTGTTTGACAAGATGACTGCCAAGGGCCCCTTCCAATCTCAGGCTCCTTTCAATCTCAGCTGTTCTGTGAGTTTGTGAAACCAGCAGGCAGGCAGACTGATTTCTACCCCATTCCTGCTTCATTCACAAAGAGAGTGGATGAAATTGTGTAACAATCCTGTAATCTCTAGCATCACATGAGCTTTCTCCAAGATGGCTGGTTGCCTCCCCGCAACAGTCAGAGTTTTGCCTATGACAGTAATATCCGCATACCCATACCACAAGCTCCAGCCTTTGTTCATTTCAGTTTCTACCACCAAACTATTCCAAACCTTTCCCACATTTCTGTAACCAGGCTCATACTCTCCTCATAAATAAGGCCAGAAGAATGTGTAAGGGCCAGCAGGGACACATTTCCAGACATTTGCTATCAAAGGTAGCCAGGTTTAGCTTTCTAGAAAACACATCTTCCAAACCAAGCCATTTTTGTATGGAGCCTTTTCCCACTGCTGATCACATCAATCCAGTAATAAACTTCCTTGAGCACTCACAGTCCTTGGAAATCTATCTAGATTTTCCACGTTTCCCTGCTGAAGTCATATCACCCAGACCTTTTTCTGTCACCAGCCCAGGTCACACACCCCAAAATCTTGGGTATAAGCAGAGTATTAATACAATAAGGTTTTTTACTTTAACTTATTTCAGCAGAAGCTCTGTTGCTTCAGCAGCCAGCAGGACTGGAGATTTGACCAGTACCTCCTTTGACAGCAAGTGTCTTTTCAGCTCCTGGTCCTTCCAAATTGCTGCTGGTTTTCCTGAGCTGGTCTTGGGCCTGGCATTTTATTTCACCTCCTTGTGCTCAGTGGGGTCCTGGTGAAGCCTTTAGCTCTCCTGTTCTCTTACTGCCCCTGCTCAAGGGCTGCATTTTGTTGGTGAGACTCTTGTCTGTGTTGTGGTCATCCTAATCTCCCAGCTTGTTCTTCCTCGTGGAGTGCCCTTGCTCTTACTGCTGGTTGATGCATTCCATTGTATATCAGAGTATCCCAGAATAGTTTCAGTTGGAAGGAACCTTAAAGATCATCTAGTCCCAAAATCCCTGCCATGGGCAGGGACACGTTCCACTCAAGCAGGTTGCTCCAAGCCCCATCCAACCTGGCCTTGAACACTTCCAGGGATGAGGCATCCAGAACTTCTCTGGGTAACATGTGCTTGTGCCTCACAACCATCTGAATAAAGAATTTATTCCTAACAGCTAACTGAAACCTTCCCTCTTTCAGTTTAAAACCTTTCTCCCTTGTTCTGTCACTATGTGCCTGTGTGAAAAGCCCCTCTCCCATTTTTACAAGTCCTCTTTAATTACTGGAAGGCTGCTGTCATCCCTTTTTTCACACATCTGACTTACATATGGGATTGTGAGTACAGGGATTTTCCGAGAGAGTTTGCCTCATGTACAGGACAGAGACAGAAAGGAATTATGGAAGCTGGCATTGCAGGCGGGATCTTCCATGTGTGAATTAGTCCATGGTAGGTCAGCCCAGATGTGAGGCAAGTTCTCTGACAGGCTTCTCTGACAGACTCTTCTCTCAAACCCATCCGGACATGTACTCTAAGCATGAGACTCACAGTTGGCTCCCATTCCACAAGCACTGTGTGGGATGGCAGAGGGAGGTGCTGTGACTCTTCACTGTGGCTGCTGAGGGGATTCTTCAAGTCCTGTGCCCAAAAGGACTTTCTGAACAGCCTTCTCCCCAGAGAGCAGCATAATGCTAATTACTCGTCCTCTGTGTGACTCTGGGATTTACATGTCTGTGGAAGAGCCAAAGGCCAGACATCTGCCACTGCTTTTTCACATAACACAAGGAAACTAGGAGGTCTGCCTGTGGAAAGGCAGAGGATAAAATGTAAGGTGCAAGCTGCAAATACCATGAGATATCCCACTTGGCTGGCAGCAGGGCTGTGGGAGGCTGCAACTAAGAACATAAATGTGCAGTGCATGGGGCAGGAACTGGCTTATCATTTGATCGTAACATTTATTTCTGGAAGATGTCAATCAAAGAAAATATTACAGTGTTGTTTTTTATATTACCTTAATTGGAAAAGGTTGAGATGTGGAGCTGCTTGCTCCCACCCATGAAGAACAAAGATTTAAGAAGACAAAGAGAGGAGACTTAAAAGACGGGAAAAGCATAAGAATGTAAAAACTGAGCTTACATCAATATTTTAAAGTATGGAAAAAGGTAGTAAAGCAAATACTAGTTTTCTTCATTGCATTCCTGGTGGTTTATGACTGTTAAGCTTAAGTTAATTAACATACCTAAGCAAAGATGTAATGTAAATACATTGTTAGAACTTTAAGTAACACATAGAAATTACAAACAAGAAAGTTGCTAATGTTTTTGTAGCTAAGTTTATTTTACCCAAAACATTTACATATTTATTACAATCTTATACTCTGAGATTAGTGAATGCTCACATGTCTACTGACCAGCTACAAATGACATGGAAGAATTAATTTTCTGTCAGTGGCAATCTGGAACACCAAATTTATTAGGTAACGTTAGTGCCAGCATTTTTAGTACCCTCTACCCCACAGTAATTAATTGCAATGCTAACTTGACCTAATAGCACAATTGCAAATGCTAGTCTGGATATTCCACACATTTTTTTCTTTCAGTATTCAAATACTTGTGGTTTTTCTTCTGAATGTTCTGGAACAAACATTTGTGGCATGTCTAGACCAGCACTTAGTGTTGAATTCGGTTAACTGAAGTTAATTAGTAATCAATTAACTCGAGGCAAAATAGGACCAAAACCTCTATTCTGAGGATATTGCAATCCATCAGACAAGTCCTGCAACTTGACGCTGTGTGATCTTCATAATTTCTATTTAAGTGTAAGGTTCATTGAAAAATACTTGCATGTGAAAGTCGGTAGCTAGGAAGTTATTTGCGTAGCAGTCCAGCAGCCGTCTGTGAGTGCAAAGTGTCTCTGAGGAGTAACTTTCTGCAGCTAGAATGATCTCCAGGGTATAAAAGCAGAGCGTGGCGGAGATGTACATGGGACACAGCTGTACGGGAGCACACGGTATGGGATATAGTGCTTGATGCTGGCGCTGATGTTTAGTGTCCTGGCTAGAGGCTGTGCTTCCCCGGCTGCGTGGTATGGGAGCATCCGGCGTGCTCAGCAGACACGGGGGAAACATCACCCGCTGTCAGGTGGCTGCTGCTGGGGGCAGCTAGCCATAGACAAGGTTCAAAGATCTCACTGGAAGTAGATCTCAGTACTTGTGCTGCCAGTCTTTGTTTAATCAAGACCAGCTGAAAGTGTTCTCCAGAACTCGCGGTCTCTGAGCAAGACCCCCAGCAGAGCAGCACATGCATTACCGTAACTGCACTGGCTTTTCCTTTTGTAACGCTGTATTCTTTGCTGTGTTTTGTCACACGTTCTTCAGTGGGTCCTCTGGCATGCAGGACAGAAAAGCAGCATTATTTTTCAGCTGAGAAGTGACTGTACTGCAGTGGTATTTTTGTTTGTGCTTACCAAGTGTGCTGAGACACCAGATTCTTGTTTTCTCTCTTACTCTGAAAATGAGGTGAGCTAATCCTATCGACAAGATCTGCCTGACGATCTTGTGAAACATGGTAATCCAAGGGCTGTGTTCACTTTAAGGGTAGAGGCACTGTTTACATAGTATACACAGAAATGTACACAAGTGTAACATCTCTGCAGACCTAGCACTATAAAAGGATTTTTTTTTTCAAGATTGTCAGTGTTCATTTCAGCAGAAGTGGAATAACTAGGCTGGTGTGAGTCTCCTCAATAACACTATAGCTGTATACACAGATTTATCTACTTATGCTGCTGCAATTATCTTGTTTAAAAACCAAATGGTCACATGAAAGCATTCCTGTGCATAATAATTCCGTCTTTAGAGCTTAGAGACAACCTGATTTCTTTTAATCACGAAAATCTGTTCTCCAACCACTTTTTCAGCTCACTAACCAAATCAATGTTTACTAGGAGAGACAAAGAGATGAATCCAGTACTGGAGAAATTCTATGAGTTTCCATCTTTGAGCTACGTACCACAGTTAGATTTTCATTCTTTGGTAGCCTAAACACGATACAGCCACTAAAAGACGTGTGTACAGCTCATTTTGCATCAGCTCTTTAGGGGCAAGCTTCAGCCGAGCATCAGCTTTAGTGCTAAGTGGTAACACGGTGGTTCCTCACGCTTCAGCTATTTGCCAAATCTCATTATATTATTTGCTAATTCATTCAGCTTTGCCTTTCTCTCCGCAAGGAGAGAGCTGCGGTTGTCTTCCTGCTAATTTCCTGACCCACGGGATCCTTGAACTGCTTTTTGAAATAACTGCTAGAGGTGCAATAGTGGTTTGTAATAGCCAAGGTTGTCAAGCCTGAGGTTAAGCTCAGAGGACTATATTTAGGCACTTCAACAGGTGGCCTGATGCACAGAAGTGCTGAGCCTGCAAGCTCCTGCTCAGCTACTTAAATACTGAAATCCACAGACCAGCTGAGAGAGGTCAGGACTCCTGAACATCCAGACATGTACTAAGTGCCTGAGTATGTTCACAGGAACATAGTGCACAATGTTTCCTTTTAACTCAGCTTAGTGTATATTTTGAGCTAGTAACAGTTTTATCTAGGTAATCATTATTTTCTTCATTGTTGCAGAAAAGCTGATGCCTGACATTTGCCATCAGTTCTCTCATACAAGCGTTGAGCTAGTTTGGTGGCCAGATCCTACTGTTAATACCCAAGGGACACTAGTTTATTTCACCTTTCCTTTAGAAAATAAATGAATAGTAGAATTAGATGTTGTCTTCTTATCAGGCAGTGTTTAATGGTCAAAAGATAAATGATACCTTAGTTTCCCTTCCTGCAAAATAATTACTGCCCTGTAGGGATGGCTTACAGATCACTGCTCAGTTTCCTGATTATGAAGTGTGAGCATCTTTCTGCTCACAGTGAGCTGAACACAAGTCTTTGGAACAATGTCACAGAATAAAATTGTCTCCAGCCACACAAATTCTGATGATCAAAACCAATAATCTTTATCTTTTCAAAACCTTCCTATAGATGTGATAAAATACTTCATTTAAACTGCTGTTACCACTGACATTTCTGCATGAAATATTTCCGTGTACCCGAAATGGTGTATTTTAATGACATAAATACTCTTCAAAAAAAAACAGTAATCAAGATTCTCATGGAATTTCTGAGTGTTTGAATGAATCTGATTTTAGTCTGTTAGTGTTTTTCTTGTGAATGTTATATATTGAAACGCTTTTTGATACATAATACAGCTGTTGAAAGTTTAGTGATCCTTTGGCATGTGTCAATTTAAGCCATTATACCTCGCAGACAGTTCGTAACTCCTAGACAAAAGCTAAATACTACTTTATCCAAAGTTCTTAGATGTGGCCATTGCTTGGATCAGAAACTCACATGTTTGGTCTAGAGGCAGATCCGAATGGGGACCGATCCAGAGCAAAATGGTGCTGCCCAGATTCTGAAATCAAATGAACAACAGACTTTGCCTGTAGTGAATAATTAAACAAATGAGCCTAATGTTCCCGCCTGTGTTGATTTTGGCTTATTAATTGTGTGTGTGATCCCGTGACTCATATTTCACTGCAAAGAGTAACCCCCCCACCGGCAGTGTGTAGGGCTGCCTCCTGCTTTGTTCTCCACCACTGAGCAAACACACCATTCCTACTGTATTTAGTTTAACACCCCTATATAAGCAGGCTCAGGATTAGACCTTCTGTTTATAAGGCCAGGTTTAAAACAAGTTTGTTTTCTCTGCTTAATCCAGATTAATAAGAGATTTGCATTCTGTGTCATTCTTCATTAGCTATAAAGCCAATTAGGATATATTGCTTGCTGTATGACTGTACAATACTACAACATTCTTGAGCTCAGCTGTAAGGACATTCTTTATAATTAATTGCCATGGATCTTCTAATTGTTTTAATATGATGCCTCTGCTTTGTCATCCTTCTGAATTCAGTTGACAAATTGCCTCTTGGCTTTCAGAGTTATCAGCTGCATTTAACCTTGCTTTACTTTCAGAAACAGCAGATAGGGCAAGTGCAAAACCGTATCAATTATAAATCATAATTGACAGTTTCAGAGGAAGAAATTATATCCATATGCTGTTATTATTCTTCATGTTGCATCACTTCTACGTGAATACTTAAGCTTTTGTTCTTTGCTTTGCTTGCACTTTGTAACAAGGTAACTCAGCAAAATTTTGGAAGGTCCTATTTTTTCGGTGGGGACTGAACTCTGCTGTCATGGAATCTGACTGCAGATCTCCTCTGAACACGGTGAAGAGATTACGCCCTAAGAAAGGAAGACAATTCGATTACCTTTTCAACACTACAAAATCATATTCAAGTTTGGTTTGTTGTTTTTTGGATGAAATGTGACCACATCAAGGAAAAGTATTCCAAACTGGTTTTGATTATTAAAACCCAAAAGATGGACTACCTATTAAATTGAATACCACAAAAAAAAAAAAAAACAAAACAAACAGTGGTTCATGTTGCAGGTTCATGAAAGTCAGTCTCAAAATCAAGAAAGAAAAAAACTGTGTATTATCAGGAGTTTCTAACTTTTTACCCCACAGATCTTTTGCAGTACTGTTCTTCACAGTTTTTGACTGTTGTTTTCATTTTTGCTACACAGCCAGTTAAAGCTAAGATAAGGACAGAAAGACAGGAAGGATGTCTGTGATAGCTCAACAAATTTTTTAAGCAAAGAAAATCAGTATTAAGCAAATACCAAGATTCAGTACCAAGAGCAAAAAAGGATGTAACTGTCTTGAATTTCAGAGTCCATGACCAGTCACTTGGCTGACCCAATACTTTCCTCCAATGCAACATTCATAATAAATTCATATTAAATCTGTGCATTGTGCATGTACTTCATCTGAGTACCTCCGAGGATGGCACAACTGCAGCAGTGTGAAGCACTGAGAGTGCAGATGTTGGGGTTGTTATGGCTAATGCAGCGCTGAAAACGAGCTGCTTCATGCTGACTGACAGACTGAGCCCATCAACCCAATTCCTGTATACCACTGGGAATGAGGACTCTCACCACCTTTACTGAAGTCCTGGCTGAGCTTCATTGCAGCCTCCCTATCCTTGTCTCCAACAGGAAAGCTGCCTGTGATCCTCCTCAGCCATCTGTGCTTCATCCACAGTCTTACATGGGACTTATTCTAGCTGCAGCCTCATTAACTTTCAGTATCCACAGTCTCACATGCACCCACTTGGGGGCTTGAAGGGAGAGGTAGGGCAAGGTCATTTTCTGAATCTTGGTTACAGGGGTTTGTAGGAGGTGCCCAAGCTGCTGTGCTTGAACACAGTGGCCTTGAGCGAAAATTCCATTCACTCCTCCTTATCTCAGCAGAGATCTACAGGTTATTTGCACTTTTCTGCAGTTAAGGGAAAAAATCCCACAAACTAAAGAAAGTAAATCTAAAAGCTTTTCATCCAGATAACATTGAGAAGTACCTTTCTACAGTAGAAAGAATAACAAGAGGAGAGGGCAGCATGCTGATGCAAATAGGTTTCCAGAGGACATTTTAAATAGTAACAATAAAATACTTTGTAAAATTAATGTTCCATGATAAAATAATAAAATGCTCTCTGTCCTCCTAAATCATTGTGTGCCATTTCTGCTCCTTGCCTCAGATGCTGGCAGATGGCAGATATGGGGTGAGGACTAGACCACCAGAATTATATACACTGTGAGTTTGGCTTGGGGGTGCTTCCTGAAGATGGAAAGGGGGAAACAGTGTCACATTACAATATAGGGTGTATTGCCTTCTGATTTAACCGTTCAAGTGTTAAGCAGGATATGCAGGTACCCGTAGTTTTAGGAATCGCACAAAGTAAACAAAATAAACAGCTCCTTCAGGGAGTCCCTTTCTCATGATTAAAAATACTGATAAATAATGAATGATATTTTCAAAAAGTGAAATCTTTTTCTGTGTATATGAAGTGCTCACGGGAGATTTTTCTACCACCCTTTTCTTTTTAGGGGATGAATTTTGAATATCTGGCTGATCCTACAAATTTTGCCTCTGTGTTTTACTCAGCCTGACTAGTCCACCAGGATAAAAATCTTCCCCCATGACTAGAATAGTTTCAAGTTTTGGGCTCAAAGCACATCAAGAGCTTTCTAACACCTAGTCCCTGCCCAAGCCACGTGCCCAACATGCAGACTGAGGAGTGAATAAACTGTTGGAGAAGAGCCTGGTGGTTGTGACTACCTAGCACTGCCAATGCCTCTAAGGAAACAGTTAGAGAGGTGTAACTGTTTTCCCTCTTAACCAAATACACTTCAAGGAGACCGACAAGCAATCTCTTTGCAGGTTTGTTGGATTTTTCCTTAGCAGAAGACCAAAGGACTAAATTGAAAAGTAATATCCAAAAAGGCAAGCTCCTTGGCTGGCCGGTGTCAAGTGGCACAGGTCCAAGGACTAGGCCTGCAAGCTTTAACCAGCAGAACAGGTTTCTATCCATCCGGAATACACAGGGATCCCTTCATGTTTCTTCAGGGAAAGGAAAATGGACATTTACTGAGTTGCAAGTCACTACCTCAGGCCACAGCCCAGGTAGAAGATATTTCAGAGTAGGAAAACAGAAAACAGCTCGCTGGCCCAGAGGCATCAGGATTCTTGTGCCATTCAGACCTCAAGCAGGATGTTTTAAATAAGAGTCCTAGTAAGGAACTATTTTGCAAGTCTTCAAAAAGCCCATTTCAAAATGGCCACCTGCAACTCAAGAAAGATGTTTAATTGCTCCCATAAGTATGAGATACACAGGAGTTCTCTGTCTGCCTATGCATACAAATATTTATAATCAAATTTACAAGCAGATTGATGTACACAAGAGAGATGAGGTAAGACGAGTCATTACTACAAATTATGCAGAAAACTTAAAATATGCAATGTGTTTCTGCTATACATTGGAAGAAGCAGTATGCATCTGGTACAAAGTCTTACTAGGTTCTCTAGTAACTGTGCCCATTCCAGGAAAATAGCATTACTTTACTCTAAAAAGATAGATGAAACTCCTGCTCTACATACACCAGGGACTGGAAAGCTAAAAATTTAATAAATAAAACTATTTGGATGCATAAAAAATAGGATAAAAACTAATACAGAAAACATTACAATGTCTTTATGAAGATAGTTTCTTTTTACTCTTACAATTCTCTGTCCAATTTTCAATTTTCCACTCCCAAAAATACAAGCCAAACATACAGCATGCTCAGAGATAGACTACAGTATAGCACAGGAAAGTAAAATTTCCATTTGAAGAGAGGAAGAAAATATTAGATATCTTTATTTTACAAAGGAATTGAATTAAAAAAATAAGGTGAAAAGAGCTATTTAAAACAATGAATGCTGTAAAAGGAAAAGTATTAGTATCTATGTGGCTGTCTAATAATGCAAGCTTTAAAGAAAATTGAAAATAGGGGAATTCCAAAATGATGAAGAGGAAGGACTTAAAAAAATCCATATTTAGCCTGTGGAACTTATTAATGTGAAACTGCACAAGGTCAAGTATATGCCTGCATTCAAGAAAGGAAGGATTGTTTATACTTACAGGAACATATGAACTTAGAAAAGTGTATGAAAGGAGAGTATTTGAAAATCAAAACTGCTGTGGAATATATGAAATCATCTGCTAAATAGTGTTTATCATTAAAAAGGTATGTACAAATTATCTTGCAGTTTCTTGTGATGAAGTCTCCTGCTCTTCATCCTGGGGGAGGTGATATTGGTCACTAAGATTAATATTCTCCTGTTTTAACTGTCCGCACAAATTTGTTCATGATCTTGTGTCTACAAAACCAGTCACAAGTAATTTTGCATTGAGGATGTTTATATCAGCATAGGACTCTTTACGTCAAAATAAATACTGCTGGTTTATCTACAATCACTTCACTTGTCTATAAAAGTTGATACGAACACTCCCCTGTGTTTTCATCAAACCACAAATGTTTATTCTTGGTCCACTCCTGGAATACACTTGTTGTACGTGTACACACTGACTGGGGAAAACATATTTTAAGAAGTATCTTAATTAGCAGCTAACTAACCTAAGTGTCCGACTATGAAGACAAGTTTTAAAGCTGCAGAAGCTCATTTTGTTGACAAAAGGACTGATAAACTGTCAAGCACACCAAGCATTTGTGATTTTTTTTTCCCCATAAACACTTTTCCCCATAAAATCTGTTTATTTTAGCCTTCCCAGTTTCTCGATCAATTTCCATCAAATGAACATCCACAATACCAAGTGGAAACCCAAAATGTAAAATGTCCAAAGTTTAATTTATATAAGTCACTAAGGCAAAACAGCATTACTTTATAAGATAAAAGTAATGTGATAACAATTAATCACTGGGTTAATGCTGATGATAACAAAGCACATTTCGGATACTCAGATTTCAAACCAAAATGCATTGTTTTACTCAAGGAGATGCTATTCTTATCTTAGAGAATACTTTTAAAAATGAACTGGGTCTTGACAGTTTTTCAGTAGTGCTCAGTTATGGTCACGTGCCAGCAAATGGCCACCACATTCCTGGCTGCTGTGTGTTAAATGTCTGCACTGCTTTTGTCTGGCACTCGTTTCTATTGAGCTGAAAATGCAAAAAAGGCCACCACAGCTACAGCATGTCTGTAAGCAGGTCACTTTATCTCTGTTTCCCTCTTCTTCTTAGTCCTGCAATGATAGAGGCTTTCTATAGAAATGTGTGTGAAACACGAGCTTTTCTGCTTCGGAAAAAAAAAATTAAAAGAGCAGTAACACAAATTACACCTGGAAACGTAATTTGCTTGCTAAGTAATGTAATCCATGGCAGTGTCTTCCCATTTTCCAAGAAAGACTGATTAACTGAGTATTATGGTAAGATCTTATATTAGCAAGATAACATTATATTTGATAAAACCAATGCCAGGTATTTCAGAATTCATATGTCAAAGAATAAGAAGCACCTTAACAACCATTCTCACTGCTGCATGTGCGTTTTTTTCAGTTCAAGTACTCTTTTATAATGGAGAAAAAGGACTGTGCTTTATTCTTTATCCCACTGAAAAGAAATAATCAACATCTACTTCTTGAGATAAAAAAAAAAAAGTTTTCAGCTAACTACTGGGCAGGAAATTACTGAAAGTTTTGGGGGTCTTTACAGAATTTGCCATACTAGGACAGACAACTGGTCCATCATAGCAGAAGCATTTCCTTGCTTCTGGAAACAGCCTTTGCCTCATATCCTCTCTGAAGGCAAAGCTCAGGAACCCTTGTCACCACTCTGCTGTTCTCCTTTAGTGTACAGTATGCATCACAGAATGAAGAGAGAGATGAAGTGAGGCAAGCTCTGTCGACCCCCTTCCCCAAAGTGAACTTTCCAAAGTGGATCAAATGGCTTTTCCATTCAAAAGCCAGACTGTGTTAAAATATAGGCTAGTATATTTCCAGTAAACTCCAAGTGAGGAGCCCAGAGCAGAAATAGAAAATGCTTGTAGCCAATTCCTCTTGCAATGCTCTTGCAGGGTAAAATCAGAATTTGCTTCCAGTTTTCTTTGCAGTCAATTCATTAATTTTCTAAGAGAAAACTCTGTGGCTTCCCCTCTGCTCCCTAGCAGGATTTTCTTCCAGTGCTTCTGTGGCCCAACTCAGCAACTTCTCCATCTGAGCGTGATCTACAGGATCTGAGGTATCTCCTGGGACCCTCATTCTCTACCTTACCATACCCTTGAAGCTGTGCAACTTCCTCCCCTTCACCCTAATTAGCCAGTTCCAGGAAAGGAGCAACATTAATGTCACCTGGAAGAATCCACACAGCCTCTGATTTTTTAAAGGATAATGAAAAATGGACAGGAAATCTATAAAAGACATACCTAGGTGACATAAGGAGTACTTCGATTTGAAGATGGGGTTTTTGTCTGATTTTGAAGGTCAGCTCTGGAGAATCAGTCACCATTTCAAAAATCATGTGTGCTTATAGCCCTGCAACATTATGAATGGTAAAAGACCCCACAAGCTGAAGTAGCTCTTAAGTGACGCTTGTTTTTTCCCATTGTCTCACACTTATGACCTTTTACTCCTTAGTCATATTTGTGACCTCACTGATACCCACGGGGCTTCAGAGCTTGAACAATTACAGTTATTTGGAATTTGATAAAGCATGGATGGTTCTTGGCTGCAGGTTTGACATACAGAGTTATTAAGAGTAAACAGTAGTGAGCATTTTCTTTAGAATCTGAAAAAAATGTTTCTGCACATGGATATACAGGCTTACATAGGTGCCGAATAAAGTCTTTTCAGAATAAATTTTACTTTACAACTTCATATGGTATAGGTCTTTTCTTTCTGAGAAAGAATTGTGGCTGAGTGGCAGAAGGTTGGTTTCTGCAAGCTCACACCCCCTCCCCCCCACTTGTTGAGGCACTTAAAGTGAATGAATCCAGAGGCTTGAGGACTCAGGTAAGGGTATGTCACAATTAAGCCCCTTAAATGTTGCCATGGTAAGATTCCAGTGCAAAGTTAAAATCACTTCCAGTAGCCTTTTCAGAGTCTCACTGCATGCGTTTCCTCCTCCTCTGTGCAGCCTAGTCACTCTCAGCTGCACTTCCAAAACATAATATTCCTAGAAGTTTTGAAATCTGGTTGTAGGCAGCTCAGAACTGAAGAGCCAACAGCAGTGGTTACTTTTGACTTCATCTCCATTTTGTCTGGTAACACTCCAACCATCAAAGAGGGGCAAAATGACCTTCTCTCTGCAGTGGTGCACTGCAAAAATAAATTAATAAATAGTTGCGAAGCAATCATCTGTTATAGTACCGAGCACTGGAGCAAGTGTCTTGCGGAAATTAGTTCTGTCATCAGAACAGGGTTTAAGTAGCGTGCAATGGATATGGCAGGAGGCCTTGAGCATCAAACAGTGAAGGTGAAGTAAAATACCTCCGTGCATGAATTAAGCCCCCTGGTTGTTGTGCCGAAAGAGGCAGGAGTCCTGTAGGAGACCACAAGTGTGCTTGTGTAACCAAAGACTATGAAATGGCACTGAGCAGAGTACACATCATAGAAACCTCACTTTTCAGCCCTGTCAGCAATGGTTACATCTTTAAGACCTGGCTGCCCTAGGCGAAGACCTTGCATAGAAGGTGATCTGTAGGATCACCACCAGAACATCTAACAGATTATTTCCTGGGGGGGAATGGTCCGTGGCTGCAAGGCTTGGTTTTTACAGATCTGTGTAGTATCTTTGAATATTGAGTAATTCTGGAATTGTGAACCTTGAGCTTCGTCACCAGACTGCAGTATTAGCCAGTGTTAATAGCATACAGTATTACTTCACATAAAGTATTAGCCAGCCACCACAGAAGAATAATTTTCAGTACGACTCAACAGAATTGGAATGTGTGATTCTGCAATTTAAGCTTGATAAAGACCACTGATAAACTCTGGGACTATTGCAAGTCCTTAGCTACCAAAGAAAAAGTTTTTGTTAAGGTGGGCTTTTCTGTGGATGTATTCTGTGATCCAGTCATATGACAGCCAGTTCAGGTTCCATCACAATCAGTTTAAAAAAAAAAAATCATATTAGTATTGTATCTTTGATCTGTCAGCTTCCCAGTTTCCCCATCTGCAGGGTGGCAATAAGCAGGCAACATTTAATGGTAGCTGAGCACTTTGAGAACCTTGGATGACGAAGGCCAAAATAAAGAGTATTTTTTTTGGTCTTGTGACAGACTGGATTTCACTTACACACCATTATTTTGAGAAGTGTGTTAGGTTATTTGCCTGTCCATGCTAACAACGACAATAAATCACTCTCCACACTTCACTGAGAGAACGAAGTGTTATTTACAGATTATAGTGTAGATAAAGCAGAAATACTGTTCCCATCACTACAGTAGAGGATCTGTCACCACTTCCATTACCATACTTTAATTCCAGTGGTTTGCAAGCCCATTTTGATTACCATTACCAAATAGACGGCTATTTTTCAGCTTTATTAATGTTAAGTGAATAAATCATGGAAGTTAAAATTGTTTTTGTTCTCCCATAACTAAAATTGGCTTGAAGTTCAAACAACGAAATTTGGAAAGCAATTCAATTTGTCCAAAAGAAAGAGATAAACTCAAAGGACTGGCCACTTCACATACTTAGAATTCAATCGCACCATCATGCATCTAGATCTGTATTGACATGATGACATACCAGAAAAAATAATACTCTTGTGGAGTTCTTCCAATTGCTCTGATACCTAGTATCATTTTTTAAAACTGCTTAAATACACATTTACATTGTGTCTGGGTGGTCTTTGGGTTAAAGAATATGCTTTCAATAACTTTCCCTCAAATACATATTTTTTTATTTTTAATAAAAAAGAGGAAATTAAACACAAAAAAACCCTATGTTATTTTAACATTGAGGTTTCAACAATAATGAAATTCAAATTTAAGCCTGACACACCATCTTAACTCATTCAATAACATATTTCTAAGAAATGCCAATAATGGGATGAGTTAAAATGAATAAATCAGCCCTAAATGAAAACTCCCAAGTTATGTTTCATTCCTGAGAAACATGTGCATGTGAAGGATTTTCCCCTTATGATTTTTTGAAAAAAAACTTAGGAGCTTGAAATTGAACTTGGTAGTGTGCAAGCTTTGTTTTCCTGGAAAGGGCATGTGAGATGCACCTCAGGGACCCCAAGGTCGGCAAGTAACACAGCCCATCTCAGCTGCCTCCTCCAGGAATAGGACTGATTAGTACATGATCCAACTGAAGGCACAAGGAACACAGCCTTGGCTTTGCTGATGATTCCTCGGAGCTCCTGAGCGCTGATTTTGCCCAGCATGACTGAAGTAAGTGCTCTCTCTCTCTGGGAAGGCCTTACCTTCCATGACGGGGAATGGGTTGAGGCAACCACTTATGCTGCTCTTGTCAAGTCTCTGTCTTTCCAGATGCAATGCCCACAGTGCCTCATGCCACATACTTCTAACAGGCGGTGTCTGACTGTTTGTTTGCATCTGACTGTGTGTTTAAGTCTTTTAAAAGTCATCTCACATTCATTTAAAAGGCTATAGTGGAACAGGGAGAAGGAAAGTCAGGCTGCTTGCCTTGGTTTAGCTGCTGCACTGAATAAATAAAACCTGGAGAGAGATGAGAGAGGAGAGGGCACTTCCCTGCAGTCTGCGAAGCAGGCAGTTCATGAGGAAAGGACTTTTCAAAGGTAAAGCTTTGCAGCAGAAGCATAAACTGGTGACTGAAAGAGGAAGAAGAAAATTATGTACAGCCCTGGTTGATAGAAAGAGACTGCAGATTCAGACGACCTCTAAAGAATATGTAGGAAGATGGGAAAGCATTCAAATGTGGAATTTAGGTGTGTATCTCTCCCTCAACACTCACACTCACTGACCTTGTAATGTTATTCTGTTTTATCCATCAGATTTGTTTTCTATCTGTACCTTATACAAATTTGTATACCTTATACAAATTGAATTAAAATTCAAGTAAAACCCAGATTTTGAAGTTCATAGGCTTATAGTGGTTGTGGGGGGGGGTTACAATTAGGAAAAAGATGCACCTCAATGCTCTAGTTAACTCAGGATCTTTTCATGGTTGTATTGCTCTATTTTCCTTCCTCTCTGGTCATAAAACATATCTCCACTGGCCACCTTATATTTGGAAATCTAGCTGAAGATCATGACATACAAGGTCTAATTCTTCCCTATGGGGTTTGTAGTCTGTGGGTAGATGTTGAGCCTCAGAGTTATCCAATCTCTGTTAGCTCCAAGGATTGCAGCCATCCTTTGTTTTCATTTTCCAGCATTGGAGGAAAGATAAGCTGATGCTGTCACATAGTTTCTATACAAAATCTTGGCTTCCATGATTTATTTAAAACTGCTCTCCAAGCATTAATGCCTCTGCAATGAGGCAAGTCCCACATATTAATTTCGAAAAAATCAGGATTAATCCGATGAATAGCAAGGATGGCAATCTTATGCCACCTCATATTAACCACTGATTAGCAGCAAATGTAGGAATTTGCTTTACAAAAATGGAAGTTGAATGGCAATTTAGTAAATTATGGTTTAGAAAACCAAAATACCCTATTTAACCTTCACTTCATATGTTGACAAAAATACACAACATAAATAAGCACACAAATATACGGCAGTACCGTTTTCTCTAGAAACTTACTTCCTGTAACTAAAGGAGATGTGAAAACAGATTTCTTTGTAAAACAGGAATTTTAAATTAATTAGATGCAAAAATCGCAACCAGGACTTCACCACATACAACTTTTCTTTTCTGAAAATATCCATAACTTCTGGCAAAGCTGAAGCATGACAAGTTAGCCCCAAGAATAATAGAAACAGAAGGACAGACCATGTGCGGACAGAAATCCCCTTTTGTCTCAGTTCTGACAAATACTCCCAAGCCAGTAATCATTTTGGGAGGAAACTGTTGCTTCATGCAAACGCTATGATCTAGAGGTCATGCTTCTTGCCTAAGACACGTTTCTGTGGTAAATCCCCCAGTTCTCACAGTGCTACAGGTCTTGTCCCACAGTCCTGTCTGTGAAGGATTAAAGGTCATGAGCCACGGCTTTAAAGCACAGTGCATCCCCTTGGGCAGATGTGCAAATTCAGCCATTCCCCCAGGACAGTGAGACCCTTCGTTGTCTGTATTTCACCCGCGACTTAATTCATGGCTCTTTCCCTGCACCCCGTGTCCCCAAGAGCGAAGACCAGGGTGTGCATCCTGAATCCCCAGCGATGAGGTTGCAGATAGGGAAACAGAGCGCAGATTCACCTCAAAGAGCGCAGTGCTCTGCCCTGTGCCCACCCAGGGGCTTGGCACTTTGTCCCCATTTTCCCCTGAAACAAGGAAAGTGGAGGCCTAAGGCAAGAGAGAGCCGAGGTGCAAAGACGGGCAGTCTCCTATCCGCGATGGGAAGTCTACCCAGACCCTATGCTCTGGGAAGCCAAACGGACCCTAATGGCAGAGAGGGTTTGGCACAAGTACAGAAAAACGGTCTTGTGTCGAATGCCCACGTTTCAGGTCAGCTTCTAAAACTTTTTTTTTTAAAAGCAGGTATTATTTAAAGCTACTGTTTGGAACGGGGTAAATATTACACTGAAGGTTTAGGACATATGGGATGTTTGCGACAGCAGGAGCGAGCTCAGCACACGCGTCCTTTTTCTGGGAGCCAAATGTGGTGCATCGGGCGCGGCTGGCGAGCCCGCCCGGCCCTCTCCCTGTGTCTCGGCGTCCCCCCGTGTCCCCCCGTGCTCCCGGGCCGTGCCGGCGGGGCCGGGGGCCGTCCCGGGCGCTCCCTCCTCCCGCCCGGGCGCGGGGAGCTCTCCCGG
>VZTG01010149.1:1104669-1170830 GCA_013397845.1 Melanocharis versteri
AAAAAAAAAGGTGTTGATTAAACTTGGTTACCTTTATTCCTTATGATGAAAGCATAGTTCCGTGTTTGCGCTTGCAGTTAGAGCAGCATTTCTGTGTTTGGCCTTACATCTTTGTGCCTGTAATTCTGTGGAATAAACTGCTTTGTGTTGCTTTCTTCTGTTTTCTTTTTGGGACGTAGGCATATTATTTCTGCAGCTTTTCCTTAAGACTGTACTCACTGGCCAGTACAAGATCACCACGTTAGTTGACTGGGAAGAATTTTGCTCCATTTCACCCAGAGATCAGGGCAAACTCCGTGATCCCAGAGGAATGCAGCTGTCAAAGCAGAGCATAGGTTGAAATTCAGGTGTCAGTTCACATTGACACATCTGAGGTTTGATTGATTAATTGCTTTGAAAATTAGTGAGCTGATGGATTGGTGGTCCATTTAGTATTATCATGGTGAGTAGAGCAAAATATCTTGAAACGGACCTAGGAGTTTTTAGCTCAAATGGTGTCCCTGCCCACAGCAGGAGGGTTGGAACTTTAAGGTCTCTTCCAACCTAAGCCTTTCTGTGATGATGATGAAATGCATAGGAACACCAGTGTCTAAATAATTCCTGAAGTCTTATAAACTGTTGGCCTTTTTGCCAGCAGGTTTGAATGATCAGTGCTAGGGTTTTTTTCCAGTGGGTTTTAAGTTGCCACCTCTTGACTTAGATGAGCATTCACTTTCTCTCTGAACAGAGCTGCCAATTTGTTGCCTTCACATCACTGGATGATTTGCACATCTTGTAGATGATGTACTGCTGTGGGATGTACTTGAGAGGATGAAGTCAGTAGCAGGAATCCAGCTCACTTTAGTGGGGTCGGATTTCGCCATTGCTGTCTTGAAATTAGTAATGATGACAGTGTAGTGACAGTGATATTTTTGTAGTTAGTAAAACAACTTGTATATTGCAAGTCATTGTAAGTTAAACATTATGAACAATTATTAAGATAACCATTTAAAAAGTAAACGAAAAATGCTTTGACATTCAAACCTGTCATAGTATGTCATTAGTAGCTTTTTTGTAACCAACAGATGTTCTAGCTTGACTCCAAAGTGCAGGATTTCTTCAATCTAGTTCTTTGAAAGTACAACTCAATTTCACGTATTGGTTTTACTGCTTCTTTTATTTAAACTTACAATTTTACTTGAGTCTGGATGCAAGTCTGGATCTGCACACTGTCTTCTGAGCAGAAATATTTTTAGATCCTTACGGAGGTTTGCAGGGAAGTTAAGAAACTGAGTTCCAAACATAGTGTCTGGAATGGTCTTTACCACTCTGAATAATGTGGAGGACCTAAGCTGGTTGATAGGGAAAACTGGTAAGAAGAGTGTCTGCAATCTTTCTTTCACTTGGAATTGGGTGCCTAATTGTATCTGCCTACCTCACTTTTTTTTTCCCCTGCTTCTCTCTGTGCAAATACCTTTCTCTACATCCATATTTCTGGATACAGCAGCTTGCTGTTCACTGGATTGTGCTCAGGTCTGTATGGCATGCACCCTGAGCCTCATGGGGCAGGGTACTGCCATCAGGAAGGCTTGTTTCAGCTATCCCCTGTGGTTATGAGTGGTGGTTATGTGGTTATGGTCCTAGATGATAACACACCATCCTAGTTGACAATGCAATGAAGTACCACAAATTCTGTTACTGTGTTTTTAGCCACATCTACAAATTCTTGCTGAGTAACTATGCCACGTTGCAGAGTTTTTGTGGGCTGCCTATATTGATTTGGCTGCCTAAGGTGCCATTTTGAATTTGGCTTTTATTGTTTAGGAGGATTTTAGGTCACTGTTACTGTCTGTTGTATGAAGTAGTACTGGATCTAGTTTGGACTCTGACTTCAGATGTCCCTTTTGCCCATTTCTGTGAACCTTGGGAAAATTCAGAACTGGGTCTGAATTTGTGGCTCAGGCCCAGTGCCAATAATGCTCTTTGAATCTAATTTGGTACATTGGGTTTGTTGGTTTTGAATTGCTTTGAGTTACTTGATACTTATGACTTGCTGACATAGGGTCGCTCAGGAGAGTAGCTATATATACATGGCCAATGTCAAGTGGTGTGCTTTTTTTAGAGATCTTCTTCATTATAACTTATTCACATAATTACAGCATTCTGAGTATGTTGCCTTAATCTGTTTTCACATGCCACAGTAGTCTTCAGTGTTGGGGCAGCTCTGTAAGAAATACATCTTTACAATAATATAGGACATCACGCTACCTAATTTATCGAGAAAACGTAATTGAAACACTTTTTGTGTAACAATGGAAAACAACAACCAAAAAATCTTTCCTTGCGTATGGTGTACTGGTGGTGATGGTGTAAAGGAGAGTTATAGTGCCATGAGGATAATGGTTTTGACCTCCTGTTCACTCTGAGAAAACTGGAGACAACTTCTGTGTTTAAATCCCTTCCAAGAATTTGTAATTAGGAACAGTGTCATTCAGAAAACAGTGGTATAAGCAAATAAATCCAGTGAGCACTAGAGGGATTTGGGAGTTTCATTCATAAAGAAGCCATCCACATTTCCATCTTCAGCTGCTGTGATTTAGCCCTACATTAAAGCCAGGGCTCACTTTGAGGCATGGTGTGATGTAAACTGATAGCAGGAGTTGTTCCACTGGTTGTGTCCTGGCATGGAGCTCAGCTCTGGCACTGAACTCTGTGCCAGGCTATATCCTGGCAGCAGCCTGAGGCTTTCTGACAGCAGTAAAGCTACCAGCTGGCTCCTCTTCCCTGGGTTTCCTTGGCATTAAGTAATAACGCCTTAGTCCATAGAGGCTAGGCAGAAAAAGAAGAAAGTATGGTTTGCATCCTGATCATGATGGAGGTGCTGATAAATAGAGCAGCTGTTCTCTCTTCGAAGAGAGCATTTTTGGGTTAGTCATTATGTCGCTAATGGGAGCTGAAGAATAGAAGATGGAAACTGGAATACTGTCATTTTCCCAGGGAAAATGAACCCACACTTAGGGGAAACTGGATGGTATCTTCTGTGAGTGTCGCTGCTGAGGACTGGGAAATATTTTAGTTGAGGGCTGTCAAGACACATAGCTCTTTCATATTCTCCCCAAGGCAGGTGGACATCAGCCTTTTCTCATCCTTCGAAAGAAGAGGGGATTTAACACAATGGTTGTTTCCAACAGGTTTCCAAAGTATTCTGACTCTAGTCAAGTATTTCTGGAGCTGACAAATTCCTGTGCTTCAAGAGATTGACACTGTAGCAGTTGCGTATGCTTGAATTTTATAGGGAATTATTTATGAGGGCAGAGGGGGGTAGGATACCGTTCTGTCTCCTGAGTTGACAGCGCAAGCTGCATCAGAGTCCTGTGTGAAGCACACTTTTCTGGGGGAGTATAAACACCTGCCCAAAAGCACAACTGTGAAAAGCTTCTCAGCCTCCAGCAGCGTACTGTCTCTGCAGTGTGGGCCTTCAAAGAGAAGAAATACCCGTAGAACAGATACAAAGTAATTGTCAAATGCCAGGCTTTACTGCTGGTCTTTACCGCTGTCAGTTGAAGGTAAGATGACTTGGTAGTTCTTGCAAGGTTCTTCTGACAAGTTATGGTTTGGACAAGTTGTAGTTCAGTTCAGTTGTTTGATCTAGGCTTAAAAGCTGTGTTGTGAAAGCAGGGGCATAGATCTATCCCAGAGATTCAATTCCTGACTTCGACACCTCTCTCGCAAGTCACTCAGTTTGGCTGATCATGGCTCCAGAGACTTTGTAGAGCTCTGTGTCTATAATGATAGGTGTGTGTATGCTGGTAGTTCTCAGGATTCCACTAAATTTTTAAAGCAAAGATGCAATCTCTGGAAACTCACATCACTCTGGAGGTTCTTAAGCAAAGAAAGGAGATTAATAAAAAGAAGTCTGACCTTGATGTTATCCTACCACAAATCTCGTACTTGCAGTTATGAATTTTGATGTTTTCTTTCAAAACTAGTTTGTAGATACCTCCTTTCACCCAAATTCTTCTTGCGTGAAGATTACTAGTGGATTTGCTGAGCAAGAAACTAAGACAACTGCAGTTCACATCTGTGTTGGTAAAGGAATAGTCAGAGATGTGGGACTTGGCATGTTGCAATCTCCTCTTTTTCTTCCTGTGCTGCTCTAAATAAGAACAAAAGTCCTCACAACGTTTAAGAAGGGTTTTCTCTTCCAAGTGCATCCACAGCTATCCTACCTTGTCAATAATTAGGGTCTAAATGAGAGTCCCTTTTCTTTCTGTCTGATCTCACAACCTTTGTGCAAATGTATGCAAGGCAGCTGGGCTGTAACTCACCCATCCATCACATTATCACTGATGACAACCCTACCTGGTTTTACAGTCCACTTCTCTGGTGGGAATTCAGCCAGGACAGGTTGGTACCTCTACTCTTTCAAAAGGTGTTTTGTATTTTTGAGTGACCCCAAGTGGTCTGGGCTGGGGCTATACAGCTGCTTTGGTAAATGCTGCTTCAGTAGGCTGTACCCATGTGCTAAGATATTACTTCATTACCAGCTCAGAGGAAAGAGTGCCAGCTACTTATACCTCTGTCATCACTTTCCACACAACCTGGATTGCGTTATATTAATATTAACTTTATATTGTATTACAGTTATTAATAAGACAGGAAGGAATGTTGTTACATATTTTTAGCAGTGGAACAAGTTGGGACAATAGTAGCAGTGAGCTCTCTAGTAGGCCCAGCTACCTAGAAACATCTGCAACCATCTGGCATATGAAACTGTTGAAGACATGGAAGTTCACTGTCCACATCATCAGCTTAACACATATATACGACAAAAATGCATTGCAGTTTCCAATTCCAAACAGTCAAAAAGAAGTAATTCTGTCATTTCCAGCATTTTAAGGATGCTTTAAAAAAAAAAAAAAAAAGGCTTAGACCTTTTCCTTTACTTTCAATATGACTACTTGACTTTAGTAGTCATACTTCTAAACTGACCCTCTATCAATTTTGTGAGGAGGATATTTATTTATTTTATTCCACAAAGTCCTGGAAAATTGCTAATTTTGGTCTTGCATGCCTAGTTGCTATCGTTAAACGTGCGCAATGCATTATTATTAGTCTTTTGGTCATATCGGTCATCATTTTACGTGGTAGTAATCATTAGGCTGAACAGAGGATGGGGTGACTGGAAAAGCAGCTTCATCTTCTTTTAGTTGTAGTTCTAAAGGGTTTTCATGACAAAGCATATATACTTGGAAAAATGACACAGACAGTGTTGTCTTGTGTTTACTAACAATTAAACTCTTGGTATCAGGATGATAAGAAGAAGCCGCGTAAATAAACAAGTTGTAATACAAAATAAAGTCAGGTATGTGCGATGGCATGCAGTAGTGGAGGACTGTGTATGGCTTGAAGTTTTATGTTCATTAACCACAAAAGTAGTTAGCTGTGTCTTGTGCAGTTGTATTGCTTTAACTCTAGTGATACAGATAAAGCAATACACTTTTCCTCTTTTACACAGCATGCATGATTATATTGAAATAAAATGCGCTTACAGACATCTTGTATTTCCCTATTTAGGAAAAAAAGAAAGAAAGTTTACTTTCATCTTGGTTTCTGTGTTGTCTGCTCTCTTAGAAGCTACAGACTATGGCAGTTAAAAAGATAATTTTAAGTAACTTTGATATTGGTTAAAAAATAAAAATGAGGGACATTTCAGTGCTGTTCCTTGAAGCTAGTTGCTTCAGAATTACTAATGAGCCCTTCAACCTTTGTAAGTGAAATTGGGAAAATAAGTATTTTCTTTAGAATTGTAAATACACTATTGCACCCACAAGTAGCACCATCATAGGTAAAGTAGCTGCTCCAGCTGCTGGTGAGATGCCTGTGGATTTTGAGTTTATTTTTTTTTTAGATGGCTTTGTTATCAGCAAGGAGAAGGTGAAGTCCCTGGACTCTGTCTGATGGGGTTTCTCTGCATATTTAGTGTGAACCACCTGGCATGATTTGGGGGCTGGCAGAGAAGGCACTTGCAGCTCTCATAGCTGTGCCAGCCAGGTTGCTTTTCTAGTGGTCATATGCCAGGTAAAGCTAGTTGAAAAAGCACGTTGTGTCTGCTTTCTTACTTCATTACTGCAAGGCTTGCAAGGAAAGAACGTAATAGTGGAATGTGCAATCAGGAAACCAACAGGAATCTCATCTGTGCTAGTGAAATGCCAAATGGGGACTCGTGCCTGTTTTTTGTCAGTGTGGAATAAAAATTCTAAGTTTTCCCCAGGCGCCAGTGATGAACCATTCTAGCTATGGGGTAGACATAAATAGGCTTCTAGTACTTGGAAATACTTGGCATTTTATGGGAAGTGAAGAAATTGAAAAAAACTACATATCTACCCTCTGTTTATTACCATACTGCAGCAGCTGGCCCTGGAGCATGACCTTTGACTCCACACACAAAGGGTTGTTATTTTCCCCTTCAGCTCTAGCATTGTGAGGGACTTGGCTTGTGAAAATCTTGAGTCCTCTGCCCTCTTTATAGGAGGTCTTGGTGTCTCTGTTAGGAAGACCCTTCCAGGTTTGCCAGGCAGAGAATTAAGGATACCTGTTTCAGATTCCTGAAATTGTGAGGTTCATCTGTGCTGCCCTGCCTCACAGGCAGGGAGGACCTCTTTGTCTGACTATTATCTATAAAAAGTAATTGAATTTGCAGGATTTTCTTTGTGTTTTGGTTTGGGTTTGCTTATTTTTTTTAAAGTTGGTCACTTTCAAAAGGGTGCTGGGAAGCTTGATGGTGGTGAGTGCCAAGGAGATGCAGATTCATGTATGTTTGGTTATGAAACTGTGCTGGTCCTAAGGCTTTCCGAATTTCAGAAGTCCCCTTCATGAGGCACATTTCATTACACTCCTTCCTTTAGGCATCTTTATGGGAAATGGTAATGTGATTTGAAAATGGGTGTTTTTAAAAAACTGTGTTCCTGAGGAAGAAAAGGAGCTGCTATGTTACACTATTTATGCTTTTCAGTCTCTACATGTGTTCTTTTAGTGTTTTCTTCATTCTTTTTCAAGTACTTTACCATGCTACTATGGTTGATTCAAGCTTCAGTTAGAAATGCAAGTGGTCTGTAACTCCAGTGACTATGAGTAAGGCAGGCAGGCTTCATTCACAAGTAGAAAAGCAGTGTATAAGTGAAACATGAGATTTTATTTCAGACAGACATGACTGATTCATCCTGTATTAGCATTCTAAATGATTAATGTATTGCAATGGTCATTGCTGGTCACAGTTGAAGGACACTCATCTTACTGTGAATTTTTTTGTTCTGGTTTGGTTATAATACATGAGGTGTTCTTGTCTGTGACTATACAAGGCAGAAAGAAATGCAGCTCTTCTGGGTTTTGTATCCACAGTTGTGTTTGCCTGTGACCTGAGCATTCCTGTAGTGTCTTATATACAGCCTTCACTTCATGTTGTAGTATTCCTCATTATTTTGCTTGGTTTTGTCCCCTTTATTTTTGCACATAAGTGAGCTTGAATTACTGCAGGTAATGCATTTAGATTTGTTATACTTGCCTTGTAGACAAATAATGTGTTCTTTTTTAGATGCTGATTTCAATTTTTGCATTTTTAGCCTAATTAGAAAGTCAATTTGTCTGCAGTATAGTTTCAGCTACTGTATAGTGGGGTTACTGGATGTTATTCTGCCTTATGTGTGCATTACTGTAGTTATGATTCTTCTAGACAGCTTTGTCTGGGAAGAAAAATCAGTAATTTTTCTGACGAAGCTGAGAATTGTGGGGGAAAGTGGTAGAAGAAAATCCTCATCTTTTAGAAGTTAAAGAAGTATACTTTCTGAGACTTAAGATGGGTTTCTCAGTTCAGATGCTGCTGAATTATGCTTTTAGGTTTTCTGTCTTAATAGTTTTTTTGCTTAGTTTTAAAATGTGGATGAAAAAGCCACCAGTTATGGATGTGAATTTATGTTAAGCCTAGGGTGTACCCATATCTTCAAGTTTCTGAACTTATTCAGAGACTCTGCATTTGGTTTTTTTGGTGCCTTCATTTCAGCTTGCTAAAGAGAAGTGATCAGCACTCAAAAAAATGTGCCCTTTGGAGAAATGACCACCTGTAGTAGTTTGAAATCTGGAAGCTTGTTATAATGGAGAGAATTATCTCAAGATACAGAATTCTTTCTTTGCTAATTAGATGTGCCCATAACTTATATATGTGTTTAGCTTGAAAGACTTCAGAATATACGCATGTTCCTTGTAGTCTTTTTCTCTCTCTCATCAAGGGATTTGAAGGAAGTATTTCCTAATGGTCGTTTGTATAAAGATGAAGTGGGAGAGGATACTGTTTAGGCTACTTTTCAGAGGCCGTATCAAAAAAGTTTAAGGGTCCCAGGAAACTGGAACGCAGTCATAAGCTTCCTCACATCACTGATTAGTATTCAGCCATATTTTTAGTGTTTGAAAGTCTTTATTGTTTGATGAATCATTTTACTATATCCTAGAGAATAAATGATTGCATTGTGGTGTCACCTGTTTTTGTTTCGATAGTCTCAAAGCATTAGGTCCTAAGTCGGATCCTGTCTGTTACACAGCAAGGTTCTTTTATTTAAATTCTTTAAAAAATGTCTGTATAGTTGGATAGGAAAAACCTGAATATGTGGCTCCTGAAGATTAAAAATCCAGCAAGAGTACAACATCTTAAATTAAGGGTTAGCACTTGAATGTGTAAAAATATATTGGCTTGAAAACCTTAAATATTTTTTTCCAGTGTTATGAAAGACAGATATTTAAAAGCATCCTTGCAAATGTTGTAACTGCTACCTCAGCGCAAGAGTTCAGGAGAGCGCAGGATGAGGACGGAGTTGTCTCCTCGTTGGCAGCATAATCAGGCAGGATTGAAGGGGGCTGCTCAGCACTGGTGAAACTAAAGGCATCTGAACAGCTGCCAATGAAGGTAGAAGGATATTGATTTTCAAGGTTGCCAAGATGCTGTCTGTCTTTCATAAGCGCTAAATCATATTGAAAGGCATTGGGGTAAAATGGTCATTTGTTTTAATGTTTTCCTTTGTGGTCTGTTAACAAAGATGGGTGAGATGGAAGTGTGTGCTCTGCCAGTAAAGACTTCGGCCACCACGGAGCAGCTGCCTGTCTGCTGCTGCTCCTCCCAGCATTGGCTCCAGTTTGCCACCATGTTCTCTCAGCATGTTTCAACATGTAATTGCATTGGCCTATATACAGCAACGTGGCTGTCTTGGACTTTAATCCTTGCCATTGTAAGAGTGCTGATTGAATTGCATGCTAAAAATAAGCTGTACTCAGACATGCTATCAGTTGCACTCTGCTTTGGCAGTCTGTTGGTAACATGACATAATTAAAAGTTGACAAAGGCCATAGGCAGAATACTGTCCCATGGTTTCTAGGATTTAATGCTTGAAGAAGGTATTTTCTTAACTTGATGAATTTGGCTCACATGGTTACAGCTCAAATAAATTACCTACTATACTATTCTTCGATAGTTCTGCTGGGCTGTTGAAAGAATGTCCTTGCCTTAAACCCATTCTTTAGATTGATGTTCCTTCTGTGGGAAAGCCACTGGTAATAGACCATAGCATTTGGAAATCATTACAGCTAGGTGTGATTTGAGTGACAAAAAGGAGATTAGAAATATTTTTCAGTGCAGTGTAAGTTGAGCTATATTTACTTCCTTTATGTTATTACGGTTTGTCACTGATATTCCAACAAATATTTCAGAAAGATATATGCAGCTGAGAAGAGGGAAATAGCTTACTATCTTGTGAGTAGTCATCAGCTAGTGTTATTTTAAGAAGTTTCAAGGGAGATTGATTAAAATTACACTTTCATGTTCTTCATCCACCAAATTGGATTTCTTGAAATAAAAACAGTAATCTAAATGTCTGAGATAATTAAGTACCAATTTATAAAATATGGTTTGAAGAACTACTCAAAAGGAAAAGAAAAAAACCCAAACTTTTTCCTCAGTGAATTCCTCTGAAGGAGCTAGCATGGGATGAAGGTACTCAGTCTCTCTGTTGTTAAAATCAGAGAAGGGAAAATAAGCTACAAATAATTACTGTAAAAAGATTACTTTCTTGGACATTTGTGTGTATATGTAGATGCAATCAAAGCAATATTAATCTTACCTTTGTTTTCTCATGTTGATTATTTGTCCATTTCTTCAAAATAAGTCAAGGCTGAACTGTTCTGTAGGTGAGTCATAGGAGGTTATTATTGAAGCCATGTCCCTGCGGTACTTTTTAACCAGCTGGATGTTTGACAGTTTAAATAAAGTGACTGATTTCATGCTGTATTTCCATGTGGCTACTAGTAAGTTGTATGGTTCAAGTTGTCTCTGAAGGCAGATTTCTGAGACAACCAAAGACTGATGGAGTAGGGTGAGGGTACACGATGAGAAAGAAAAGAAAGACTATAACGCTTTTCTGGCCCAGAAACAAGAATACAATCATGAGCAGGTTGCTAGCCAAATTTAGTATCTCTTGTAGACTGCACTTTGTCACTTGTAACTTTGTGAATATGTGTTATGTCAAGATATTTTGTAGGAGAATCTGTTCTGGCAAGCCAAACCGCTTGTTTATTTTTGGATATCTCTGTTAAATATTGATGGGATTTGTTGAGAAGTTCTAATTATCTGCTTGGGCAAGTCTGAGTGTTTTGGCTTGAATATTCTCACCGTAGCCTGTAACAGGTATGTTGTGTGAATTTGTGCCTGTCCTACCAGGGACTTTGACTCATGTCTGCTGTTGCAGTGGAACCTGTTTTGGCTTGACTGTAAAGCTGTCACCAGCTGTCTCACTGACCTGAGTGGTGCTCATATTAGTGTCTGCCTTTATGAGCTACTAATGGAAACGGAAAACCCTATTTACTTAATCAGATGCTATTGATGCTAATTACTGGGTTTAGTTTGTTTTTCTTGTGGAGAAGGGAGGTGAGTGCAAATCCTCAACCACAGAATGTTTACACAAGCACATGGAGGTGTTTGGGCAATTACAAAGGCCTGTGTAGCAAAGCAGGCTATCTGGTTTGTGCCATGTCTCATTCTCCCTACTCATCCCCTTTCTGCTTTTCAGTATTGCAGCCTGTGCTATATCAGAAGGCACAAGCTCAGCTTAAAAGTGATGCAGGTTTGCGGGTCACTGTGAGTCAGCCTCCTCAAGAAAATAGATTTTGGCCATTGATGATAACTACTTTGTCACTCTTCATGGGCGACACCATGGTGTTGGGCATTTGGTGCATGGGACAACTGTCTTGAGTAACCAGGGCTTGTTCCTTTCTTACACTACAGGTAACAGAGGAAGAAAAGTTTGTTCTTTTTTAAGAAAAGGGCTATTTAAAATCCAGAAATAGCGTTGTAATTGCTTGATTCTCAGAAGCAATTTCTGGAGGGCCATGTATGAAAGGGGTGTGGCTGTAACCTCCAGTGCTAACAAAAGAAAAAGCAAGTAATGAAATTACATTTAAACTGTGCAGTACAACCTAATATTGAAAGCCGTGTGTACTCCTGCCCATCTTCCTGAGTTACAGCTGGGAAATGCTTACTGTTAGTTGCCGAGGTGCTTGCAGTGGGTCACATAAAGATGATTTGTTAATTTTTTGAGGTCACTGAGTGAAGAGCTTCTATTTGAAGTAGAGAAGAATTGAAACTTTGAAGCACATTGGTGTAGAAGGGCAAAACTGGTACAGCTGCTCTGCTAGACCAAAAGGAAGAACCAAACAAAACCCTTGTGATACAGACAAAGCCTACCTCACCCTTGGATGTGCATGTATGTTTGTGGTATAATGAAGAATGCAAAACAAATATTCTTTCCTGTGTCAAGTATTGGAAAATAGCCGTTTCATCTTTCCAGAGACAAAAGAGGTTTTTGGGTGTGGGAGCAAGTGGGTTGGTAGAGGAGAGCAGTGCCTGGGATTCCAGAAGGAGCATTTCAGCTGAATGTCTCCTAATGGCAAAATTGGCATGAGGTTTAAATACCAACATTGCTGCTGCAGATTATAGAGTTAATGTTTTGTTTATGCAGTTTGCCTTTGAGTGTTATATTACGACCTTAGCATAGTCTCCTAAAGTTGTACAAAACAAAGTACTAAGCTGATGAGCAATCTTTTATTGGCACCTTGTTTTGTTCTGGTTCAGGATAAAAAAGGTTTGTACTTAATCTATTATTTTATGATTTGGAGGCAGGGGAATTATTTTGCTGTCTTTAAATTCTTCAGGCTTTTGTAAGTGAAAGTAAGGTTAAGAAGTATGTCTATTGCCTGGGAGAAAATAGGAAGTCTATCCAGCTTCCCTGAACTATCTGTTATACTTCAGCCAGTCCCTGAGAAAACTTTTACAACTCATTTCACAAATGAGTTGGTATCCAGTTGTTTTATTTGTCTGGAGGAAAAATTTTATTTACATCGTGGTCTCATCAGTGTCAGAGCAGCAAGTGTCGAAAGTTGCTGTGAAGAAAACTGGCTTTTTACTGTATATTAGGTGAAACATGTTTAAGCCATGGTTTTAATATGCTAGTCCAATGTACTAAAAATGCCCAGTTAGTGCAATAAAACTGTATCTAGATGGACTATTCTGTCTCAAGTGTAAACCTCATGTGTTTGAAAGTAGTTAGTTAAATGCTTGTTGGAAAAGTTTTTGGGATGAAAAGTTTTACGGAATTTGTCAGGATAGTCATGTCAGTACCTGCATAAGCAGTTGATTTTTTAACAGAGCTCTTATAAACATTCAGTTTCCTTTGCCTGAAGGATCCATATCCATTCCTCACCTCTAAGGAGAAAGCTGTCAATGTTAAATGTGGACCATTCCACATTTGTATTAAAAATAGAAATGCAACATATAGGACAGTGGTGATGTGTGACAATATGACCCATGCTGCAATCTGCAATCACCCTAGGTTTGGCGTGCTGAATCCTATCATTCACACAGGAAGAGTGTTAATGAGACTTCCCTTTGGGATGTACTTCTTTTAATGGGCTTAAGAGTCTTCTAACTGTGGTGTTTCCTGTGAGAACATTATTGATATTTGAAATTATACTGAGTAAGAACTCAGTTTAAAAAGCAATATATATTTTTGCTATTCAATTCAAGTAATTTAAATTGAGGCAAGTAAAGAAGGACCATAAAAAACCTAAATAAAAATATCATATTAAATTAAACTTTTGATTTGAGAATAAGATTTTTTGAGCTACCTTCATTTTTGTGAGAGACCGTAGAAAATGAATGATGGGAAGATATTTGTTTGCAAAATACTTGCTATTGAAGGAAAACACCATGTTGGCATATGTAGTGAAAGACTCTTTAGATATGTAAGGTAATACACAAATATATTTTAATTAATTATACTCTTATGTAATACACTGTAACAGGACAGTTGTCAGAGGTCGGGGTATTTTCTCCATGCTCTTGATGACACAATGCTGGCTAAAACTTTAACTCCAGGTCTTACAATATGTAGTTTTGGTATTTTCCTGTGTTTCTCCATAGCACAGTGGTGAATGACTGGTACTTGAAAGCCATTTTCCTATTTGCTTAGCTCTCTTCACTGAGGTTTTCTAGATATGGGTCAGAGGAGACATTTTTCTTGCAAGTTTAAATCATCTTAAATTGGATATGGTGGAGTAGTGGGCCATGGGTATGGTCTTAATACGCAGCTCAGCTGGATTCTCAAGTGTTATTTTTCCAAGAGCTCTTTATAGTGAAATAATGGCTTAAACAGTAAATTTCTGTGGTAACGCTATCCTTGTGTAAATTACAGTAATTGTTTTACTATCCAAACCCAAGGTACTTTTTTCAAATGTATTGTAGATAACATTTGACTACTGAATGAACATTTAGTGCCTGTATGCATGCTTTATTCTGCTTTTTCTTAAGATCATGTACTTCTGTTGTCTGGTACCCCTTTGTTAGTGGCTTTTGATCATGCTGTCAAATTATTCAGTATTCATAATATAAGAATAAGCAGCTTCTGATTTATACTTCTCTGTTGAACCTGATAGTTCTTCTGCTTTTTCTTTTTTCTCGAAAAAATAAATACCCCTATTTGGTATTGTAATGATTGTTTTGCCACAAGCCATCATTTAGGCTTATAATAACAGTCATCCAACAACTGCTATAGGCTTTACATGAAATCTGTTGCATTTTTTATATTATTTTAGGTTTGCAAACAAATGAAATGCTACCAAGGAATACAGAAGTATGTGAAGCTGGACATGTTTAAGGGTAACTCAGCAGAATGGTTTGTCAACCAAAAACCCTCCCAGCAGAAAATCAACCATAGCCAGTAATGAACATAGATTCCTTTCTCTTCACATCCTGTTGAGATTTCAGCAACCACTGTATCTATTCAGGCCAAAGCAGGGTCATCTTGTCATCATGACACCGTTGTTTAGCAATCAGGGCTGATCTTTCTGGAGTGGAAATTGCTGAATGACTTGATTACACTATTTGAAAGATGATCATAGTGTACCTAAAAGGTCTATGACCAGGGGAAAGAATCTCTTGAATGTTTTATGCGAAATGTGCCAGTGTTCTCAAGTTGACTTGTGTCACCTGGAGCTAAATTCCAACCAAGGCTGTAGTGGGAGGGAAGCATGGATACTTGGGGTTAGCCTTTGGCATGTTATACATTTATATACTGAGGTTCTCTTATATGCATTTCTGCAATGGGACCCTCTGTGCTGTGTAAGCCTTGTTGTCGTTTTATGGAATCAGTTTTCTGGTTTGGTGTCTCACCAAACTGTGTGACTGAGAGCAGTTTCTGTCACCCTTGCTTGAATGGTTGCCTTTGCTTTAGCAGGGAACCCTTCTGCCCCCACAGCTCGCAGGGCCATTAAGGTATACAGGCATCTTTGCAGTTTAGACCATCTCAGTACTGAAAAAGTACCGATGAAGGAGTTACTGCATATGCTCAACAGCTGAAATCTGTAATCCACTGCTTGTCAAAGCTAGCGAGGGGAGCCTAATGCTGGGGTTGAGAGATCCAGCATAAGCTTAAATTGCAAAGCTTCACTTACAGGGTAGCTGTCTATCATGTATTTGCAGCATTCTTGGCTTTTGTTTTCAATGATGGACCTTGAGTTGTGGTTCCCCTCCAGCGTAAGGGCAAAGTTACCACTTACGTAATAATTGCAAACTATAGTAGAAATTGATTGCGGATCTATACCCGAGGCTGTTTACAATCCCCCTCCTTGATTATTTAATAAGTGGTTTCTGAAGAAGGACTATTTATTCACTAGTAATCAGTATTTTCATATGGTTCTGGAAGGGCAGTCAGGACAAATGAATTACATCTATTAACTTTTCTATTGGTGCGTAGGGCTTGCAGTTACTCATCCGGTCACTCATCAGTGCAATTTCTTGTTATAAACATAGTGCAGTTTCATATCACAAACACTATGTCTAATTGGAAAAGAAGAGAGAAAAAGAGAAATTTCATTGATTTGATTATCTTACTAGAAGTGTTTTGTGCCGCAATGAACGTAAAATCAAGATTTAAAATTTTTTTCTAGTGCAGCTCAAGATACAACCTTGTACATTTGGTCTTATAAAAAATACGAATCAGTTAAATACTATCTTTTTTTCTGTGTGTTCAGGAAGAACAGCTAATTGAGACAAGAAAAGACTGCCTTCAGAGCTCTAGCTCTGAAGATACTCCAAGCGAATCCTTGTAAACTCTGTTGCCAGAGCTTTCTGCTTTGCTCTGAGATTAAGGAGGTATTGAAGATGATTCCATGGTATAACCATGAGTATGACAGAGACCCGACTCCTGTTCCACTGAGGAGAATGCTTTTTTGTTTGCTCCCTAAAAATCAGGACCTTCATCACTTCCTGCTTGATCTTTCTCAATATATTTCTGTGGCCATCTAAGAAATCTGTGTGCAAAATCTGTCTGTCCCTACAGGTGTCCATGTAGAGTCCCAGTATCTTCTTTGGGAATTGTGCCTGTATAACTATAAAGAGTAGGAGGTGCTGCTGCCAGAAAAATCCAACAAGAGTACATTAAATAAA
This sequence comes from Melanocharis versteri, assembly GCA_013397845.1. NCBI lineage: Eukaryota > Metazoa > Chordata > Aves > Passeriformes > Melanocharitidae > Melanocharis > Melanocharis versteri. The sequence goes on from VZTG01010149.1 coordinate 1,120,688, forward strand.
CCTGCAAACCCGTTCCTGTATAGTGCTTCCTAAGATGACAGCTGACATATTTCCTGTTTAAAAAAAGCATGCAGTATTAATTTTTCTTCCCAGTGTTGGTTGTTTAGAATTCTTGTGCCACTGTCTCAGGAAAAAAAGACAAAGCTGCAAAGAGAAATAAGGTTCTTTTCTTAGATGGTGAGCCTTTCCTCAGGTCTGAAATAGAAGTAGGAACTCTGAGGCCCGAATGTCAGAGCACACTCTGATAGCTTAACTGGATCATGTTAACATGACAAACAATTTGAGAGGGAAGGTGGCTGATAACTGGGGTACAGAGACAATGTTAACAAAGGTGGGGAGAAACGGCAGCAGTTGCTGCCTGCAAGAGATCCAAAAGTCACCTATCAATGAGGAAAAGCAGAGACACGAATTTTGGCTACTGAAATAACATGATCATCAAGGGTTCCGCATCTTACTACCTAAAAATAGGTTTACACATCATTAAAGCTACAAGACTGTCCAAGGTTTGCAGAAATGAAAACCAGCCCTCATTTTGACCTACTTCATGTAATTACAAATAGAGATGATGTATTTTTTAATTAGATTCTTTTTGTCAATTTTTGCCTGCCGTAGTATGCCAAACAAGGGTATGGATATGCAAAACACTTCTAAGAGGCAAGGGCTAGGAAGATTTAATTGCTGCTCACTCTTCCAAATAATCCCAAATCTATCTGGTGCAGTCTGCACCAATAGCCTATGGATACATTTATAATAATCTCATAAGCAGCTTGTTGGAAAGAACATATTCATGCCTGTCACAAAGAAAAAACAAGTTTGGACTATTAGATATCTGAGACATCTGGAAGGGCCACGAATTTCCTGGTGGAAAACCTTCTCAGTGAAACATCTGGGGCTTATTTCTCTGTCTAAAACCAAATAACCTGAAAACTGTTTGAAGCATGTATTTAAACATAATAACTAGCAGGATGTTTGCTCTACCAGCGAAGAGCAATGAAATGCTTCAGAAAAAAAGGACACAAAAAGCCCAACCTGAAATGCCTCTGCTGCAGAAATTAAAGTATGATTTTCAAAATAATGGAAGAGAGGAAAGTCTTCCGTGCACAGTTCCTTTTTGCACTGAGGTGACACTTAGTGAAAATGTTTTCTGATTTTTTTTGGTTGGGTTTTTTGGCTTTTTTTTTTCTTGGGGTTTTTTTTATGGAGCGGAAAACTGTATTTTTAATTTCTTACTTCGAACCTTCTTCATGCATGACAAAAAGGTTCATTCCTCTCCTGTTTTAGGATGATTGAGTCAGCTATTCCTTGCCTCGCCAAGCTGAGCAACCATAGCTGTTGTTTTCTTTTTAATTGGGCTTCACAATGGCTTTTGGATCATCAAAAACTTCCTGCTACTTAGGTTGTCAGCAGTTTTCCAATCTGTGGATCTTTGTTTGTTGGCTTGTGTTTTGTTTGGGTTTTTTTCCTTTGTACCACTGCCAGGATGGGCTTGAATGTTGCCTCTTGCCTTTTTTTTTTTTTTTTTAATTAATTTATCTTTTGCTCTGGAAGTGAAAGGTCATCCAGAAGCACTGCAGGCAGGAGAAGAGTGAGTATCCATGGCCACAGGAATGTCCCTGGGTGCCCAGGGTTTCCGTGGCCGTGCACCAACCAACTTCAACAGCGAAGCACCTGTGGAGAATTTCAAAACTGTCTCCTCTTTCACGGACTGCCTTTTGAATGCATCCCCAATACTCAGTCCTTGTTTTGCCCCTTATAAATAGAGAAGGACTAGTGTTTCAAGAGGGGACTGTGTGTCCGCTGAGAAAATAATGGGTAAACTGTCTGGGTGGTCGAGTCCAGAGAGTAGTGGTGAATGGAGGCACAAACCAGTAGGTGGCCAGTTACAAGTGGAGCTCCTCAGGGTTCCTTATTTGGGCCACTCGTGCTTAATATCTTTATTGATGATCTGGATGAGTGGTCGAATATACCCTAAGTAAGTTCGAAGACAGCACCAAGCTGGGCAGGAGTGTTGATCTGCTGGAGGGTAGGAAGGCTCTGTAGAGGCATCTGGACAGGCTGAATCGAGGGGCCGAGGCCAACTGCATGAGGTTCAACAAGGCCAAGTGCTGGGTCCTGCCCTTGAGTCACAACAACCCCAGGCAGCACTACAGGCTGGGGGCAGAGTGGCTGGAAAACTGTCCAGTGGAAAAGGGCCTGTAGGTGGTGGTTGACAGCCAGCTGAACATGATCCAGTGTGTGTGCCCAGGTGGCCAAGAATGCCACTGGCACCTAGCTTGGATCAGGAATAGTGTGGGCAGCAGGACCAGGACAGTGATTGTCCCCCTCTGCTCGGCTCTGGTGAAGCCACACTGACCTTCTGTGCCCAGTTCTGGGCCCCTCACTGCAAGAAAGACATTGTGATGCTGGAACATGTCCAGAGAAGGGCAGTGGAGCTGGTGAAGGGTCTGGAGCCACGTGTTATGAGGCGCACCTGAGGGAGCTGTGATTGTTTAGTCTGGAGAAGAGGATGCTCAGGGGAGACCTTGTCACTCTCTACAACTACCTGAAAGAAGGCTGTAGCGAGGTGGGAATCAGCCTCTTCTCCCAGGTAACAGGACAAGAGGAAATGGCCACAAGTTGCATCAGGGAGGTTTAGATTGGATATTAGGAAATTTTTCTTTATGGAAAGGGTGGTCAGGCACTGGAACAGGCTGCCAAGGCAAGTGGTAGAGTCATGATTCCTGGAGGTATTGAAAGATCTGTAAATGTGGCACCTGGGGACATGGTTTAGGGGTTCACTTGGCAGTGCTACAGTTAATGGTTAGGCCTGATTATCTTAAACGTCTTTTCCAACCTAAATGATTTTATGATTCTATGAAAGCCAAACAAAAGGATCGGGCCTTCTTGTTGAAAGAACCAGTTTCTTATTTCACTTACAAGCTCTTGGAGAAGATGACATCATCCCTGCAGAGCTGATAAAGTTACACCGGTGTATACATTGTGAGTGTAGAATGGCACCAAAGGCTTTGATGCTTTGCAAACTGCAGTTGTTTATATGTTATTTTTTTTAGTTTTATAGGGGTTATGCCTCTGTCCTTTTACTGTGTATTCTAAGAGGGCAGCTTAACCAAGCCACGCTACTCTTCCCACTGTAAAAATTGCTTTCAAATTAATTGACAAACAAAAGCACCATGAATAAAACAGAGCTTTGTGCTTCGTATTTCAGAGTTTTTGATTGTAGCTAGCTCCCACTAGAGAGTGTGAGCTATGTGAGACATTTGCCTGTAGTGAATGAAACTGGAAGGATGAATAGCAACAGCTCCAAGGTAAAGTTCTGTTACATTATTGCAGTATAATAGAGGTTAAGCTCACACTGAAAATAAAGTAGTTCTTGTTGTAATTCGTAGTAAAATCGATTCTAAAGGGAGAGACTAATGGCTGGGTTTTTTTTTTTTTCTTGAATGTCTTGTTTACTTGTGTTTGTGTTTTATGGCTGTGCTACTGGTTTTTTTTTAAGTCAGTGAAGAATATGGTGATTATAGAGGGAATATATGAAGTGAGAGACAGGTATATCTTCATACTAGCTGCTCAAAATGAATGCTGTATTTATCAGAGGGAGGAGTTTTCCATTTTATTTGAGCCAGATACTTTGTAATGAGGTTAAAGAGGCTTTATGGAAGGGAAACCTATTTTATTCATCATTACTAGTTAACATGATGCTTTTTTTAGTGTAAGGTAGTATATAATTAATTCTTGTGTAAAAAGAAAGCATATACTTTTGTTTTGAGAGTTTTGAGTCTCAAAACAAGTACCAAAAGGCCATGTTTGGAAAGAGGGGACGAGCTTGTGATGAATGCCTTGATCTAAGGTTTGGGAGAACATTTGCTCTTTCTGAATGTGCCAGAAGCTTGCTGTGTGACTGTGGGTTAACCACCTTAGGGTTGCCTCTGCTGTGGGAAGTGTGATTCTTCCCACTGTTTTAAATTTGCTCCTAGCTTTGTTCCAAACTTCAAGTATTGGGCATGTTTCTCCATGTGAAAACATTGAAACTCCTTTCAACTTTTAGTATTAAAGGTGTCTACATGCAGCCGTGTTCCCTTCATAAACCACATCCACATTCTCATTTAACTCAAATCCGTAAATCAGTGTAACCTGTGTGCTTATTGAGGATTTTTTTTATTTCTCTCCTTTTTTTTTTCTTTTTTTCTTTTTTTTTTTTTTTTTTTTTTTTTTTTTTTTTTTTTGAGAGAAATCCTGCCCCACAAATTTGGGAAGTCCCTAGTTTTGTAAGGTGCAAGTATGGTGTTCCTGCACTTTCCAGGAAATATTAAACCAGATAATCCATACAGCCTTAGGGCATATTCTGTATGCAACAGGATATTTCAAGTTACTCTGTTACAGGCAGCTGCAAGGAGCATCTGAACTCAACCACATGGGTATGAAGGCTTATCTGTGGTACAAAATGTTAAATCAATTAATGTGGGAATGGAGAGCTGTGTGTGGTCGAGGCCAGCTCGTACGAGCACACCCCTAAGTACCAGATCTGCAAAATAGCTCTGGACTTCTGTAAAATAATTTTGACAGCCTAATCTTCAAAATAGCATCTTCCCCTTTCTTGCTTATTTTCTGCTATCTAAAGGAGAGTTCTTCCATGATACATGGGTTTGAGGGCAAGTCTGCAAGACACTTCCAAACAGCCTGTCCTGGGCTGTTTTGACAGCTTGATGCCCAGTTGCATTGCAAGGAAACCTGACCATTTGTTGTGAGGTAGATTGTCAAAATGATCTATGTTACAAGTTACAACTGCTGGGTGGGGGCTGGAGTACGCACATGAGGCTGTTTGCTCTAAAGCTGACAAGTTCCAGCTTGGCTGACAATGACACGTAGTTACATAAAGGTACTGTGTACGTATGTAGGTCTTGTAGGTGTCTGTGACTGTTTCCAGTATCTTTTTTGCAGGCAAATCCTCTTCAAATCAATTAGATAGACTTCTGTAAGTCCAGTCAAGTACTGCAGAAAGCCATGTGCAGTCTTAGTGGGTTTGACCCATTTTGCCTATCAGAACTGCTCTTTATGCTTTATTTTGGTAATTCAGATTTATTTTTTTTTAATGTTGGCAGCAAGCACTGAAACAAGGGCCCCGAGGGGGTTGGTTTATAGGAACTTTTGTGCTTATAGCAGAATACTGGTACTTGGTAGTTCTTTTGTGCATAGAAGAATGTGGTAAGTAATGTCATTGATCTACAGTAGCTAATGCCAGGTGGCTTAGAGGGATTAGTGAGGTGATGCAAGCATGTTCCACACAAGAGTGGGGGATCACAGCATACAGGGTGGGGGGTGTCCTGAGATAGGGAAATCCCAGGGAAGTGCCAAGACCTGCCAGGAGCTGGCCATTGCACGAGGCATGGTGGGATGGGTCCTATGACCAGAATGGATGGATACAGGCTCCTTAAGAAGGACAGGCAGGGGACACAAGGAGAGCAGGGGGATGTTTCCTTCTAGTCAGTGACAAGCTGGAGTGCGTGGAGCTCTGGCTAGGGGTGAGTGAGGACACAACACGGAGTTCATGGGTCAGGATTAAAGGGAGGACATTAGAGTGGGGGTCTGCTACAGGCTGCCTAAGCAGGAAGACCAAGTAGGTGAGGCCCTCTGCAGACAGATAGGAGAAGCTTCACATTCACAATCTCTGGTCCTCAAGGGGGGATTCAACCATCTCGTTAGCTGTTGGAGGGACAACACAGTGGGGCAGAAGCAATCCAGGAGGTTTCTGGAATGTGTTGATGGTGACTTCTTTCTCCAAGTGATGGAGGAGCCATTGAGGAGACGTGCTAGGATGGACTTAGTTCTCATCAACTAGAAGGGGCTGGTGGGGAATGTGAAGTTCAAGGGCAGCCTCAGCTGCAGTGGCCAGGAACTGGTGAAGTTCAAGATCCTTGGGGCAGCCAGGAGGATGCACAGCAAGCTCTCTGCCCTAGACTTCGGGAGAGCGGAGTCTGGCCTCTTCAAGGACCTGCTTGGTAGACTACCATGGAATGAAGCCTTGGAGGAAAGAGGAGCCCAGAAAAGCTGGTTAATATTGAAGGTTCACCTTCTTCAAGTTCAGCAGTGATGCATCCTCAAAAAATGGACATCAGGCAAAAACACCAGGAGGTCTTCATATTCTCTAAACTGGAGAGACATGGATTTGATGGACAGGCCACTTAGTGGATAAGGAATTGGCTGGGTGGTCTTGCTCAAAGAGTTGCAGTCAATGGTTCAGTGCCCAAGTAGAGACCAGAGGTGAGTGGTGTTCCTCAAATGTGATAATGGGACCAGCACTGTTTAACATCTTTGTTGGTGGCATGGACAGTGGGATCGAGTGCACCCTCAGCAACTTCACTGATGACATCCAGCTGTGTCATGTAGAGGGAAAGGATGCCATACAGAAGGACCCTGCTCCCTTGAGACCCCACCTGGAGTACTGCATCCAGCTCTGGGCCCCCCAGCATAAGAAAGACATGGATATGTTGGAGAGAGTCCAAAGGAGGGCCACAAAGACGCTCAGAGGGCTGGAGCACCTCTCCTTTGTAGACAGGCTGTGAGAGTTGGGGTTGCTGAGGCTGGGGAAGAGGGGCCTGCAGGGAGACCTTCTAGCACCTTCCATTACCTAAACAGGGTGTAAGAGACCCAGACAGGGACTTTCTCCAAGGTCCTTTAGTGATAGGACAAAGGATGGTGGCTTTAAACTGAAAGAGGGTAAGTTTAGATTGGATATTAGGAAGAAATTCTTTACAGTGAATGTGCTGAGGGATAGGTTGCCCAGAGGAGTTGTGGATATGCTATCCCCAGAAGTGTTTGAGGCCAGGTTGGATCGGGATTTGGGTAGCCTCGTGCAACGGAAGGTGTCTCTGCTCATGGAAGGGAGGTTGAACTAGATAATGTTTAAGGTCCTTTTCAATGCAAACCATCCTATGATTCTGTAACCTATACTGGGTACCACCCTAATGAACCAATTTAAATAATAGATATTGGGTGGCTGATATATTGAAACACATGTGTTTTATTTTCTCTTAAGTACGAAGAATTAGTCTTCCTATTCCTAAAAGTACTTAACTAGATTTCATCTCTAAGCTTTAAACACTAATTATGAGCTTTATTGGCCCATTATGTTTTGAATGTTCACTTTTAAACAGTTTTGCATTTCTTTCAGGCTAAAAGCATAATTACGTTTCTTTGTGTTGGTGTTCTTGAGTACCATGATCCTCACTTGCTATTTCCTCAAACTATTCCAGTCTTTTTTTCCTCTTAGGGCATCAGCAAATTCTCCATGGTATCATTTGGAGTTGATCCACTATAAAAGAAAATAGACCAGGATTTTATTATTAAAGCCATTTTTTTCTACTTATTTTCTTGATGAACTTTGAAACAGGGTGATCACAGTGTAAGCAAGGAATGAGTGTTGTTGAGATATGGCTGGTAGTGTTGCATTCGTTCTTTCCCCACAAACTTATTTTACTTGTAACTGCATTGAAGAGTGTGGTTTTTTGTTTTAGTGTTATTCGGATGTTTTCCTAATGCATTCAGAGGATTTTTTTTTTTGTTTGCCTGTTCTAGTCCAGACAACTGTTTTAAAGCTGAGGGTTGAAACTTCCTGGCAGCTAATCAAACAATGAAGAAATGACTGATCAAAAAAAAGAAGCATAAGTGCCAAATATATTCTGCTTAAGGGTAGAAAATGTGACTTGAGATCCTTTGTGCTTTTATAAAATCTTGAAGTTAAGAAGAGAGTCTGCAGGGTACATGTATTTTCACCATTTTTTCAGTGTTCTTATATTGAGTTTCATTCTCATAAACTTTAATCTTGCTCTTTTAATGACAACCCAATTGATGTTTGGTTTAGAAACCACAAAGCCTTTAAGAGGCAGTCTAAGTATTAGGAAGAGTTGATGACTGTACTCATTATAATATTGTTAGTAGAGCAGATCTTTCATTTAAACCTCCAAGGTTCAGGCTATGTCTGAAAAATGACTCTGTTGACAAATGTATGATGTTCTCTTTGATAGTGCTGCCACACTTTATTTTCTTTTGTATTTCACTCAAACCTTTTGTGTGAATATGTTTAGTGGATTTTCTAATATCTAAACCTATGGGTTTGTGCTAGTTTTTTAGTTTTTGTTGTTATAGTTGTTGGGTTTTTTAGCTTTCAAGCACCTGATCAGAAGCCTCTGAGTCAAAGTTTGATCATAACAAGACGCTTTATCCTGGGCTTATATCTTTTACTGGCTCAGTCTTTGACTCTCATTAACTCCCCATCTCTTTTGGCCCTCAAAGGTTTGTGAATTTTACTAGAGCTGCTGTTGTTTCAGAGCCGTTCCCTATTCCTCTTTCTCTGAAGCTGTCTTCTTTTCCCCAGGATCTTCCTTCTCTAGGTTTTCAAATGGCCTGCTATCTTGTCCCTACTTTCTAACTTTTCCTTAGTTTTGATTTTTCATAGAGAAGTGCTCATGGATGCAAATAACCTCTTCTATCCAATACTGATTTTTTAAGTACATCTTATTGCAGGACTACTATTTCAGCTACACTGTTTTTAAAAGGGTGCCGATGTGGGTCATGTAGATGGAAATGCCATCTGCACACTGTGTTACTTCTTGGTATCTTTCTTTTTGTGGTCTTGTTGCGTAGTAGGTGTTCAGCCACTTATGGCAATGAAGCCCCCACAGCCAAAGATTGGTAATTGCTTACTCTGTGCTTTCCTGCATGTCTGTAAGTTGTGTGGGTGGTTCTGAAGTAGTCCAGTATTTCAGTTTTGTGATAGAATAGTGAGCAATCTGCGGTGTCCCAAATGCAGTTAGAATAGCAGTGCTGCAATCCTTGTGTGTAAGGTGGAGGATGCCAATAGAAAGCTTTTTCTCAAGGTTATGTGTTAAGAATAAAAGGCTGCAAGTTATTAGTTCATTCTCCTACATGACTTCAAAAATCCTTTGTCTAATATGAAATGCTTCAGTTCTCAGTTTAAGAAGAGATGTACAAAAGACAGATGGAATTGTCATGAAGTAGTTATCATTTTTGCCTTCCTGGACTACTACTGACCTTTAAAAGAATAATTTCTGAGATTTTATCTCGGTGCTTCTCCTACACACAGATACACACACTCTGAACAAAAGATTCCTCAGATGACAAGCTCCATTGAACGTAATCCTTTCTCTCCTCCTCCTCCTCTCACTTTTCTTGACCTATCTCCTTCTTTGAGATTATTTCCATTTCCTTGGATACCTTCACAGTAAGTCCAGCCAAATGTTAATGAGAGCTTGTCAGCTGTAGGCATCCCCTGTGTATCAGCCAAAAAGCTGTATTTCCTTCAAAATAAAGAATCCTGTTTTGTGGCCTCTCTCCTTGCTGTTCAGCTGAAGATGTCCTTAACCATGAAGGTGAGGAGAGCTAGCTCTTTGTCTTCTTAGTTAGGAAAAGCTGAGCACAGATGAGGAAGGGGATTTGAAAAATCTAGATGCCAAAAAGTTTGAATGGATGCAGAGGTTAGGTTATTCTCATGCTGTAGGTCTGTTATGTTTACTGTGAGAAAAATGGGTGTTTTTTTGAGTTGAAGAGATGGAGCTTTTTTGGTCTAAATTTGACTTTGCTGAATTCTGTTGCCTGTTTGGTTTCTGTGTCATCTCAGGTTTAAGTAACTTAAAATGGTAGAATTAGGTGTGTTAGTTCCCCATCCCACATGCTATTTTCAGGGTTTTTAGTGCAGAAATGCAATTATTTTTATTTTTTTTAGTTAGCTTTTTTTAAGTTAATATTAAACATTGTGGTAACACTAAATGAATTTGGCCATTTTGTTCCATGGCTATTGACATTTTGAGCAATCATATACTTTCTAACAATGCCTGTGTGGCTGCTGTTGGAAACCACGGTGTCATACTTGGACTCAGATACTGTAATAAATTGTAAATTGCCCCCTGGGGAGTGCTGTGTTAAAGGGAATGGCAAAGCAAAAGGTCTGAGAGTCGGTGACAAAGTTGCCCAAGAATAGCAACAGGTAGGCATCCACTCATTATGAGTTCTCTGTGGTGTGTTGTCTGTATTTGAGACCCCTGAAATAGCAGTTTCAGAATTTTGAACTCTGAACTTCCTTTTGTTATTCTTAAGTCAAACCCATAATATTAATATAACAGCTTTCTGTGTTTGTTTTCAATGTCTTTGTTATTTCAGCAGAATATTTTTATTGGCAGTGTATTTTTCCAGTGGCTCTTGAGGATCTAATGTGGCATTTATGTTTCACTTCATGCACTGTATTACCTGACCCCAGGAGTATTTTGTGGCGTCTACCAGACCAGAGATAAAAGCTGCTGTTTCAGACTAGGAGTGCAGGCTGTGTTCAAAATACCACCATTTCCATATCAGAGTAGCAGTTCCTTTTAAAGTGATTGTGCTCCTATGTCCCTACACCCAGTTGTGCAAACCTTTGGATTATCCTTTGTGTGGAGGCATGGCTCGGTCAATGTGACTGCACATTAGCTCTGCAAAGTGAGCATAGTTTATGAAGTAGTTTGACAATGGCAATTACTGTGCTAAAAATAAATCACATGTGCATTGGCATTAATAACTACTCCTACAAGATATGCTAATCATTCTTAAAGGGCTGAAGAATTTGGGAATACTGTAGTACATGCTGGATTCTTATAATGTAAAGTTTAAGATCTAGGAAGTTATTAGGGCACCAACCTCTAAATGAGTATGGAAGAGTGAGTTTGCTAGAGTTTGGCAACCTAGTGACTTGTGAGCATGGATGACTGAAGGTGGCACAGTTGTCATCACCAAAAATGACCTTCTGTGTAGCCCCTGTGTCTGACCTTACTTTTAAAACTCTGACCTCACTGAAGTATTGGTTTAGTTGCAATTTTAAAGGATAGGTTTTTGGGTTTTTTTTTAGAAAATACTTTGAGTTACAAAATCAGCTTTATAAAGGAGAAAGGATTGAGGGAAAGAGTATAGCTTTGTTTCAAGTAATTGCAGTGGAGCTACTTGGCACACGGCTTTTAGATCAAGATAGTGATGGTGTGTGGGGTTGCTGTCATGCTTGAAAATGAGAGTAGTTTTTAGTGTACACTGCTGATTTTGAGCACTAACATGTGGCTTACATACAGATTGTTTGCTTTCCTTTCATCTCATGTATGTCAAGCTTTTTACCCAAGATGGGTTATGTGGCATCAGTCCTGGCCTAGATGCTTTGTTCTTTCTCCATCATATTGCCCAAAGTGATGATGACGTGACACAGACCGGGTAGCACCTATTCACATGAGAAGGGAGAGGCCCTTATCAAGAGAGCAGTTGGTTGTAACTCTAAAGCCAGAAAAATAATTATGTTGGGTTTGCTGTGATCTGTGGGATGCAACTAGACCGTTCATACTTTTCATTAGTCTGTGACAACTAACAGTGACAGCAACCCTGTTACGTTTTAAAGTGCCGCCAAAGGGCCACTGGCCATGTGCAGGTACAGAAAACCTGAATCTGCTGATCTGCAATAAAATTTGAAAAGTATCAAAATATGGCGCATTCTGAAAATACTGCGATCATTTTCAGTGTGAAGCTTGGCCTTGGATGAAACAGTATTAAATAATCATTTCCACCCATCAGTTTGTACTACTTTGCTTAGAAATATGGAATACTTTTGGGCTGGTGAGTAGGAAGAGCTGCTTTTTCTGCTTTTTCCTGAGGAGTAATTTGTTTTATTAAAGAAAGGAGGATGTGACAATGCAAAGGGAAAACAGACTTGTTGGCCCTGGTAACAGGATTCCCATTGTGTTGGAAACAGTTGAAACAGAAGGAAGAGTGTTTGAGAGCTGCATAGGTTGAGTGTGTGAATGTGTCAGATGTAATGTATAAAGCCAAACAAGTCTTTGGGTTTAGAAAGGGAAAACTGAGTGTAAAGAAACTTTGCTTTTCATTAACCCTACTCTGCAGAGCATGCTGTAGGTGAATAATGAGTGCACCACCACTAATAAGAACAATCGTAACCCAATCATGTTTAAATGAAAGATGAGCTAAGACATTTGAGTAAGATAAGGATTTTCAGAGGCAGTGCCAAGGACTAGAACTGAAGAGGGATTTTTATTTCCGCAGCTTGATACTGTATTACTCTAATCTCTCCCTCTCTCATTCCCTTTCTCTGTAATTTTGGAAACAACCAAATGAACAAAGTAATCCGTCCAGTGGGTGTAGCTCAAATTACTGGAAATCTGGTGAGAGCTGACTGTGGTTCCAGCTAGTGACTGCAAAGTTGAGTATTTTTGGTGATTTGTACTAACACCAGTAAACAAGAGTGTATCCTCTCATCTCATACTGTAGGGCCCTTTGTCCTATGAATGTAATCCTTGATCACTGTCTGAGCGGCATTTTTGAAGGGTGCCTACTTTTATTTAAATAGAAGGTAATATAAAAAGGATACTTGGCTATATCTTGGCACACACTGCCTGCCAACTTGGTAACACTTTCTTCGCATTTATCATAGATTAGTTTGGGTGAGAAGGGATCTTCAAGATCATCTAGTTCCAACCCCTTGCCTTAGGCAGCAGTGCCACCCACTAGATTAGGTTGCTTAAGGCCATCCAGCCTGGCCTTGAGCATTTTGATGGATGGCACATCTACAGCTTCTCTGGGAAACTACTACTACTCTGAGTAAAGAATTTCTTCCTAATATCTAATTTAAATATTTCCTCATTTAGTTTAAAGCTGTTCCGCCTTGTCCTTTCACTATCTACTCATAAAAAAAGCTATTCTCCCTTTTATTTATAAGCGCTCTTTAAGTACTGGGAGGTCTCAATGGGGTCTCCCTGAAGCCTTCTCTTCTCCAGGCTGAACAACTCCAGCTGTCTTAGCTTGTCTACTACTCTCAGCCTGGAGAGGTGCTCCAGCCTTCTGACCATCTTCATGGCCTTCCTCTGGAACCCTCTGATAGGAACCCTTAGGCTGAGTACCACAGAACTAGATGCAGTAGTCCAGCTGGGGTCTCAGGCACAGGTGGAGAACCACCTCCCTTGATCTTCTGGTCACGCCATTTAGAGAGATTTGTTCAAAATATGTTCTTCTGAATGGGTTCTCAGGGCAGGGAGTTGGGGGTGAGAAAAGAGCATTTCCCGTGATTGTTTGTTGCAAAAATTCAACTCTGTGGTCTTTGAATAAACAGGGAAGAGGAGAATGACTTGTGGATCTGCTGTGCGTTTTTGAAAAGACAGGAGGGTTCATCTGCCATTTCCCTGCCTTAACCTCTGCTAACCTACTGCTGCCGTAGGACAGAGGCATTAAACCCAAGGAACGTCCACTGTGGATGTGTACTGATCTATCAAAGCCTTCTGGAGGAAGAGAAAACAGATTTGTGGGAGTTTCTTTTGGCACAGTAAAATATGCATTGCCTTTGCGTTGAATTATGTGCCCAGTGGGCTTCTTGAGTGAGGAGACTGGTGTGTGCATGGAGCCTCGCAAGGGTGCGTGACGAGGAGCACGCAGCAGTCCTCAGTCCGTGTGTGGACGTGGGAGTTGCTCTGTACTTCTCTCCTCACACCCCTCGTGCTTGGTTTCTTGGTATTTCTCTTGGTCAGTAAGGAGCTAAAGGCAATAGATGAAAACAATGATTGAACGCACATTTATTTTTTTTTTATTTACTTTTATTTCTGTTACTTCAATTAGTTTCTGAAAGTGGCAGCAGTCATTTATTGGCATCAGCTAACTGGCTAATCATCACCTTTTCTTGCTGCTCTTCTTCTTCCCCTGCTGTTCTTTGCTCCTTTTGGTGATATAATTCGACTGTGAAATTTAAAGAAGAGATGAGCCTTCCTGTTGCACGGCAGTAAGGACTTCTTTATGAGGAAAAATGGCTGTTACCTTTTTCTGTGGGTCAGTGCTTGAAATGAGAAAAAAAATCATCACTGGTATACTACTGTAGATATCTTTTGAGTCTTCTTAAGTCTTGTGATACGAATTATTTGGCCCCACAGGATGAGGGACTAGCCACTACTAGCCAGATATGGTAACCTGAGACAGAAGATGACAAACTGAGCTTCTGCCCTATGTTCTTGCTTTACTGGTAGCCTATAAGGAGCACTTGCATGAGTGGGTTGCTTAGCTTTCTCCAACTGGTATGTGTTCACTTTGCAGATGGGTGCATTGCTGCTGAGGGCTCTCCATGTGCTGGTGAGGTGGGGATGACCTTGAATCAGGGCCAGGATCAAGCTCTGCAGCGCTGACCTTGTTATGCTTGTTCCTGGTTATAACTGAAGCCAGGACACCCCTATCCTTTTGTGTGGTACAGTTTCACTCTGTAATGGTGGAAATGGTAAAAGATGAAGGAGTAGGAAGCTCTGCTTTTAAATATTCTCATATTTTAACTCTTTAATCAAATGTTTGTTTGTTTTTGCATAATGAATTGTGCTCAACTTCTGTAAGTGAAATTTAAACCAGTGTAGGTATAAATATATAACGGTCTAAATATTGTTCGTAATCTTATGATCTTTTTACATACTTCCTCTTCAGCTGTTTTGGATGTGTCTGTCAAATTCAGACAATTGTTACTTTTTTTTTAAAACTGCAAGTAAAAATATTTAAAATGCATGCGTGTTATATATCCATATATATATGGAACTGTTGGGATGGTGGTGTTTAGGTTTGTGTGCATGGTGCTTTCATGGTTTTCCATTTGTGCGAGTTTCGGTGGCAGCATAGGTACTGTAGTGTGTGGATGCTGTGGATCAGTTACCACTGTGTGGATTCCACCTACGATCTCAAAAAGTTCAAACATCTCTCTGTTCTTCTTCTAGACCTTTATTACAGAAAGCATGGTTTAATTTAGTAGCTCTACTTGCATTTCAGGCTGTTGTACACAAGCATCTGGTTGTTTCACTGTTTCTATGTTTCTGGTCAGTTATGGAAAATCAGTGAGTAGCTAGTGAGGTCAGTGCTGCTTAAGAAGACTTTTCCAGGTTCTCATCTTGTCCAAACAGACAGCTATAAATCAGTGAATCAGCACCTCAGCAACTACTACTTCTTGATACTGATCTCGTCATGACAGAGTACAGATCTTAATATTTCAGTATGAAACTGAAGATGATAATTAGCACATCAGTTACATTTTTAATGAGGAAAACCTGCATCAAGACAGTCTTATTCTCTTTGCTTCCTTCATGTGAACCCAGTGGGTAGCTCTGACTATCCACAGCTGGTGATTCTGACTAAAGCACTTGTTTTATTGACTGTTACATGTGTTTTTGTTTCTTCATTTTTGTGAATGACACTACTCCTAGGCAGTCCCACTCTTTGTAGAGACAAGAGATTTCAAAAATTTCCATAGGGATTCAAAAATATACCATGGATGTTTTCCAAAGAAACTGTTCATTTGAGAAGATGAGAATGAAATTGAAATGAACGCATAGATATTTATATAGCTTTATGATACCGTTTAATGCTTATGCTAAAATCAAAAAACTTGAAATCTTGCAGAAGACCGATGATGGAGTAACCCTGTGTTTGACTCTGAGAAAGTAGCATTACTTTTGTCCCATTTGATGGTGCGTATTTCTGTTTATGGTTCCATGATACCTGTAGTATTCTTTTAATGTGACTATAGGAAAGTATGGAAAATTGCTATAAAGCCTTCAGGATGTGCTCCATTTAAATGACTTGTATCAACTTTTTGGGTCTTCTTAGCAATACAGTAAAGTGTGATGCCAAAAATGATAAACAATTTGAAGGGATGGGTTAGAGATTTTTAGAGCAAATCGTTTTGTAAGACTTTGAAAAGGTCTTGGAGAATCTCACCTTTTGGCAGTAGTATAAATGAATTACGCAGTTTAATAACAAAAAAGGCAGATCAGAATTTTGGGACTAATAAGGAATACCGAACGGTTAAAGAAAATTATGAAGAAAAAGGTTAAATAAAATAATTTCTAAAAAGCTGAATAGAAGTCTCATTCATGATGATGTAAAACAGCTCAGTTAAATGTTCTTTAAAAGATTGTTTGTATGAATTCTGCCTTTTGATTTTCCTGAGAGAAGATGTTTTTTAATAAGGATTTCAGTGTGAATTACGATCAGTGGGAGAAACATGTAATGAATGAATTAGATGGGGCTAGTTGTGACAGTCTCCAGAGACAGGGGAAGTGATGTGTAGCAGATAAACATGGGATTAACATTGAGCAGAGGGGAGGGACCAACATCCTAAATTGTTACTAATAAGCACTAATGAGAGAATATCAGCTGTCCTTTGTGTTGAAAAATGCAGGCAATTTACTAATTAAAAATAATTCATGAAGTGGCTTCTCTTTTTGTATTCTGCCCGTAATATGTGTGCAAGTGAAGCTGGAGGCAGAATAGCAAGGTGATCCTATATAAGGAAGATTTTAAGAGTTCATTGCCTTAATACTTAACTTTAAAAGTGTTGTTTTGATCGCTTCCATCTTTGTGTGTACACATGAAAGGGAAGAAAAAAACCCCAACTTTTTGGCAAGACTCAGCATTAAGTAATGGAAATAAAAGATATTGCCATTTCTCCCATTACCATAACTCCTATTAACAAATACAGCATGCAGTGTACGGTGCCTTAAAGCCCAAATGAATACCATGTTCAGCTGAAACGATGAAAATGAGATGAACATAGGTACAATGCACTATTCTTATTTATTTTGTCCATGAAGGACTTCCTGTCCCCATAGTGCTTTTTGTACACTAAAGTCACAAGATATTAGTAAAGCACAACTTCTTTTCCCTAATTATGCAGTATAAATGGAAATTGCAGGCAAATCTTCTAATCTCCATAGAGACAGCACAACATTTATCTAATTAGTAGTTTGCCTTTTGGCATTACTTTGAATAAATTAGCATTTCATTACATACCCTGAAATACTTGGAAAAAGTTTCCCAGAGTAGTATTTAGTCTTTCTTCTCTGAAGAGTGTATTTTGAATTAGTATAGGTTAATAGTATCCTTTGTAACTGGAAAGAGATAGCGTTGCAGTGCTGTCGAATTTTTAATATCAGAAGGTTGCGCTTGCAGGTTCTTTGCTTTCTTTAATCCCCAGGAATCAGAGTAAAATCTTATGTCACCTTATTTAATGGCTTACTTCTTCACCAGGGAAAAATCCAAAAAAGAAAAGCAAAAAAACCGGAACACGTTTGAAATACAACTTGACCTCCTCTCTCAACCCTTTCTCTAGAGGTTGAACTTTTCTTTCAAATTGCAAACAGTGCTAAGCATAGTGGTGTGGACTAATCCAAATTCCAAAAGTCATACTCTATCACTAGTTAAAAATGAGCTTTTCTGCATTATATCCAATGCAGCTAATCCAGAATCTACTGTTTGTCTTCTTTTCTTGTATATAAATCAGTGGCAGGAAACAGGGTGACTAAGTTTAGGTATTGACTGCCAGATAAGATGAGTGTCTGCTTATTATGCTTTTCCTGAACAGGTACTGGAAATCAAAACTTGCATGAGAAATTAAAAGAGGTAATTCATCAAGGATAGATTTTAATTGATTTTCTTTCTAAGTGTTAAAAAGAGCAGAAAGAAAAATCCACGGAAGTGATAAAGGGTGGTAATTTCCTTTCCTTGAATCACTGGCTCTTTCAGATCCCTGCTTACCCCTTCAGAGAGCCATTGGCTGCCACCCGTGGTAAAAGATTGGCATGAAGTAGGATGTTAAATATTCGGCTCTTCACAAAGTGGCCTTTGCAGCAGGGATGTATGGTTACA
Organism: Melanocharis versteri; assembly: GCA_013397845.1. Classification (NCBI taxonomy): domain Eukaryota; kingdom Metazoa; phylum Chordata; class Aves; order Passeriformes; family Melanocharitidae; genus Melanocharis; species Melanocharis versteri. Next base: position 1,138,388 of record VZTG01010149.1, read on the forward strand.
CCACCATTGCCATGGCTGCCTTTTGGTAGATGGAGGCATGCAAAGAACTTGTCAGTTTGTTTTTGCTAAATCCTGAGGAATGAAACATCTTCATTTTGGGTTCTTTGATCATGACACTGGGCCTGCTGACAGGAGACAGGGTACATGTGTCTCAAAGGGGGAAAGGGTCTTTGCTCAGGAGTTAGCAGGTCTCGCTCACTGAGAGAGCTTTAAATGAGATTTGAGGGGGTGAGGGGATAAAATCACTATCACTGAAGACAGACCTGGAGGCAGCATGCCACTGTTTGAGAGACAGTGTGCTAGTGAGGTCCTTTGGTCTGCTGTCTCTCGTTGGTGGTAGGGGATGGAGATCCATGTAGCAGCAAGGGTTATTGATGTGCTAGAAACTGCAGAAGCACCTAGGAATGCTCATGCAGGAATTGGAGCTTCCTCCCTTGAAAAGGCAGTGGGATTGACCACCCAAATGAAGTGCCTCTACACGTATGCATGCAGCATGGGCAACAAAGAGGAGGAACTGGCACCCAGTGTGCAGCAGGAAAACTGTGACATAGGGGGTTGGAAGTAGGTGATGTTTAAGGTCCCTTCCAACCCAAACCATTCTATGATTCTATGACAAGGAAATGGCTTCAAGTTGCACCTGCATAGGTTTGGATTGGATATTATGAAAATTTTCTTCACTGGCAGGGTGGCCAGGTGTTGGAACCGGCTCTCCAGGGAAGTGGTGGAATCGCCATCCCTGCAGTGTTCAGGCATGTGGATGTAGCATGGAGGAACATGCTTTAGTGGTTAACATGGTGGTGCTGGGTTAACAGTGAGACTAGATGATCATAGAGATCTTTTCCAACCTTAGTGATTCTTTGTTCTGTTTGGCTGTCAGGCTGGATTTTGTATCTAGTAGCACAACACATCTGGAGCTTATGATACTTGTGAGCTTGGAAGCAGTTACAAAAGGACCCTCAGTGCAGTGCTGCACATGAAGGTCCCAGCAGCATGTTCAGCTGGACTCACTGATGTCCATTTTTATGCTTCTGGGCTGGATTCTGTGAGCAGATGGTTACTTACCTCCCTAGTGGTGAGGCAGGACAACCCTGTACATTCATTTGCTCTTTGGAAAATGTTGTCTTGTTCTCTTGCCCTTGGAAGGCTTTTTTCCTCATTCTTTGTTATTTGACACTGAGTTATGTCATGGTGAGAGAGGAGCTCATGTTCCTTTCTAGCTCTTCTCCCAGCTTCTTTAGTTTTCCTTCTCAGTCCAGTATTATTTTTTATTCCTGGTCAATGAGTTAGCAAGAGTTTTGGGATGATTCTTCCTAGATCTTCTATTTTGATGCAAATAAAACCCCAGAAAATTTCTTCTCTAACTTTGGTCAAGTCTGTCTCTTTTAAACAACAGCTGGAACAATTAATGGGAAACTTGAAGATGAGGAAAGACAGAAAAGAAATAGAAACAGTTTATTAATTTCTTCCTCTCTCCCTCTTAAGCATCATTGTGGGCAGTTTTCTGCTTTCAGGTCTGGTCCTTGATTACCTCGGTATCTTTGTAGGAAGCTGGCACAGGTTTCCAGTCCTGCCCCACCCAGTACCTAGGAATGTTGTTCCTGCAGCCCCTGAGGCTGGTTAGTGCCTGGCCCTAAAAGCAGGATGCCGGAAAAATCTGTGACTTGGTTGACTGTACTCACAGGACCCCAATTCTTGGCTGTCATAGTTTGCATTGTCCCTTGGCTGTATCTGTCCTCATAGGGGCCATTCAGTAGCTCACAAAACAGCTCCTTCTTCCTTCTATCTTCATCCAGAGGCTCAGAAACTCTACTTACAACTGTACTGTAAGAACAGAGAACGGTCATTTATATCCTAGATACACACTGAAATTAACTTCTTTTTCTGTATTGCATTTTAAAGGCACTGTGCTAAAGCCCTCTAATCTTCTTCTGTATGTTCAAATAAATTTCCCTGTGTTTGTTAGTTGTGTTGATATTGTTGTGAGCAAACATGGTCTAGGGAACATGAGTTTGGGATTGCATAAATTGCCAAGCTACCCATTTTTCTTATCTGTTTCCAACATATAGTTTGTTTTGGGGAGATCTTGTCTGGGGACCTGGAAAATGGGAAGGCAATGTTAGAGGTATGTTAGACAGAATGACTGTTCCAATCTAATGGTCTGTATTTTGTTCTACAGCTTGATGACTGCACCCTGCAGTTGTCTCATAATGGTACCTATCTGGATCTAGAATCCACCCTAGCAGAGCAAAGAGATGAATTAGAAGGCTTCCAGGAGGACGCTGGGTAAGTAAAGGTTTACTAAATTTTTATAAATAAGCATGTGGTTAACTTCATATGTTCAGGTCAGCATAGGTACAGAAAAGATAAAAATCTTTCCTTTGTATGCCCATATGTCTGCCCCTTTGTATGATTAAGAATTTTATGACTTCTCTCTATGTTCATTCTTACAGTTTCTCTAAAATATGACATACTGTAAAAAAATCCATGATTATGAATATCTTGATTAGTTCAATAAGATTTTATAGTTCTTCAAAACTTGATAAATGGGGATAGTTTGTTTGGAGAACTCTGAGATCTTTCTTATGATATTAATCATGTAGAGGATTATATTGGGGTGGTGTTCCTGACGTTATAAACTCTATTTTGCCTTGATATTTAAGTCCTCCATTTATATTTCAAGAACAACCAGAACTTTGGAAGTGTGAGGGATAAGCTCCTCTGTAGGACTTAGCATTGTTACTTCAGGGTAAATGCCACTTAGGTGATTTTATTCAGAAAGACTGAATATTCTAGACATAGGGTAGCAAATGCAGTCAGTAATGTCTTCTTTTGTCCTGTGTTTTTAGCAACTTAAACTCCATTTTTGGGCCTTGCAGTTCCTAAGCTGGAGCTTCTGGCTGCAGGCTTTGGGAGCTTAGCAGCAGCCCTCTGTCTGGGAGGGACTGGCTGCAGAAACCATTTAGTCTCTCTCTTTTTCTGTCTGGGTCATTTCAAGGTCCTGCTCTTAATCTTCAAAGCTTTTAATTTTCTGAGATTAGGCTACCTCAGGACCTGCCTTTCTGCCATGCCAAAGCTGCTGTGCTCATCAGGGTCACTGAAGCTTGCTGAACTCTGAGTGAAGTCTTTAGTAGCTGGATATTCATGGCATTTTTAAAATTTTGGAACCTCAGCTGTGGAAACTCCTATTCAAAGTGACCAGAATGTCCTGTAATCTGTCTGTTTTCAGCATCTTTTTGCCAAAAGTTCCTGTTTGTCCAGGGAAAAATGATGAGGATTTTTTTTTAAACACTGTTGAAAGGAGACTTGTAAATAAAACAAAACAAGCAGAAAGCAAAGTCTTAAAATTTTTGATTGGTTTGAGAGGCTGTAGGTATTTGTTTTCTCTGGGAGGGACTGGATGAGCATAGTGGAAAGCATGAAAGATTTTTCTTCAAAAGGAAAGAAGGGAATGGTGGCAGTTGCTGGAGGTTTGTAATGTGTATCTGTAAATAACCTGTATAAGAAACACATGCATTCATGCAGTTTCAAAGGAATGCTCTTCTGTTACTGAATATAGTGAAAAGAGGCTTTTGGTAGTTGCTGTCCACTCCAGCAGAATCAAAACTTCTGTCTAGGGAAGGAGAAAAGCCAGCACATGTGCCCTCGTACCCTGGAGGGCTAACTTTGGGCAAAACACAGATGGGGATTGCACTGCTTTCCTGTCTCCACAACTTTACCTGCTGCCATTTGCACCCTTGGGAATAGCTGTGGGATTCAGGAGAATCAGATTGTTTTCATATGGGGGCTGGTTTTGGAAAAGCCAGGATGAACTTCTGGCCAAGTAATGAGGCTGGCCCTGCAGAAAGTGTTGCAACCAGCAAAAGGGTCAGTAGGAGCATGTAGGAGAACCACCTTTCTTTTCATGTCTGGAATGTGTTCATAGCTCACTTGCTTGTTGGGTTGCTTAGTTGTCTTTTTTCTTTCTCTTGCTTCCAACACAAGTTACTTTGTGGATGCTTAATGTGTGTAGGGTGGTAACATAGAGGTTGTTTAGGTGGGCTGGCTGCTTCAAGGTGTCAGTGACAGGTAAAGCTCCTTTCCTTGGCTTCCTTGAGATTTTACAGAGGAAGCAAGAATTGTCAGGAAGCTGATGTGTTTAAATTACCATATAATTGCTCAAGCTCTCTTTGTGGATATGTCTTAACAGGCCCTCATGGTAGCCCACAAGGTAACACAGTCCTAAAATGCAGAACATGAGTTTTTTCAGACAGTATGCAATGAAAATTTCTTCAGGGAATATGTTTTCAGGACTTCTGTTCAGCTGGGATTCTTTTAAAGTACTTCTGACAAATGACTTCAGTGCTAATGTTTTTTCATTCCTCCTAGACACCCTATCTCAAGCCATTTTGGCTGGGTGAGCCTCATGACAATCCTTTTCCCTCTTGATGGTGCTGTTCATTCTGGGCTTGATTCAGAATCTGTTGGAGGCAATGGAGTCTGGCAGGGATCTCTAGCATTCTTTTCCTGCTTATGTACTGTATTTTTTTCCACTTAGACTTTGCAAATAGCACAATTGTGAAAATGAAAACTTTTTGTCACTTGTTTACGTAAGGAAGTTGGGGATGCATTTGGAAGTTAATTTAGTTTTTGTCCTACGAAAATGGTGTGCCTCATTTCTTGAAGCAGTACTGAAAACTAGCAGATTCTATGCTGATTTTGTATAGTTTAAACAGAATGTATTTGTGTTTGTTCATGGCTGGAAAATGCTCTCTGATAGCTTTCTCTCTGTGTTTTGTCTTGGTGTCATTTCTATGTTTCTCAGTGCCAACAACAAGAAAAATAAGGGAGGTGCCAATGAAAGATTGTCATTGTGTTGCTACAAACAGGGGACTGTGACCACTTATTGACATTATTTACTCATGTTGTGAAGAATATATTAGTCCACCCTAATATTTTGATTTCTGTGATATTTAGCTATTAAGTCTGATGAAACGCTGAAAAATGTAATTGATAGTCACAATAAAAAGCATGCAATAAAGCAAGAAAAAACCCAGACAAAACCACAAGAAAAACAGCTCCCTAGAAACATCAAACTAAAAAACCTGGGCTAAGAGGTTGTGGTAATTTCTGGAAGGTGTAAGAGTTTCTACAGGGTAGCAGTATTCCAGTCTAAAATGTATCAGATTGAGATATTGAACCACATTTTGCAGTGGATGTTTAGCTAAAACTTTACTGTTGCAGAATAGATGGTGATACAGATTAAGATTTCACATTCCTAAAGGAATACATTGATTTTTATGGATGAGTAAGTTGATGCTGTTCTTAATTACCTCAAAAAGATTGAGGGCAATAATATCTCTACGTATATTTTCAAAACTTTATGCACCTTTTTTCTTCTTAATCCTGATACAATTTCATCGTTTATATTAAAAAAAAATTAGGTAAAATATTGAAATTAATCTTTAGGGGGAACTGTAGTAATTCATTTTCATAGTTATCTTGCGATAACCATTGACAGCAAAATGAAATAAAATTACTGGTCCCATATGGTTTCCCTGTACAGAACAATTGGCAAGGCATCTCTGAGCATTCCTGCTTCCAGAGCATGTAATCAAAATAATTACACAAATGTGCATGTAATTTGTAGGCCTGACAAATGAGACATGCGACTTTGAGGGATGTGCTCTGAAAGCAGGATGGAGGCAATTAATAGTTGAAAGTTCCACCATGGAAAATATTCACCAGTTATGAGATAAGGGTTTCTTGTTAGTGGATCTCTTTGACACAGTATCTTGTGAACGAATGATTGACAAATTAAGGTTCCTACTAATAGTAAAATGCTACTACTTTTGTAGCTAAAAAATGAATACTGATTTGTGAATATAAAATGTATTTAGAAAACAAGCATCTGCAAAATAATAGCAAACTTGAATAAATTCTACTGCCGGCCAAGGCTTGTTTTCTCACATAATTTCAGCTTTAAAGCTGGCTTGATGGTGTAGAAGTAAATCTCTTCTGCATATATTGAGGTCAGAGACTGCAAGCCACTTAGCGTGCACCAAAAGACGAAAAATGCAAGGTCTATGTGAGCTTTTGAAAAGAACCTCTGGTGCCCTGTTTTGGTGTGTGCTGTCTAGGAGGGACCTGGAGTGTGACAGTAAGCGCAGAAATTACAGCCATCACAACTTACTGTGTGTAGCAGAAGTCTGAGGGTGTCAGATGGGGCTGCAGTCTGTGCACCTTGCAGCTTCATTCCAGCCTACTTGGAGAACCTTCAGGCAAGTAGCCTACAAAACAAAAAGTTGCAATACTGGATAGGGTTAACTTTCACTGGTGTGCTGAACATGTCCTTCAAAGGGAAGCAGAGTTGGTTTAGCTCTTCTCCAAGTGCCCCTCTCTTGGAAACTGGACTGCATCCTTCCAACTGAGAAGGAGCCAGCATCCTTAGTAGTGGCCCCCCTGGCTTGGGCAGGGAGGCTTCATGAGCTCTTTACCCTCTGTGTGATTTTGGTTTGGGGTGAGCAGGAGTCTGGGATTGGTAAACTTGACTGGGGCAGGTCTTGGGCAGCTCTTGGAGTTGACACGAAATGTGAAGGGGCACAGTGCACTTAATCCATGTTCTTGAGAGTAGTGTCAAAAGCTCATGGCGGCTTTCGGGGCATAAGATGACACCGCAAATGCCAAGTTCTGAAGTGTTCTGTAGTCTGGTTTTCTCCTATGAGGGGTTTTTTGTGGGTGTTTTTTCTGGTGAGGGTATTTAGATGTTGGGGTTTTGTGAGAGCCTGACTCATGATTTCACAGCTTTTGTTTGTCAATACTGCAGCAGCTCTGTCTCTTTCTCTCCCACTTTGCCCCAGAGTTTACTCAGTTGTAAAGGGAAAAATCTATGTCCGTACCGAGGTACCTGTGGAAACATTTGAAGATTTGCTATTTTTGAATTTAGTGATTACTGCTGGCAAATGAATGCAATGAGTGCTTTTATTCAAAAATAATTTCCACTGCAAAATGTATTGCAAAAATACTGTTGTGCTCAGCTCTCTCCCAGCCTGTTACATACCAAATAAAGTGCCAAACCAAAAAGGGTGTGAATAATTCTTACAGTTTTTCCTAGGACAACTTTTCTTAAAGATAGCCTAATTTGGCATTCAGGTTTATATGTGAAAATAGCTGAGAAGTCCAGTATTTTATGGTGGAAACTTAAATAAAAACAGCTTATGGAAACAGCTGATGCCAGATGTTCTATTTAAAACCATTTAATTTTATTAACATTGAAGCTGCTTAATAGCTGTGTTTGCACTCTGCCCTCCTCCTCGATGACGAGGCTGTAAGTTAAGTGAGTGGCTCTTGAGGCTTGGAAATGTGTTTCCCTTCAATTTGCGAGGAGGAAATCCCTTCCTCTCTCCATAAACAGATCATCTGCGGGGCTTCAGGTAGGGCTGCCAGAAAGTGCTGCAGGGCTGCTCTGAACTCAGCTCCTGTTGCGAGTAGAACCACTGATTTGGGAATCCAAACCTGGAACAGCACCAGCACTGTGGGCACTCACTGTCTGCCGGGGCAGACCCATGTAGTATTGCCCAGAGTGTGTGGGCAGCCAAGGGAGTTTGTGCTGGGTAATTAATAAAAGCTGTGAATTAGCTACACTTCCTATTCCATGGCAACTGTTCCTGTGTGTGCTCCTACCCGGTGGTAAACACAGAGGTTTGTGTAAGCAAGCTCACACTCTGTTTTATCCCATGGGAATCCATTCGTCTGTGTGCTTGGTGTGTGGTGTGTGTTTGTTTGGTTTACCCCTGACTAAACTAAGGTGGTAATCTGCTTCTGATAAAAATAAGTGTCTCCAATTTAACCTCCAGTTGTGAGCTAACGGCTTAAACCACTGCAAATCTGTGACTAGCACAGGATCTCTGGTAATGAAGCCATGAAAATTAGTGAGTACTGGCAGGGTTAAGACCACAGCAGTACAGCAAAACAGTAGTTTATTTCACATTTACTGCTCAGTAATTTTGCTGGCTAGCAAAAGCATTGATGGCCCAGCAACAAATATAAAGCCCATTTCCGAAGTGGAATTAATGTGGAGAAGTAAGTGGCCTGAGAACAGTGTTTTAAATTTAAGAATTTGTGTGTCAAGTTAGGAAGAAGCCCTTGCCAAATATAATGCTAATGGAAAACTTCCAAAAGCGGAAAGACACACAAAGTAGTATGTTGATCAGTGAAAAGTAGACTTTATTTTTATGTACTTATATGCACATATGCATGTTTTACTTCAACGTAGGACAGCTTTAAAATAGTTCTTGCTGAGTCTGAGTAAAATGGTCACATTCTGAGAAAGCGTAAATGACCGATTAAGAGAGTAGGACATTGCTTTGAAATGTGTTGTGCCACTTTGAGTAGTATCTTCTTCACTTTGTTATCTTTTTAGTATCATCAATTAAATTGGAAAACCATAAAAGATTGGGGTTTTTCCCTTAAGGTAGTAGAGAATGATTTCTAGTAAAAGGGAAATGTTTATGAAAATTTCTTAAAACTATTTTTTACAAACTAAGTCAGTTTTTTGCTTTTTTTAATTATTAAAAAACCTAGATACCCCTTTTGGAACTGTAAGTCGGAGTAAGGTTGGGTAGCAGGGGCCTTTGTGAGAAAGAAAATGATTCTGCAGGTGCTGTTTGTTTCTGCCCTGCAACTGTGGAACTTCTAATGAAGTTGGTCACAAAATCACTAAATGGGTCAGGTTGGAAGGGACCGCAGTGGGACTTCTGGTCTAACCTCCCTGCTCAAGCAGGGTCATCCCAGAGTCCATTGCACAAGATTGTGTGTCCTGATGGTTCTTGAATATCTTCAATGAAGGAGACTCCACAACCTGTCTGGGCAACCTGTTCCAGTGCTCAGTCACCCGCACAGTGAAGAAGTTCTTTCTTATGTCCAGGTGGAACTTCCTGTGCATCAGTTTGTGCCCATTGCCTCTGGTCCTATTGCTCAGCACCACTGAGCAGAGCCGGGATCCATCCTCTTGATACCCTCCCTTCAGATACTTCCAGACATCCTCTCTTGGTTGTCTCCTCTTGAGGCTGAACAAGCCAAGGTCCCTCAGCCTTTTCTCGTAAGAGAGATGTTCCAGTCCCTTAATCACCTTTGTTGTCCTCCTCTGGACCTGCTCCAGGAGCTCTGTGTCTCTCTTGTGCTGAGGAGACCAGAACTGGACACAGCACCCCAGATGTGGCCTCGCCAGGGCTGAGTAGAGGGGCAGGATCACCTCCCTCAACCTGCTGGCAATGCCCTTCCTAATGCACCCAGACCACCCAAAGTGGTCTGGAACCAAAAACTGTGGGTCCCACAGTGTGGCTGGGAGCACTGGAGGGACCCTTTGCCTGAAGATGTGGAAATATCAAGTGACCCAGCTGTTGGAGATTAATTTATTTTACTTTCCTCTTTGCCCTTATCCTGTAGGTTTCCAGTTCTTCTAACATTTTTTTTTTTCACCAAAAATCCGGATATTTTAAGGCATCTGTTTCTGCAAGTGTGGAGAAGTTTTAAATGAAAATCCTCATGTAACGTGAACTTCAAAGTACAGATGATAGCAAAACCACATGACCAGAAACTACCCAGTGTAAAGATTCCTGGGAGGAATGTGCAGACAGAGCTTGAGAGTTACTGACAGCAGTGGGAAATATAGAACCTAAGAACTGGAAAGCATTGGTCAAGTGATGTGTCATCTCTGAGGAGAAACATGATGCGAGGTTGACAAGAAGTGTGGAAACAACGCTTTTGGTTTTGTGTTTTACCCAGAAACAATATTATTGTTAAAATAACTCTTCTAATACAATTCTATTCATGATTTTCCAACTCACAAAGTTTGTGTTTTCTTAATACAAAAATATAAGATGGAGATTTAACTGATCATGCTATCAGTTCACAAAATGACAGGATAAGCATCCTGCTGAAAACAATTAGGGATGGGTTGAGCTTTTGGGTTGGGAAGGGACCTAGTTTTGTTCATGAATGACAGCTCTTGAAAAATGGTCAGCAGTCAACCCTCAAATATCTGAGGGGCTGTTAGAAGGCTTTTGTTTTAATGTGTGGAAATTGAGCCATTAACAACTGAGAAAGAGCCAGCATGATGATTCAGAAAGTACAGGGAGGAAGTGGGGAGGGGATTCTCACTTTTCGGCTTCTGAAGTTTGCTTGCACATAAACTACTGAAAAAGGCAGATGGAACACGTTTCCCCCATTTTGAACTCATTGCATCTTAGAGAGTGTAAAAGTGATTCATTATCTTTTGGCAAAAACCATTGCCTTGTGGTGAGATATGCAGAAGACTCCACCTTTTACCGACATGTATTCAGAATATATCAGTAATAAATAATTTGGTGCTATTCATGTGGCTTATAATGCATACTTGGTGAATCCCTTGATTATTTCACTAGACACTTTTGAGTTTCTCTTTTTCTTCCCACTTCTCCTTCTAACCTATTTTGTTTCCATTTAAAAAGAGGGTAAAAAAAAAAGAAAAAAAAAAGAAAAATTACAACCCTGCCTTGTTAATGTACTTGTGAAGAGTTACGGGGACATAAAAACCCAGCACCTCATAGTGACAGTCTGTACATAGTCTTTATTTGCACAGTTGTACAGAAAATGGTGTGTCAGCCAGGATGCCCTTCACTCACTGGCATTCAGATGTAACTGTTTTGGGTGGTTTTTAGGTTTTTAGTAGGGAATGAGGCAGTTATTTGTTAAAATCATGTTGAAAAACACAGAATGTAATATTGGAATAATCTGCAGGGAAAAAAACATGTACAAATCTCAGCATACTTTGTTCTTTTGTATACTGTTGCTTGCACTAATAATTGTCAAGATTCTTCCTGCCCAGTTTTTGCTTAGGGAATATGATGGGATTATTTCTACTTGGATTAGTAAAATTTTAATTATTTTTATGTTTTGGTTTTTTTTTAATGTAGAGTGAACAGACACGTGAATAGTTGCTATCTGTTTACTTGTTTTTGTCCACTCTTGTCAAATGATTGTTACTTTAGTAAATGTGTCATGATCCAGGAATGCTCTGTGTAAAACCACTCTGCTAAATAATTAGATGACTTACAAGTGTATTGCAAGAACAGGATGCAGACAAATTCTGACTTCACACAAATTTTTTAGATGGAAAAAATGAGGTAAGAAAGAAAAGCCCACTGACTTCCTATGAGGATGAGTCTGTGTGTTTGCCTCCAACAGCCTGTCATGTACCCGAATAGGTTGCTAGTGCTGTCATCCATCTGAAGAGTATTAGCATGTAAAAGACTTCTTTTTAATTATTGATACTATTTCCTGAGCTTCTCTGCTTCCATTATTCAATGGCAATAACAGGAGCTTGAACATGACAGTTGGATTTTTGGATAATAATAACCTAAGAACTTCAAAAAGGTTATTTGTTTGGATAAGATTTTCGGATGAGTTTCAGGGAGATTCTTAATTCTGCTCTCCATGTACATGTGCACTCTCTCAAAAGACTTGGCTTTTATACAGCATTTTTTTAGAAGTGTCAGAATTTTTTTTTCAATCTCTTGAATCTGCAGTTGAATGGAGAAGCATATCATAGCGAAACGGCAGTCAAACCGTATCGTAACAGCTTTGAAATCAAAGCCTAGGATTTATGCTGTCTGATTAATAGCAGGTTAAAAAACACTTTCCTTATTGTGTGTGTGCTGGCTTGCAGATCTTTTTCAGGGAAAATCTGATAGACTCAAGTGCTTGAGCTCTGGAAAAAATTTCATCCTTTATGCATTCAACAAGGAACAGTTTGTTTTCCATTGCTGCTGTGGAGTACCTTAAACTATGAAGCAACTGACTGTGAGGCAATACCCCATTGCAGAAGCATTTTCCACTTTCTAAAAGGTGTGTGCAAGTGAAGATGGAAATGCATGGGTTCTGAAATGAAAAAGCAAAAGCCATTTGCAAAATTAATGCACTCTAGAGCAGGTCTGTTACCATATGTTTGCTTCTGGTGGCATGCTGTAGTCTAGGTTTCTTTCGTGGGAGTCAGTGGTTCTTTCTTGAGCTCAGGAATTGCTGGATGCTGTTCTCATTAAGCTACTTCTGCTGGAAAACATGAATGTGATTATTGGAGATGGTTAATGGTCCACGAAGAAACCTGAGTGCTATGAGAGGCTGTAACAAAATGTGAAGCATGTGTTGTGCATGTGTACTTTGAAAGCAGCATCTGTGGTAGATAGGTTTTCATAATGGTTAGATTGTTACATCAGGCAGAATTATTACAGGGTAAATTGTCAGGTTAGGCTGATGTTAAATGCTATCCAAGTCTGGAAATAGTTTCAGTGTTAGCAGGCTGAGGTTAGTTTTCATCCAACCTCTGCCCTGTTTGGGATAAATGGGCAACAGCCCTTGGTGTTAGTTTAGCTTGGTGCAGTAACCCATTGTGTTTGCTTTGGTAGTGGTTCTGAAGGATTATGAAAAAATCATCTGATTATTTCAAGAGAGGCTTGGGGTCAGGTAAATGTATGCCTGGCTCATCTGATACCCACTGGTTCAGAGTTGGCCCTGCTGTGAGTGATTGGCTGATACTGGACTTCATAGCAGTGTGAAAAACTGAATATGGGAGGAGCTGAAGGCTGGGGGGAGCAGCAAACTTTCCAATCTAATAACAACTGAATATTAAAAGTACAAGGTACCTATACTGTTTGCCAGTATATGACTTTATTTTCCTTTCTTTTCCTTGATTTGGTGAAACTTAAGAGGGCAAACCTTACGTCACCTGTAGGTTTTTATGTAGTTGCTCAAGTTAAAAGCAGGCTGCATCTGTGAACGGCTTGCTCTTTACAGCGCTCCTCTAAAGTAGGATGAGGAAGGGCATCAGCTGTGCTGTTAGCCTGGTGCAGTGGAAAAGGTAAGGTCCATCCTCTGGACCCCCATTCTTAAAATCCCTTTACTGCTATTTCCAGTTTGAATTGAAACTTCTAGTATTCATTTTCCACCACAACTAGGCTGTCTTTCCAGAATCTTGGCTGGGATCTGAGGGAAAGGATACTCATCAGTTTAAATATCCAAACTCCTATGTGCACAAACAAACTACTTCATAGTTTTCAAAGGTTTTGCATAATTGTCCTTTTGAGCACAGCAAATGATTTTTCTTTCCGAGTTATCCTCAAGAATTATCCCCGTCTACAACTGACAGATAACACTAATCTTAATGGATGAAATCTTTGCTTGGAACAGAGCAAAATGAGAGTCGTGGGAATATGCTACTTGAAAACGGCTCTGATGGTAGGATATGATTGCCTATTGTAATTTATTTATTTATTTAAAAAAAACCCAACAAAACAGAGTTACCCCAACAAGATGCATCACTCTTAGTTGCTGTGTTGCCATATGAATGTGTGTAGCACTGCATGAAAGATTCAGATCCAAATTTGCCTTTATGGGGTAATGTTTTTTTATGTACTTTAAATATTTCAGAAATAGAAGAGTGTACAGGCCCTAGCTAAGAGCAGAGCTTAGACACTCTCCTGTCTACATTAACTGAAATGATCCAAATTGTTTGTGAGCTAAAATCATGGCTTCTAGCAGCATTGGACTCAGCTTCTGCTTATGATGGCCTTCTGATGATTCAGATGTCTGCTACAGATTTTATTTTTTGAGCAAATACAATGCAGAATAGTAAGTTTGCTTGCCCGTGCGACTATAGAGTGTTATTAAAACCTTTGCAATTTGTCTGCTGCTGTGCTGTAAAACTGTAGCTTTTTCCATGGTTGTTAAGTATTGTGTAGAAAGCAGAATAGGAGGAGCCCAAAAGCATATGCAAGGCCTTTTGTAGAATTAACACCTTTAATCTAATGAAATTTCTTTATTGAGTTACTAAGAAAGTTTGAAAAGTGATTTTCTACTTTGGTTTTAAATGATAAAATAATGTGTTTTCAGAAGCAGGAGATTGTTTTAAAAGAGGATAATTTTATTGAATTGAAATATCTAGGCCTTCGGAAGCGTATTAAGAAGTCTGAATAGTTGCAGTCCTGAAAGAAAGAAAACATTGAAATAGAAAATGTATGTTAATTGATACATTCTCCTATTTTACAAAGATGAGCTTTGTCAAAGAAATTATTGTGGTCTGTCTTGCTAATTACACCAATGAATCTTAATTGGATATTCACATAAAAATCCCATTTTTGATACCAGCAGGTCTTTAGTATAGGTCTGAGATGAAGGATGTCATGTGTTATTAAAATAGACTGTCTTAAAATTTCCTTTAAAAGTTTTTTTGAGGAAAACTGTTTGTTGGTTTCTTTTAATGTGTGGTTTTGGGGTTAAATTATTATTATTTTGTTTATTAATACTTTTCCCCCTCTGTATCCCTAACAACATTCTCGGTATTTTCCTTCTGGTCAAGGGATTGCTTGGCTCAGACAAAGGCTTTACTTCAAAACAAGTATCTGTTTAAGACAGCCAATTGAGGTAGTATTTTCAAAATGTCATTTAAATCAAAATTTGGAAATATATAATTGAGTGAAACTATTTGTAATGTGGTACATAAACAATGACAAAATAAAGCATTTATATTCCATAAGACAGGCACTCATTGAGCTGTTGGCATATGTTTATTTACTTTAATTTATTAGAGAAGTTGAATATAGAAAAAGTTTTGTGTCTTGGTAACTCCAAAGACTAGAAGTTAATCTTATAGCAATAATGATTCTGATCTCAACACAAATTAACAGAATGCTATGTCAGCACAATATGTGAAATTTACCTACTCTTCTACTGCTAAATTGCTGCTATTAAATTAACGCTATTAAATGCTTCTTGGATTTTTTTTAATAAATAGTAGCCACTTGCACTCACTGAAGCAGTTTTTTTTTTTTTAAAGTCATATCAATAAAAATACAAGCCTTAGTTAAGAGTAGATTACAAACTTCATTACATGTCTGGGTTTTGTTTTTAATAAATGAATCTTGTTTGTTGGGAATAGTCTTTTGTGCAGTATATTTTTGAGCCTACTTTGTTTTTAATGCAAATGGCCTGTCTGTCCCATGGCATTCCCCCCCTTCCCTGCCCTGGTATCACGACAAGCTTGCCTACAGGCATGCTTTTTAATACTATTTGGCCAGTAGTTCATGAGTCTGTGAAATCATGGATGGATTTCAAGTTACCCTTTTTTTTTTGGCATTTGTTATTGTAACATGCTTTCCAGGAAATTGGTATGTGTAGAATCAAGGATGTAGTAATTTTCCAAGGTGATCTTCATTTTGCAAAAGTGTTATTCATATTGCATGATTGTCAAAAGTATTCATCAGGAAATTGCGTAATTTCTAGTATTTTACATGTGGCTGGTCTTATTATAATAATCTGCTGTGTGGTAAATCTAGTATGCCTAAACTCCACGAAATGCCTCTGTAGTGATGATCGTGGTGTGGCCTGGGGAGAAGGGGGGAAATGCGCCATCATAAGTGAGTCTTCGTCTTTGTAATTTCTGGGGCTTGAATCGTGTTGATTTTGGTAGACTGGAAAAATTGCCAATGCGACCAGTGGGAGATACAATTTAACGTTTGTGTGTGTGAGAATCTTCTGTCCTGGGAGGTATTACAGTTGCAACGATAGTAGAACAGAACCTGTAGAAGAGAGCTTGCTCTAAGTTTTACTTTAAGTTTTCAGAGGTCTTAGTAAGGAGGTGAGGTAGTAGAGGAAGTAGCAATGTTGAAGCTTGGAGAACTACCAAAGAAAAGGCATTGTTTATATTGAGAAACATCGTGCATTAGATTTTTAGAAAAGAGGGAAAAACTGTATTAAATTGTAATGGGCTTGAATCTCTACAGGCCTTAAAATGGTGCAGATTTGTTAGGTCCTTGTGCTCATTCACTCTCTGATGGCTGAGCACTACCTGCTCTCTGTTCTTCCAACAAATCACCGCAGAACTGTAGATTTCAGCAGAGAGCCAGTGAAGTCATTGCACCCTACAGACTGCTGAAACACTAGGGAGTGCCATGGTAATAATGTCCATTATTTGTTACATTAGAAGTTTCTTTTAGTTGATTAATTTTTCAGGATGGGAAGAATAATATATCTGATTATGTAGACTTCCTTTTACTTTGCTAACTCTGGGTTATTCTTTTACAATTCTGAAAAGTAACAATCTTTACTCAATTCTTCCATTTTCTGATTTTGTTATCTTGGAGGATTTGTGTATGTCAGGTGTGTCAACAAGTCCATCAAGGAAGGTAGATTAAGAGCACTAGTTTCTGTACAGAATCAGATGTTGGGAAGGGCAAGAGGTTTGGTCAAAAATTCTTCACTAACTTGGCAAGTTAAATATTCCAGAGGAGTCCTGGTACTCTTGTGGGAGGGGGCAGCTGTTAGAAATCTGCAAAATATGAGCGCAGGCAAAGACTGTGTCCAGCCAGAACAACAGGAGAAGTTTAGGTGGACAGAGAGTCAGTCCTAAACCTGGAACTACTCCAGGAAATTTCACAGTCCAAACTACAGCCAGCTTTTGTGGGGGCAGTAGCATTTGGTTCTTGGTACTTCGGAAGTTTTTAAGGGAAGGGTTGCACTTTGCCATCTTTGTCCTAATGATGTCCAAGCAGACCCACCCATTAAAGAGTAATTTCAATTAAGGGCTTTTTGTTTTGCTTTTTAAAAAGAAAAATCTTTTTCTTTTTTTTAATTTTAATCTGTAGGGTAATGTTGCCATTCTGAAACCGTAACTAAGTTCTCTGTTAGCAGGTACACAGGTCCCCATTAACCACTTTTTTTCAGGTCTTTACTTTTCTTTGTTTTCCCATATGTTTTCTTAGGGGCAATATTTTTCTGAAAATACCTATCACTACTTCCCTTACCTTTCTTCCCCAGCAGATCTTTCAGAGAAATAATATAAAACTTTTGGCTTCTTTTTTTCATGAAAGTAATTAAAAATATTTTTGTTCTGCAAAATAACTATGGGCAGGAAAACAGTAAGGTGGAGAAGAACTTTTTTTTGTTACCAGAAAACCATTTTAAGTTACATCCAGCAGAAGATTCTGCTGGGAGTCTGTGTAAAGGGTTTGGCCCTGAAGTTTCTCAGCAGAGTTGCAAAGAATGTAACTGAGAAGGGTTGTGCTGGTTTGTGCTCTAACTTGTATCTAGAAGTGGGTCTAGGGTTTGCATGACACGAACTAAGCTGTATCTGATTGTGTTCTAAAAACAGTGTGCCTTCATGCGTTTTCCCACAATAAATTCACTGAACCACAGAATGGCTGAGGTTGGAAGGGACCTCTGGAGGTCAGCTGGGCCACCTAGAGCCACTTGTCCAGGAATTGCTTTTTTAGTTTCAGAGAAAAGAGGGAGAATACGCTGCTGCACAAGCAGAAAAGACATTTGGCTTTTCTTACCCTCCCACCTTCCATCAGGTGGGCAGGTTTGGGTGCAGAGACAAGGTGTTGTCTGTGCCCTCATGCCAGTTTGCAGGCGTAGCACCTAGAAATCAAGAACAGTGCTCTTGTCCAGGTTGAAGAAATGCAACTAATGGTAATTTGAAAAACAAATGAGGTATGTAGGAGCTAATTAAAATAGTAATTCCTTTTAAGACCAATATGAAACTGAGAGCCAGAGAGAAGGATTCAGTTTTGCCTCTTTGCGTGAAAAACACAGCTACTTTTGTGCTTTGAAAACCCATTAGGCTACATGAGCAGATCTGTGAAAGTGTCAACAACCTCTTGTTTAACCTTGGATTTTCTTTTAATGCCTAATTACACATAGCATGAAAGTATTTCTGTGAAAACTAAAATGCGAAAATGTTAAAACTAAATGTATCATCGCTCGATACTTCTCTGATACGGTTTTCATTGTGGTGGCTGTCTTTGGTGAGTGTCCAGATGCCCACCTAGCTGCTCTCTCGATCGCTGTCCCCAGCAGAAGGTAAATAAAAACTAAGGTAAAAAAACTTGTTGATTGAGATAAAGATGGAGAGATCACTTAACCATTACTATCATAGACAAAACAGTCTTGATGAGGAAAATTAATTTATTTCAAATTAAAATGGAAGTGGATTATGAGAAACAAAGACAAAAGTTCTAGTGCTTACCTTTCCTCCCACCCCTTTTTTCCTACGCTCAACTTGACTTATTTATTTCCAGTTCCTCTTCTTCCTCACTACACCTTTACATACTTTTTTTCTCTTTTTAGGAGGGGCAAGAAGCACAGCATAATTTTGAGGACGCAGCTGTCAGTGAGAGTCCATGCCTGCATTGGTAAGTTAAGTTCCACATGTCTGAAAAAGAACAAATAAACAGAATCAATTTCCAAGAAGCAAATCTGGGGAGTGTGAATCAGACTTGGCTGTGTTCCAAATTGATGATAATGGCCAATAAATTAATTTTATTACTTTGTTTGTTGCGTGCTGAAATTAGGTTGTATTAGCTATGCTACCCTTAAAACATGTTAAACATCATGGGGAAGTATAGCATTTGACAGTGAAGTCAGATGGTTGGGTGGTGCTTTGAAGAATCTTCAATTATCTGTCTTGTCACAGCCTTTCTGTGTGCCTGAAAAAGACTGTGTTCTGGATTGGGAATGGGATCTGAAGAATTGTTGGCTGACGGTTAACTGCTGTATTTTAATAGCATATAAAGTTTATTACTTCACATCTTGCAGATCTTGTCATTATCAGATTTGTCATTATCACAGTGTCAGTGTCTTAAAAACCCTGGTTAAAACAATGCTGTCGCAAGGAAAAGTCTAATGACAGTTGTAATGTGCATGTCTAAAGAGCTCTAAGGTGTCATGAATGGAGGCTGATGTTCTGGGATGGCGTTAATATGAAAAATCCTCTGTTACAGAGCAGAGTGTTTCGCTGAGTGTCAGTGGCAAAGCTAATGCTCATGTCCTGGTGATACTATGATAGATTATATGGGAGGCTGGTTTAAAAAAAAAAAAAAAATCCTCTGTGTCTGTG
Source organism: Melanocharis versteri (assembly GCA_013397845.1). Lineage (NCBI taxonomy): Eukaryota > Metazoa > Chordata > Aves > Passeriformes > Melanocharitidae > Melanocharis > Melanocharis versteri. The sequence goes on from VZTG01010149.1 coordinate 1,157,292, forward strand.
CCACAGTTGTTTTCTTCTTCTCCGTAGTAGATTCAACACTCTAATACGTTTAACTTGTTGTTGGTCTTGCTTCAAGAGATCATAGCTGAAGCTTTGAAATAGAGATATCTTCCTTAAAAGGAGGAGGAAAAAGTCAAAGTTTTGTATCATTTCTACAGTGACATTGCTTTTGGAGGACTCAGGCTTTAAATACAGCTACATGTTTTCCCCTGCCCCCAGGATATGTTATGAAATGGCATTTCTGAGAATCTGAACTGAGTATAAGCAACCTACAGAATTCCTCAAATACCTCTCACTGAGAAGGATCTCTAGGCTGCCTTGTACAGGAACAGTTTCTCCTCTACTACCATTGACTTGAGGAAGAACAGTAGAGCAAGCCTACGTGTTAAGCACTAGAGAAGGAACAGAGATGATGCAAAGTCTAAACTGATTTTATAAATGTGAGTGAAATTAAGAACAGCTTGGAGAAGATTGTTCTTGTTAGGTCTGGAAGTATATTTGGCAAAACAGACCGGTGCAGCAAGACAAGATTTGATAAGTTTCCCGGATTGAGGTTTTATAAAAAGAATTTTCGTGTAATTTTTTTTTTCCTCCAGAGTGCAGCCATCGAGGAATTGGAGCACATAAGGTTCCAAGCTTCGGCGTGTGGTTGCATTGTTGTTATCTGTTTCCATTCAAGCTTACTGTGGGCAATTAGGCATATTACTGTGCATGTATCTTAATTGTTCCTGTATGAAAGTGTAGTCCCTTGTCAGGTGCTGTTGCTTTCTGGTAGCAGTGATGCATTCAGCAGCGAGTGCAGAGGAAGCCAAGCTGAAAAACTTGAGTCCAGATTTCAAGCTCTAGAGAAGAGGTGTGTTTGGATATGGGCTTCTGGCTTGGTTCAATATAGGCAGAAAAGCCAAATGCAAGTTCTGGTTCTAATTTCCATCCCCCCTGCTGAAGTTTAGATTTTTGGGGTAAGTTTTTGTTTCAGCCCATAGCTTGATGTAATGTAGTTTCCTTTCTGTTATTTTCTTTTTCATTTCTGCATATCAAGCTTGTCTTATTTTTTGGTATGGGATAGTTTGAAAGAGTCAGGGAACATCCTGTGTTTCTTACTACTGGCGCTGTTTGTAGAGCTGTGCCTCACAGTCAAACCTGTCACAGAATAAGAGGGTTATTTCACTGGCACAGTGGTTACTGCTGCTCTTCATCTTGTGTGTGTGTGCACATTATCATCAATGCCTGTTAACATCTCTTTTGAAATGCAAGCATTAGGTTTAGAGGTTAAAAGATGTGTTATGTATTTGGAGTAGAAGCCAGGAGCTAGAGGAATCCAAGATGGTGTTATGTGGAGTAAAACTGTCATGCTTGGGGTTTTTTCTTTCAGTCTTCACAGTACCCACGGAAAGCATTGTGGTTAGAAATGTTTCTAACTCTGCAAAGTCCCCAGCAGGTAGCTAGGGCTGCTTTCTGAGAAGATGTGGTTTGTTATGTAGTGACCTTTCTGCAGAGCCTCCTGTCATCTTCGTATTCAGGATTTTACTTTGCTCTTAAGAGCTGATAGGTGTAAAGAAATAGCTTGCCTGCCATAAACTCTCCCATTTCAAAGTTGGATCAATATTTTTTTCCTTCTTCCTAACTCATTGTACTTTTAAATTGTGGGAAATAACAGAAGTGTTTATGTTCAGATGTCCAGATAAAGTTTTCCATCATTAGTGACTTCAGATCTCTGGAGAGTTCATTGGGCTTCAGTGTCAGAGGATGTATTGACTACAGGCCAGTATTTTCTGAGACTTGGGAAGACTTAGCAAGTCCCATGTCAAGTGGGGTAGGGTTTTTTTTGTTTTAAGCAGAGCAGGGAAGGAACAATACTTAATAATTTGAATGCAGAACCCTTTTAAATACGAGTCCCTCTTAAGTACCTTAATTTAATGCATTAATACTTTACTTTTTTTTTTTAACTCTCAATTTGAGTTCTTTTCTTACGTACATACTAAGGACTTCCAGCATGAAGGAACAAATTTTCTTTTAAATATTACTCTATTTCTTTTCTCATTTTGGCTTCATCCTGATTAAATTATCAAGATTAATTAATAGCTAATACATTTAAGTGATTATAACACAAACTTGAATATTTGGAATGTTTCTTTATATCAAATGAGCATTGCTGAAACCAGTTTTATTCAGAGAACATAATTAATTGAAAATTATGGATGTATTTTTGTACTTGTTGATGTCCAAAGACCTTAGTGGAGGAATCATAGAATCATAGACCAGATACGGTTGGAAGGAACCTTAAAAGTCATCTAGTTCTAACCCCCTGCCATGGGCAGTGATGCCGCCCACTAGAACGGGTTGCTCAGGGCCTCATCCGAGCTGTTCTTCAACACTTCCAGCAATGGGGCATCTACAGCTTCTCTGGGCATCCTGTTCCAGTGCCTCACCACCCTCCCACTAAAGAATTTCTTCCTAACATCTAATTTAAATCTACTCTCTTTCAGTTTAAAACCATTGCCACTTGTCCTATCGCTAGCTGCCCATATAAAAAGTCGCTCTTCTTTTTTGAAAGCCCCCTTTGGTTACTGTAAGGCTGCTATAAGGTCTCCTTGAAGCCTTGTCTTCTCCGGACTAAACAGCCCCAGTTCTCTCAGTCTTCACAGGAGAGGTGACCAGAGGGCTGGAGCATCTTCGTGCCCTGCAGACTGGTTCTACCAGGTCCATGTCCTTCCTATGCTGGGACCCCAGAGCTGGATGCAGCACTGCAGGTGGGGTCTCACAGGGGCAGAGTAGAGGGGCAGAATCCCCTCACTCACCCTGCTGGCCCTGCTTTTGATGGAGCCCAGAACATGATTGGCCTTCTGGGCTCTGAGTGCTCCTTAAATCAGATAGTGTCAGCTGTAGGGTTTTTTTTTCCCACAAGCTTTCAAATTTGACCTTTTATTCAAATCACATTTATTATGAGTGACTACTCTTGTGGGAAAAGTCTTTTTGGTATTTTTGGCAGTCATATGACTTTGTATTTAGTTGTGTCTTAACATTATTTTAGTTTGTATATATTTAACAATTACAGGGCTCAGCTGAAGCCTTGATAAAGTCTAATGTAAATGAGAATGTAACTATAGAGAGTGAACACCAACAATGTCAAAAGTTTTAGCCCCTGAAACTAAAAAGAAGGTTTTAGTCAGAGCAACGACAGAGAAGTTTTAAAGATCTTAACCAGTTCCACTTTTCCTGCAGAAGGACTCGGTTTGACCATTAGGTCCTTGGTTGGCCAGCTCTGTTTGCGGCTCCTGCTTCATTTGTTTGTTCATTGCTTCATAGTTTTTTTCTCAGAATCTGATGTGATCTCTGAGAGAAAAGGCACCATTTGCTCTTACATATCTGGACACTGTATTTAGCCCAAGAGAGCCCCAAATCCTCTTCTAAAATGCTTATGCCTGTGATGTTAAATCAGGAGTGTTGCAATCAATGCTGAGAATGATGTTTGGACAGGGATCCATGACAATGACTTAAAATGATTCTGCCAAAAGAAGTTTGATATAAGCTTCAGTTGTTAATACAGTGTAATACAAGAAGAATGCAAATAACAAAAGTTGATGTGATTCCGAGTGCATGTATTGACCTGGGATTACTTAGAGTACTGTGGCTTGGAAGGTCAGCAAATGTTACAAGGAATATTTTAAATTTTACTACCTTTTTGTGTCAGTTTATTATTAAAAAAAAAACCCCAAACCCCAAACCAAATAAACCAAAAAATCAACCAAATCATACACCCAGGACCCCCAGTCTGTTATTTAAAATGCTTTTGCACTATAAAATTGCATTTTTTGTATGGTTATATCTCTCTCCAATATTTGTGCAGTGTCTTTCTTTTATCTGCCAATAGATTAAAAATAATTTGCATAGATATTTGTGTATATTACATTTCATAGCTTGATCCGATGAGGGCCCTAAACAGAGTGCAAGTGTATTATTGCAAGAGTCTTGGTAAATGTATAATACAGCTTCGGTATTAGTTGTTATAAGCATTTTATAATCCCATTCTATTGGCTCTTGCACGTGAGCAGATGCAGAGTTACCTCCGCAGTAGATTATTCCCAACTCTGGGACACGAGGGCTGCCGTGCCGCACAGTGGCTCCTTCTAGCCCCTATTGTCAGGGCATCTGTGTTAACCAGCAGTGTTAGCACCAATAACCCAGCCTTTCCACAGAGCTCTTGGGATTATCTTTTTGATATCCCCTTGCTCTTGATATCATTTATGAAATGTAGCCATAAATATCTTCTTGAGCCTGTATTGTTCTGGGATACCTGAGGGAAGCTGTAAGCTGGTTGTAACCAGGGGGCTAGTAGAAGCCAGCTGTTTCTATTTGTCCTGTAATAGCTGAACTATGCAGCTAGTCCTTTTTTCCATGTACAGTTTTCCCTTCTGTTATCCATTATGTGGACTTGTTGCATGTGTTAGAGCAGATATGATTAGATTCTGCAACTATTTCTGCATCTATTGAACTTTCTGGTAGGACTTGCACCTCAAGCACATGAAGGGACAAGTTCCTCCCGAGTGGAACCACAGTGCTTTCACAAAGACAAAATCTTGTCTTGAGTCTGTAACTGTACCTGGCCCTTTGTTGCAGAGAAGTTGAGATACGTGGACTGAAGAGGGGAAAAAACGTGGTTTTTCCTCTTAAGAATACAGCATTGAAGTGTTGAAAAGTCAGTACTGTTGTGGTTAAGGAAATGCGAAACCATGTTGCATTTCATTCTCTGAGAGCAAAGTTAAGCTTGTGCCTACAACCCGTGTTCTTGGTACTGTGTCTCACATGAGATGCCTCTCCCTGCAAATATCATTACCCCATTTCATCTTTCTGGAATTTGTGCATTTGCTGTGTGCTGAGTGCTGGAGTAGGTTTTTCATGGCCATAGACAATGTGAAGTTCTTCTAGTTCATGCTTTAAAACCTTGTTGCTTTGTTTTGTTTTTTTTAAAGGAAATAACTTACGGATTTTAAAATTAACAGCTTTCTTTTGATAAGGGAGCCTCTGAACACACTAAGAAAAGTAGTCTTATTAAAAAGCTTTCCTAAAGGAAGCTTAGTTGTGGGACTGTGAGCTCTTCATTTGGGCAAGTAGTGATACATTCCAAAGAATGAGAGGAGCTTTGGGTTGTTTGAAGGACATTTTACAATTTTATGTTCAGTGCTAGGCATTCCTAATAGAAAACATTTTCAGTTTGAGAGAGGGAACATGTGGAGAGCATTAGCAGTTCAGTAAAACGTGCAACCAATTCGGATTTAATTTAAAGGGAACAAAAGAGGTGCCTTGAGAATTTGTCGGAAGCGCTGTGGTTTTGCCTTCTTTGCGCTGATGGTAACAGGAGAGAGAGAGAGGTGAGTTGAAATTGCTTTATCGAATATCTTCTTAGCATAATTGGGACCAAAAAGACTGTGATTAATGGATTTAACGGTGCTACACAGGGATCTTGCATGCATTACGGATTTGTAATCGTGATATGCTTCCTATGAGTCTTGCTGTAACTTGGTAAAAATCCTGACTTGAATGAAGATAATAAACAACATGCTTATTAGATGTAAACTGACATCACACAAATTGAAAAAACGTGAGAAGGAATGCCAGAACTCGGGGGGAGTTTTTTAAGGGTTAGGCTTTTTTTAATAGAATAATTTGGGTTCTAGTTAAGACAGTGCACACAGTACTTACTGGGGCCTGCATCCAGATGTGATTGGAGATATCTGGTTCAGCTCTCTTTGAGTGAAATGTGAAATAGCTGCAAAGGCTGTGATAAAAATACCTTTTTCAGCTTTTAGGATTATTTAAATTTTCTTTCCTGAGAATGTGGAACACAGATGCTCTAAGTAAAATTCCCTGGTTCCCAGATCAGATTACTTTGTGAAAAATCTATCCATATAAATAACTTGTGGTTTTGCTTTAAAAATGTACACCTCTTTAAATCGAAATGTTAGATTTCTGTTATACTCCTTGTGCACGTGTTTAGTCAGTCTCCTTTGTGGGGATGAACCATGGTACTTCCCCATAACTTGTGATTTACCCTCTGTTATCTCACTGAGAAAGCTCTGGGCCAGTCCTGTAGGAGTTCAGAAGTTGTTTGAGACAAAGGTACATTTCCAAGGTTTGTCCCTGGATATTTAATATAAATTTTGATACTTAAAATAGACTTTGTAGCAAGAAGAACCAAGAGCAGGTAAAGCCTCCATTAGCAGTGTGATTTTCACGTTACAGTGGTAGATTCTTGCATTAGATGGGCTTGTTCCAGATTTGAAAGGACATCTGTGGGGCATGCTAGTGAGATGCTTTTCTTGTCTTGGGAAGCATTGTTTTAAAATGTGAAAGCTTAGCTGACTCAACTCACACTGGGAAATGCTGCAGAAATTGAGTGAAATGTATTTGAATTGGGATATCCTCTTTCTGACCTTTTTTTTTTCCTGACAACTTTCCTCTTTTTTTTCTTTTTTCTTTTTTTAATGTAAAAATCTGCAAGGAAGATGGAATCTACTTTTGCCTCTGAATACATAGTGAGATTTAAAACAAGTCTTATTTCTAAACAAAATAAAAACAACAACAAAAATTCCTCAATCATCTTCAATGGTACCATAAAGGAAACTATCTTGTCATAAAGCCAGGAAGGAAAATTAGTATGATACTTTGCTTCCCACTCCCCAGTAGAAGTCCATTTAGACTTTTTTCAGATTTTTTCCTAAAGTAATTTTAAAGTATCATATTATTGATATGTGGACTTTTTTCTCCTGCAATATAAACACATCTTTTTGAGATTAAAAAAAAAAATCAGTGTAAAAAATTAAACTGTTTATAGTTGCTTATAATGGACTCCTCTGAAAATAACTGATCACAATAGTTGTATCTACGTCAGTGAGGTCAGTGCTGTTGATAGCAGATCAATAGCTGTTGATAGTTTTCATATAGTTTCCCTTTTTGGCTATTTGCACTTCCCACATACTTTGTAGATATTTGTATTGACAGACAAAGCAGTTCTTCCTCTTATGGTCAGTGTTCAGACTGTTGAACTCATTTTGTTGTAGACCAAAGTACAGCATGTTCAAGCCCTTAATTAGGGGAGGAAAAAATCATATTAAATATCTTCAAATAAATTTGCATTACACTTGGAAAAGAACAGAATTATTTGTTTCCTACCTCCATGTATACCTGCTCTATATATAAGATACAAACCAAAGAAGTGAACTGGATTCAGATTAGTTGTCTTGAAACAGTCCAGCACTCTTCTCGTGTTTTAAGCTTTACCCTGCAGAACTTATGACAGTAAAACAAAATTAAGGACTTAAACTATGGAAGAGAAATTAGAATCTATTACTTAAAAGCTGTGGGTTTGGAATAGGAAAAGTTGGTATTTCTGTGTGATGTTATTCTCACCCCAACCTCTGATTTAGCTTTGTAAGTAAGGCAGAGGGTTGCAGAATTTGCTGAAGTGGAATTAGGCTAAATATAGTTCCATCCTCTCTGAGGTGTTCTAAGATGCATGAGTTGTACATGTAGTGTAATAAAAGGGAAGAAGGGGTGTTAGTTCATAAAATAGGGAATCATGCTAGTATGGAGAAGAAGCTTCCCTCCTCTTAAAAATTAATCATTACATGTAAGCTTTTGATGCCTTATGATGGTTTATTTCATATTAGCTTAAGAAAGAAAATGTGTGTGTGTCATTGAAATGCAAGGTCAGGAGATGCATGTTTGAACATTGTCAGACTGATTATCTTTAAAAATCGTGTAAGCAAAATGTGAAGACTCATGGTCAATGATGCTTCAAACAAATGCCAGTTGCCAACTTTTTGTGAACTTGATGCAAGTCCAGGTATATGAGTATCATGTTTCAGACCAGGGCTTTGTTGTTTCAGTCCTTATATTAAGTGAAAGGAAGGTTAAGTTTTGTTACCGTTTGAAGATCTCACTGTAGAAGATGGTATAAACTACATGTGGTTTCATAATGCTGTTCAACTGATTTTTCATATGGTTTAATAACGTTTTTTCCCACAATGATGTGTAATGATAAATGCACTATCTCATAATTCAGCAGTCAAGAAATAGTTGCTCTCTGTTGTTGATTTTCATTATGGCATTCAAATAGTGTGTACTGTTCTTTCCTTGCCTTCAGCTATTCTATTCCTCTTTCATTTATATTCTTTTCATCTTTTTCATGTGCAGCTGCTTTTATTTCTGCAGAAATTAAGATGATTTAATTTGGAAATTGTGTGCTTCTCAATCTATTTCTTTCATGAAAGAAATATTTCAGAGACTGAGGAGCTTTATTTAAATAGGTGGCAGAGCACCCTGATGTAATATATGTTGTTTTCTTTAAGACTGTCATGTGAGATACACTAAATTGACCCAGTTTCAAGAATAAAGCGTTTACTATCATGAAAAATATTGTGACAGTACCTCTGGAAGCATTTAGATGAGATTCTCATCTTGGGCTCAGAACATGCCATGGTCAAATGTGGTCATGAGTGGTAGAAGAAGCACCACTCACTTTCATGATGGTTTTGTACTTGCACGAGCTTGATGAAATTGAGGAAATCATGGCATCTCTGTCTGGAAAAGGGGAAGAGAGGGATGACAATATTTAATTGGGAATATTATGTAATGCAGAAAATTTTCATTATTTCACAACTTTTCATGTCTTCAAGTGTTTTTAATCTGGTGTGGGGATTTTGTTTGGAGGGGAAGGGAGAGTTTGTTTGGGTTTGGTGTTATTTTTCGGTTGGCTGGTTTGTTGGTTTTCTTACGTCTTTTATGTGCAGCATCTGTATTTTAATAATGGTAACCGCTTCTTTAAGGCTTTCTTTTCCTGCCTATGACTCAACAAGGCACATAAAAATTTAGGCTACGAAGAGGTAAAGTTACACCCTCTTTATTTAGAACCCCAGCAGTTACTGTGGCTGAGCAGCATGCTGTTGTAAGATGTAGGATGTCATAAGCTATGTCAATTCATATTTAGCAGTTTGAGATAAGTCTGGTATGTATGAAGTTATGTATCAGGTTTCTTTTAACCTTTCAGACATTAAATATTTAGCTCTGGTCTTACTGTTAAAACATGAAGAGGAGTATGTTGGTAAACTCTTTGCTTAAAAAAAGGCCCTGTTTCTGCACGTTTATTTCTCCCTGTGGCTGTCCACAAGGTTTACACATCAGTTTTAAGGGCCAGTTATAACTTCAGAATGTCTGAAACTGGTATCAAGCTAACTTGTTTCTGTACTGGGGAGTGAAATATAATTGTTGGATGTCTTCCTTACTTCTTCCCATAATCCTAAATTTAGGTTCAACGGACACTTAAAAGCCTATTCAGAATCAAATGCCTCTGGAGACATTTGCTTTCTTCTTGACTTCGTTTGAAGTAGGGACAGCTGAGAGTGTGGAAGGCTTCTCGTCAGGTTGAGCACGGGAGGAGGCCTGTGACTGATCTCACCTGTGCCCAGGGGCTGGGGTTTTCCTCAGCTCTTTCAGCAGTAGAGCTTATTCTGCAATGTGTGGGGGCTGCATGAGCTCTTCTGGGCGGGGAGGATGGTGATGATGCCGGCAAGACGGCAGCCAGCTGTGACTGCCTTTCTGCTTCTTGCTGCTCAGAGCATGCATGAGTGGCTCCTTGTAACTACATCAGAAATACATCAGGAGGCTTCCTTACCTTTTTTTTCCCCCCCATGCTGTTACGCTGAAATGCTTGGTGTTGCACTTAGAAAAAAGTCGCTGTAGTAAACATGGGTGTGTTTGCATGAAAGGTCTAGCACCACAAATAACCAGAAAACCTTTATCAAAACACTCACAAGGGAGTTCTGCCATTTTATTCTCTTCAACAACAGTATATCACAACTTATTAATTTTTTATTAATACCGATATGTTAAAATTCACAGTATATTAAAAATACTTGAGAACCAGAAAGAGTGGGTGAGCAAATAAAATCCGCCCCTATATATCTGCTGGAATAGCCAGGTACTACTGCAGTATTCTCAGGGGTGGTGTAACCTGGGAAAAGGGAGCTACAAGGATACTCTGCACAGCTCCTTGAAGCCCTGGGTGTGAGCACATGCTGTGCTTTTGGCACAAGGTGAGTACAGGTGATGAGTAACAAGCACCTATAGCTACCGTAGACAACACACTCTGGGGCAGTCTGGTAGCAGTTCCTGGGTCTCCTGGGTTTTCCCCCTGAGGTTAGTGGTCTACACATTGCTGTCACCATGGTCCTCCTGTTTTACATTGTGTACTGCAGGTGTTGGGTGTGGTCTTCTGTACAGTGCATGTTTCAGGCTGACATTCAGGCATTTGCAGATCTTTACTAGGACTTTGGGAGGAGTTTTTCTAACCCAACAGCTGTGAGATTGAATCTTTTTGTTTTAAAGCCACTAAAATGCGTATAAGTTGGTACCAACTAGCAGGACCTAAAGGACCATCTGTGAGTTGGCAGTACCTGTTTGACTAGCTGCCTGTTACCTTGGAATACGGGGTACTGTTTCCAGTTGGGCCCTGGGGATGCTTGTTGGGAAGGCAGGAAGTGGGAGCAATTCAAGCACAGAAATGCCCAAACAGTTTCTAAATGTCTCAGTAGGAAAAGACAAAACAAAAAACTAAACCGAAAAACAGCAGGTGCTGTGCAGAAAAAGTATTTTTGCAATTGTATCTGTTTTGTGAAGACTGAGAACCCCTAGTTTTACTCTTAAAAAAAAATAAAACAAAAACCCACAAAAAAAATCACCCAGGCCTCAAGAGAATCCTCCAATGCAAAAATCCCTCCAAACGCACCAAGAAAACAGCATGGATTTAGTTCTTCCCTCATTTTTTTGAGGCAGGAAGGCAGTAAGACCCTTGCAAGCCTTTTTTCAGCTGCCAGGTTGCTTCAAGTCATCGGGCAGAGTTATTCTTTCTCATATTGCTTAAATCGCTTTTAACTATGTAGGAAAAACCTGTTTGTCGGTGAAGGTTTACCGCTGTACCACTGCCAGGGGTTCTCTTTCTGTCAGCCTCCCAGTGACGCCAGGCACGCTGCTTGGCCACTGAATCGGCCACTGGGACTCCTCTGTCATGGGGAGCAGAGCCAGCCCAGAGGGCACATCGGAGCATCTCAGTTATGGTCCTGCCCTGAATTGCTCTTGCTCTGTTGACCATAAAGGGAGCAGATCAGGGAGAGGAATTGCCTGGTTGAGAGGTATGCATACAGCCCATTGTCCATTTCTGGTTTCTGTCTTCAGAGTCCTGATAGTCATTCTCGAATGACAGCAGCTTTTTATTGAAGTTTGGTTCTTTGCCAAGCTCTGAATATAGTTGCACTGGTTTCTTTTGCCTAGTTCCTGTCAGGATCTAATACATAATTTGTGTATGTAAATCAACTTGCTGGAATAACTGCTCTGAAGTTTTGCTGGAAAGAAGTATGTTAAGGGCAAGTAAGATTCAGGGATTCAGGCTGTGAGTTACCTCCCTTGGCTCTAATGCCAATCATATGGAATCAAATGGAGATGGAGTCTGCTCTGCATGTGTACTGAAAGCTTTGCTAAGATTGAGACAGAAATTATCAACATTGGAGCACAAGACTTTCTGGGCAAACCCTTGCACCAAAAGGTAGTTTGGGCTGAGAGTTGGTCCATTCTAGCCTTATTCAAACCCAGTCTTGCACTCAAATGAGATGGTGCTTTTTGATAACTTGTACCAGCCAGTTTCCTGGGGATCAGATATGCAGGCACATGCCTTCCCAGGGGAAGAGGAAAGTTAAAAGAGTTTTACTCTGGTCTTTCTGACATGACTGCCCTCAGAGGAAGCAAGAAGCTTCTTGTGTTGCAGAGCCTGTGAGGTTATGTGCCACGCTACGAATGCTGAAGAGGGGGATTTCTTTTCATTTTGTATCTTTCCCATTGCTGCCAAAGAGTTGCTTTCTAGCATTGCCTGCGCCTGTTCTGAGCCCGATGCCCTGCAGCTGGCAGCTCCCGGAGGCGGCTGCTGCCTGCCTGTGCCACCTGCTGATGGATGGGCCTGTGTCAGGCAGCCAGGCACAGCCTGCTGCCTGTCCTGCCTTTGAGAGTCCACTCAGCTGTACTTTGGCATTCAGCACCCAGCTGGAAAGATCTTTTCTGCATTTCCCAAGAATAATAAGGAAGAGGAGGAGAGAGTCACTCTGTGGGCTGTAGCTGTACCTGCCTTCTCCCCACCGAGAAAACAAGGGATCTGTTTTCAGGGCAGCGGAATGTCCTGGGCATCTAAATAAGATACCTTATCAGAGGTGGCTGTGGCACATGTCAGCATTCACCCCTTTTACCCTGTCTTGTTGGTAGATAGTGAAATTGTGACTTACACCTGTCAATTCTGCCTTCTTGATATGACAACCAGCGTTACAGCAACCCAGCTGTGTCCTGGTGACCTCTTCATATCTGTCTGTACTGCTCCTGTTTACGTGCTTGCATATGCATGACAACAGTGCTTTTAATTTTCCTTTTTTTCTTACCTCATTGATAGTACATGAAATGTATTACAACCTTAGTACTTATCAGAGTTAGCTTGTTTTCTTCAGGAAGAAAAACAGTAGCACAGTTTGGACGAAGAACTCAAATTCCTATCTGCCCACCCTTTCTTTTCATGAATACTTTGGGGTTAAGTAACATCAGAATTATGCAGGGAACCTCTCGTATTTACTTTTATCAACCTCTCATTTCAGAATAAAAGTAGCTGTTGTGGTTGGAATATTTGCTTGCAGATGTGTGTTCGTTATTTTGAGCACCATATCCGATTTGGAAGTTGAGTGTTTTAGTGTTACAAGGAAGTTTCTTGGCTGATTTAAATTGGTGTGGGTCCCTGCCTTCAGCATTCACCCCTGCCTTTGTCTGTCCAAAGCAGTGGCCTGAGCAGCTGTGTCCATCTCTTTCTGTTGGTCTAGTGCTTTTTCAGTAATCCTGTCGTCCTCATGGGACAGTGGTAAGTGTGTTTGCAACTGAGAACTTGGCATCTTCCCCTGAACCTGAGGCTCCCGAAGCGCTGCCTCATGCCTGACAAAGCAGGCAGCTTGCTTGTGGCTTTCAGGGGTTTCAATCAGACTGAACAAAACACATGCTGGGGAACAAGGTGATGTTCATGTTCTGTGAATTTCTCACATGTGCCCCAAGTGATTGGATTAGTTTTTCCCTTATGAGGTAATTAGGATTATGTTTCTCAGGCTCACTTCTTTGACAGTCTTGGTCAAATATAAGGAGATTAAATTTCTTGGAAAAATGGGTTTTCCTGAGAATGGGTATTTCTTTTCCGTTTTGATTGGTAAGACTTTCATTAAAGATGTGTTACTGAATAGCCCAGGTTTCTCAATCTTATGTTTATTGTTCCATGTTCTCTTGATTTTTGTAGCTGCCTGGTACTTTGGCTGCTCTGAACATCTCGGGTAGGAAGGCCACATTGTGCTGCTTATGTTCACAGAAAATGAATGAACACCTCTGGACAGCTGCAAAACAAATGCTGGTTAGAGACACTTGGTTATCTGCTTTCAGCTCTGGAAAATTCCAGCCTGTATTTTTTTTTTTTTT
>VZTG01010149.1:1170866-1220898 GCA_013397845.1 Melanocharis versteri
TTTTAGGTGCCCCTTTTCTTTAAGTGTACTTTCTCTCTGATCATCTCCTGTTCTCTTTTACAGTAGAATCACATGTCCAGTAGGAAAAATTTTAGTGTCTCTTGCCTGGGGACAACTGTGCAGGTAGAAAACAGATAGTCTACAGGCACTATCTGTGGGAGCATTCCTTGCTAGCAAGTGAGGTAAAAGCATAAAAACTTACTCTGTTTTGTAAAGGGAAACTACTTTTTAATCCCTAACAACCAAATAGGAAGAATAATAGTACACCCACCCTTTTCAGCATGTGTTTGCATATCTGGAAAACTAATCAGGTAATGATGTAGTGGTAAATAACTCCAGCATCCTCAGGAAGCAGTTATTTGTAGGAAAGTTAAGTGAATACATGGTCTTGCAGTTGTGCTTGGATGAAATAAAATAGGCTTGCAGGCACATACAGTGTACAGGTATAGTGCAAGTAAGTGCAGAACTGATTTATGTTATCCTGAATGATCGAAAGAAACTATGAAGGTGATTGCTTTATTTTGTACAGGATTATTTTACAGACATTAATTAGGTTGTTCCCAGTGGATAACTTCTGATTGATTTTCATCCTCCCTCCTAAAAAGAGTGCACAAGCATGAAGTGGTTCACAAATGGGCTGTGTAAGAAAATGGCCTTTGCTGGATCAGATCAAGGTTCATCTAGGCCAGTTCCCCAATCCTTCTGCTTCTCTTTGCAACAGCTAGTTTGAGTTGTTGAAGTGGAGAATATAAAGAAGAGTGATAGTATTTCACCAGAGTGTTCTCTATCCTCTGACGGTTTTGTGCTTCAGGGACTCAAGGTGGTGTCTTCACAGTTTGTCATCTTCTGTAGATTTTCCTTCTGGGAACCTGCCCAGCTACATTGAGACACCCTTCAAACTTTCAGTGTATAGAAAATGTCACAAGCATGAGTTCAAACAGTTCAACTGCATCTGGGTGAGGGAGAGGCTTGTTTGTTTGTTTTTTTGGGGTGGGTTTTTTGTTTATTTTGGTTTGTTTTGGTTTGTTTTGGTTTTTTTGTTATTTCTCACTTGAAACTTTAATTTTATTCCCTGTAGCTGTATTGGAAAAGGAGTTCTCTGTTCACTTTCAGCCTTCTGCTGAAAGTGCAGTAGCCATCTCTCTCAGTTACTCTCCCACACTCTCACCAGATCATCTCTTTAAGGGGTGGAAATCCCCATGAAGGATGGGAAACGCCTGTAAAGTATTTAGGAATGGTATAGGTGTCCAGTGCAATGCCCTCCAGTGCAAACTGGACAGTCTTTGCTGTGTTATGTTTCCTTAAAATATTTCAACAGTTATCTGCTGTGACTAGGTTGATTAATGGCAAAACTGGAAGAGCTAGAGCACTTTGTATAATGTTCGAGACTCAGGGTTTCACTTGTACTTGCTATTGAAAATGTGGGTACACAGTTTCTTTAAACATATTTTAATGATGTTTTCTTCTTTGTGTTCCTTTTGAAATAATTCCGAGGATCATTTTGCTCTGGAGCAGCTAAAAGCAGCATTGCTACAGAACTGTATCATCTGAACAGCTTCTGAGTGATAAAATTCAATTCAAGGCCATCTCTATATGGAAGGTTTGTAGGATTTTAAAACCCCACCAAAGTACCCACAAAACCCCCAACCAAACAACCCAAAACCAAAAAACCCACACCAAATGTATAACACTGCTCTGCACTGGATTTCATCTGTCTCTTCTATTACCCAGTAAGTATTGGGTGTTCCTTTGTCATTTCATCACAGCTGAAACTCTTACATCCTTTGTTCATTCTACTCAAACATTTCTCCCTTTCCATGTGACATTTTTGTTCACATTCTTTGTGATTATGGTGATCAGCACAGGGCCTGTTCAGCAGATTGGTTCACTAGACCCTGAATTAAAATTTTGTAAGTGTAAGTTGGATATAATTTTAGCTCTGGACTTTCTAAGGAGTTAATGAAGATCTGAGTTTGCCCGAATACATCTCTTCTGATGTGAAAATGAAGGTGTACCCTGATGCATGTTCAGGTGTATTGAAGGAGCCAGAACTAACCCTTGTGTTCATTGTTACAGAATGGGCTTGTCTTGACTTGAATACGATTAATCACCACACATATGTTTTTCATTCTAATCAGAATGTAACTAATACCTCTTTTTGGTTTCTCATCACTGATTTTTCATGAATTCATAACAGACTCAAGAAAAAGGTTTGCTATGTTTGGCTGAAATTTGAGATTATTTGAGTAAAATTACTTGAATATCACCAGTAAATTTAAATTAATGTTATTTAGTAAGAATAATTAGTATAATTTGACAGAAAACAGGTCTTTGCTTTACGAGCTCATTACCTTATCAGAAATAACACCACTCCTCTGTCACTGCAGTTTCCCCTCCACTTACTGAACTGATGAAGACACAGTGCCTGTAGGGGGGGGTTTTCTCCCTCGTGAGGGTACTTTCATGAGGCCTGAATGCAAGAATTTTCTGCAGACATTTGCTGAGGAGGTTTTCCTCTTTGGAAAGGTCCAGCAATTTGTTGAGCCTGTTGATGACTTTTAATAATTAGGGTTTAAGAAGGGTCAGTGTGGTGTCGGGAAGCAAAATGAAATACAGTAATAGCTTTCTACCTCCTGGTCAGTTTGGTTATTTGGGGGAGCAGGAGGACCCTGTGTGTGTTGAGGATTAGCTAAATTCAGGTTGTGGTTTCCAATGGGGACTTGCTGAGTGCTGCCTCCTTCCCCTCCACCACATTTTGCCATCCTCTCAGTGCCACGAGTACCTCTGCTGGACTGTGCTTCTTGCTGGATCACCAGAATTTAGTGGGATTACTGGGCATGATCACAGCTTGTGTCCTGGCACAGGAGGGGAATGGATTCCAAACAGAATGCTAAAAGATGCTTTATACATTCCTCAATTTTAACCACAAAAGATGAGCATCATGTTTAAAAAAAAAAAAAAATCAGAATGTTTTTCAGGTAGGTGCTAAATTTCAGCAGATTAAGAAAAAGCAATCTGCATTACCTGTGCAAACTGGGAATGTATCATCCAAACCAGTAAAAATGTCCTGTTGAGGAAATGTGTTCCTTGTCCTGATTTATATCTAACACATTTTAAATCTCTTGATCTCCTTGTCCTCCTGTGATTTCCACTCTCTGAACAGATTTTTCCCATTTCAAGCCAGAAACAGTTGCACTAATTTCTGCTGAAGCTCTGGGAGCTTAGCTGATCTTGAAATCAGTCCCTTTATTTGTCAAAACTCATATTTTGAATATTTGGGATTTTTTTTCCCCTTTCTGCTTTGCAGTGACTTAAAGCTGTGCACTTCAGTCACTAGTACTTGTTCACCAGCAGGCAATGTGCTGATGACTTCAGTTTTATTACTTGGTTGCTCAGTGATTGTGAATTCCCATTTGATACAGATTGAAAATCCTAAAGCTGCACAGTCTTTTTGCATGTGTAAATCTGTCCCACAGTGGCAAAGTATGAGGGTGCTGAGGGCAATTACTGGTGAGCAGGGGGGCAGCTGAAACACGCTGTGTACAGAGGAGATCAGTTTACTGTAAAAACTCACAAAAAGTCTCTGCAAATCTGCTACATATATCAGAAATATGAAGCAACTCGTGAGGTATAAGCATTGCTTTCCACAAGAAAAAAAAGAATCCTCTGCAGCTTTAGATTGTATGCACAAGGGTGTTTATGGATGTTAATTTGAAAATTTGTGCATGCTTTCAAAACCATGCGCTATAAAGAATGTGCTCTGGGAAATCAGTGCTATTTTGCACTGTTCTGTATTAAAGTTGGTTTACTACATCACATCTAGTAAAAATCACTTTTAGACAAGTATTTATTTTCTGCTAGTCTCTATGAAAGGATTTAAGACTGGCAAGGGCATCCTCTGAGAGCAGTCCTCTGCTATCCCGCATTACATAATCTCCTCTATAAAATTCCTACTTAATATACATGAACATTGCAACAACTACTCCTTTTGCTTTCAGTTGCATCTACAAATTTCTAAGTTCACCCTCTAGATCCAGGATAAAATTGAATTTCTGCTATGCCTGCAGCCCAAGATTTAATTACTGCTGATCTGACTTGGCACCCAAAGTTTGGGAACAGCTGAGTGTGCTGAATCAGATCTTCAGCCTGTGCAAACTAATTCTTTTGTAAGTCAGCTGAGAAGCTGGTAGAGCCTGTGTGTCATTTCTGTCATGTAAAGATGTGAGATACTTGTGCTGACCTTTGTTGTTGCTCTGTACATTTTGGGTCCAAAGCAGCAAGGAGCTTCCAAGATAGAATCTGAGAGTGGAATAAAATTAAGATAAATACAGTTGGGCTAGAGATCAACAGTCGAAGATTAATTAAGGTCTCGTGCTCAAATTTGAGAATGAACATTTCTGTTCAGCAGCAGTTCTCCTTTAGGGATTCTGCAGAATTAGTTTTATGCTGAGTATATTTCCATTGCATTGATTTTAATCGAGTGTTGTATGTGGCATGTGTTCAGTGAATATTGACAACTTAGAAGCACTGGACAAATATCTAGAGCGGTGGGAAGGAAGAGACTATGAGATTCTCTATGAGTCTTGAATTTCTGAATCCAAGCAATTTATCTTGAGCAAATTATGATACGGGTTGGTGCTGGATTTTGCTGTGTTGCATGCCCTGCAGACTTCCAAAGGAGCAGCTGTGAAGGCAGTTAAGTTCGCTGAAGAGTTTCCCTGGTATTACAGTAGGGTATTTGGCACCAAAAAGGAAATCTGAGGATATAGAAATATTGTCAAGGCTACTAAGCTAACTCAAGGGGAAAAAACCCAACCAATTCACCCTTCCTTCCCTTCCTGAAGGAATGCCTGCTTCTGAGGCTAAGGAATGTCTAACTGCTGTATATATACGTTACAGTGGTCTTGGTCACCTTCTTATCCAAATGAAACACTTGGATTTCCTCACTGCTTTAGGAAATAAATGATGGTGTTACTAGGGAAGCCCTCAGTGCTGCTGTGAACAGATACCTGGGTTGAAATGAAGCTGAGTTAATGCAGGCTCACTCCTAGAGGACAGGTCAGTCGAGCAGAGGTAAAATACTGCTGCAACAGACAGACAACTGCTTGGGAAAGAGACTGAAACAGAGTAAGGTAATTAGGGCAGGAGACAAGCGTATTGCATGACACTACATACATTACTAGGGCTAGAATCAACAGCAACTTTCCTGGAGGTCTTTGGCTGTAACACCAAAAGGAAGGAGTATAAAAGTGGAAACAAAGCATTATTTCTATTATGATTTCTTTTATATGCTTACATGCAAGGTACTTTCCAGATACTTGAAAAGGATAATCTCTGCTTCAAAGCATTCATTTTTTTGACTACAGAAATGGAGAAAGGTATATGTAGTTTAAATGCCTAATTGCCCATCCAGAAAATATTTAAAACAGTTAAGGTTAAGAGTTAAATTTTCAAAAGTTAGGAACAGTGGAATTACAGTAGACTTCAAAGCTTTTATTATGTTATATTTCAGAATTTTTTATCTGTGTATCTTTTCTTGGCCATGCATACTGTAGAAGAAGAAAAGGCTGAATGGGGTTAATTGCTTATGCAGTTTAGCTCCTGCTACTTCAGACAACGGTGTGCATTAGATGTTGGGTGAGAAGGACCTGTGCAGCAAATACCATAGGTTGTGGCACACTTCTCACCCTCCTGCAGGCAATTAAAGGGCAGAGTGAAGTACTGGCAGATGTAATCACAGCCTAGAAGTGATGATGGGCAGTGCAATTCCCAGATGTGATATGTTCCTCAATTAAGCGTGGCGTAGCAGTCTTAGAGTTGTGTTCAGCTTGCAAAAAAGGCTCTTGTCAAATTATGCAGTGTGGCATCCAGGGCTGAGTGCAGGGTTTCTGGGGAGACTGAGGTGAATCTGTGTTGTGGATTTCTTGGCAGAGCTGGGACTGCCCTAATGGATGGCATGGGAAGGTTGAGGTTGTCTGTGGGAGCTCATATTTTGCCAGTGGTTTTCTCAGTTACTTGCAGGCATCAAAAGTATGTTGACACTGACAAACTCAGATTTAACTTCAGGTGCTGGAGGGAATATGTGTTAGAAACCACAAGTTTTTCTGTTTTGGTGGCTAGATTTTCCAGCTACTGGTAGAAGAGAAAAGGAACAAAGTAAAGTTTCTCTCTTCTATGACTGAATAATTTTTCCCTTTCTTATCTTTCCCTGACTGCCTCTTTGCCTCCCAGGAGGGAGAGAAGAGGGGACAGACAGCAAACCAGATTGCTAAAGTTCGGCTAAAAAAATAAACAGTGAAGAGTAGGGTCTTACAATAACAAGCATTAAGTGACATTAACAAGAGGCAAAGCTACCAAACCGGCGTGTAGCTAACCTACTGATGATGTTCTGGGACAGAAGTGTCACTCAGAGGATGCTAGGGATGACTGACAAAACAGCTGCTTCTTCCATCAACATGTACGGCTAGGGAGAAAATTCTCATAAAATAACAATTAAACAAATGTAGTTTTAACTTTTTTACATTTCTGTAACTGAAAATAAGATGGGTCGCACAGTGCACCATTGAACCCTTCCTCTCCTCTCCTTTATTTTTAGGACAGTAGTTACCAAAAGCTCAGTACATTATCCCACTGAGTATAAAGACTGTGCAAGAAAAGATTTAGCATGAGCATACACCTTTGAGTTTCTTCTGAGTCGGCTTCGGAGGCCATATCCAACTGTTTGAATATCTTTCCAAAAGGAAATTATTGCCAAGGACTTCTTGTGGAGGTAAACCATGTGTGACTGCCAGTACCTCCAGCAGGCAATTTATTGCAGGAAAAGGGCCATGTCAAAGCATAAGTACTTCAGTTGCCAAGCATTCGGTTGTGGACTTTCTTGTTCTATTTGTAGCTCTAGGTGGCAATTGTATAAGTTATGTGTTATCTCAGAGGTTCAATTTGGGTTAACCTTGTTTATTTTCTTTTCCTTCTCCATTCCCCATCACTTCCCCACTGTTAGATTCCCAATCTAAAGGAGTATAGAAATCTTTCTTCTTTGTATTGATACACAAAAAAATGGCAGTCAAAATACTCTACAGTTGAATTAAAATAAATAAATTAATATATTGTCTTCTGTATAGCAAATCAGCCAGGAGTGGAGATACAGTATATTTAAAATATAATTTGTGTGTTTCTTCATGCACTTTTCTAGACATGGCTACAACATTGGGAAGGTGAGAGCCTTTATTATTACTTGAAATAAAAACGAGTGAAATTGTGTATGTGATCCCAGAATTAAATGTAAATAGATAATATTGCTAAGGATTTTGCAATCTAAATTTTATCTAGTTGTATTACTTCAATTTTTTTTTCACATGATGACTTTATATATTCAGGTATTCGCAACTCACTGAATCATTGTATCTTATTGATCTCTTCCGCTATTACCCCTTTTCAGGAGATGTATGCAGCCATCTGTATTCTATTCCAATTGAAATGCTATATAGAGCCTTTCAAGGAACTGGTTTCTCTGGAAGTCTTAGATAAGAGGCTGAGAGAAATGCAAAATAGTGTGTTGTAAACTGATGGTTACAGGCATTACAAGGACCATTTACTCCTCCAAAGCTTGATTTTCACTACTACTGTTAAGGCCAACTTTTTATGGCTGTTCTGCCATCCCTGTGCTCTGCAGCTCCCTTTAGGCTGGCTCCTTGCTTCTGCCATGAGCTTCATTTCTATGGAAAATGTTTTGGAAGAGCAGTCATCCTCTAGGGGCAGGGGGTGAGTAAAGATTTTTTAAAGAGCGGGACTGGAGCTTTGAAACATTTCTGTGACCAGACTGGCAACTTGTCAGAGGTTGCTTTTGTGTGTGACACATAGGGTGTGTCCTGCTGTGTGCTGAGCTACAACTTAGTCCTCTTTGGACGAGCCCATAGCGCAGAGTGTGTTAGACCACGTTACTCAGTGTCCTCTTTGACCACCTCGGCAGCACAAGTACAGTCAGTCTGCCTGGCACGCAAGTTTCTGCTCTTGTCTTCAAGCAGCTATGTTTCCCTGCCCACGTTGTTCCTGTCTTAACAGCTTAAAGAAAAACAAATAAAAAATCAAGCTCCACAGGACAGGCGATCCCCAAGCTCTATTTATAGAAGCTTCTTACTCAACTTCACATTACACTGAGGCAACTGCATAGTGAAGCTGCTATGCTAAACACACTTCGACTACAATATTTTAAATTCAGTTCCTTTGGCTGTAGGATACAATGGTGTTGGATCATGTTTTGGGGATCAGATAGAAAATACAAAGTCGTTGAAGTAGCATTTTTGTTTATCCTCCTCCAGGGAGGATTGTGGCATTTAAAAAGAGATCACCTGTTAAAAAGGGAGACCTGTAGGTGTGTGTACATACATAGTTATGTGTATGTCCATGTTCAGCATTATGAGAAATACTGTACTCCTGTTTGCAGAAGGGGACAGCAGTGAAAGAAGTCAGTAAGTGAGGACATCAGTTAAATCTCAGTATTTGAAGGAGAGATGGTCCTTGCCTTCTTTTTCTTTGTCGTTCTCTAAAAACAGGGGACATGAGGTTTTTCTCTTGAACTGAGCTGGTTCAGTTCCTTGAGAGGTTCTTCTAGGAGAAACAGAAAGGCAGCAAGACTACTGTTTGATTTTACTGCTCTTTTTCTATAGGTTGTTTATTTTAAAAGCTTAATGCATATAAATTTAAAAACTCCATTTTTTTACTATTATAGAATCTGATAGCTAAAACTAAGGAATAAGTAACTACTATGTTCTAAAATTTGTGTTGCTACTTATCAACTCAGATTCTCTTGTACATTATATTTTATAAAATCTGTTGATTTATTTGTTTCATAACTTTGACAAACTTTATGATAGATCATTAGACCCTTATGCCAGGTGAAGATTTATCTTCATTTTCTGAAACAGTTTGTTCTTTTTTAAGGAGACTGAAGATCTTGTTCCTTGTTCAAAATCAATGAGTTTCTGAATTGGCAGTGGCTGTATACTGGTGTGCCACTGCAATGCAACAGCTCTCTAAATATTCAACAGGTAAATTCTCTAAAGCTTTGTGGAAATACTTCTTTTTGTTGATCCACACATCAGGCACCCTAATTATCTGCTAATTATATTACTGAAGTTCAAGAGAGTCCTGTTACAGCTAAATTGCTTCTTCCCTTACTAGCTTTTCAGACTAGTGAAATACATCTTGGATTAGAGTGAGCAGAAATAAATAGCTAAATTAATATTATGCTTTTTCCTTTGAACCCCTTTTACTTTCTTAGAGTTTGGATAGCAAATGTAGGCAATCAGATTTTGTTCCTTGCTGAAGCAATTAGCTGGGTACTAGTGGGCCGATGTGTCTGTCAAAGGAAATCAGATCTCTTGTGTAAATAGAGCCAGGTTAAGATGAAGGAAAGTTCAATTACAGTTAAAGTTGAATGCAGCACTGATGTTGTCTTATATCTTCTTTTGTAATTGGCTTGTTCTTTGTGACCACTCAAAAGCTGATGACAGAACAGCTGCCATGATGGTTTACAGATTGTGCAGGTGGTCAGCATACAAAAGGGAATTGTTTTCTTCCTTGGTATTAGCAGTCCCTGAAACGACTTCTCTCAAAGCTCAAAAGGATATGGAATATCCGATAAGAGAACTTGTACTTACCAGTCGTATCTAAAGGAATTGAGTAATGGTAAAACAAGATTTAAAAATGAGCATCAACATCTGTGCTTGCCTTCCTGAGCTGAAGCCAGCACAGCCCTGTGGTATCCCAGTGCTACATTTTCAGGACCAGAGCTCTGCCCAAACTTCAGTTTTGAATGTCACATCATCCTTTGGGGCAAAGAGACCTTCAAGCGTTGCCAGTGATGGTCAAAAACAGACTGCATGGTGGCTAAGACTGTGCATAGGCTATTGGGAGTTGTGGGGATAGTCTGTATCCCTAAATCTCCCTCTGTCCTGTGGCTCAGGCCATGTGCAGGAGATGCACAGGAGATGTGTCTGTGGGGGTGAAGTGGGGTCAGAAGGTCTGAAAGGCTTTTTCAAAGCAGGAAGTGGGGATCATTCTTGTTTTCTGATGCACAGTGGGGTAGTGACAGGGAAAAGTCCCACTCCTGGTGGGCTGACAAGCACTTGTCTACCAGCACCTTCTGGCTGAGCACAGGAGGGGCTTGTGGGCGGCCCTCAACAACAGGAGGTTTTTTTACGTAGTTTTCTTTCTTTAAGTCAATATATTGGGCTGTGTCTTTCAGTTGTTAATTTCCGTATTGAAAAGTTGAGAATATTTATTTCCTGTCAGCATTGCACTTAGTTACATTGCTTATTCCATAATACGTATTTTGGTTTTTGTCTTTACATTGGTAAGTAGGTTATAAAGTGTAGCTGGAATTTTAAGCTATTACTGAACGCTAGAGTTTTGTCAGAGGGGTGGCATCGGCATTACAGCTCTCGGTAGTACATAGTACAAAATTGGCATTGCTGAGGTGTATTCTCTATGTTGCAGAAACTAATCTCTATTGGATTGGGTCTCCTCTGGTTGCACTGCTGAAAATGGGAACAGGTATAGCATTCTGTGGTATGGGGAAACACATAGTCCATGCTGCTTTACTTCTGAGGTTTGGGCAAAAAAGGCATCTGTGGGCTTTCTGTAGTGAAACTTTGTAATCCTCTATTGTGTAGAGATTAATGAGATTGTGCACATTATTGAAATACTTATATTTAAACACTAATACTATCCCTGATCATTGTTTGTAATGATTGTTTCATCAGTTGCTCATTTTATTATATCGGAAACTGTCATATTCATAAAATGATAGCAGAGTTTGGACAGCGGATGTTTTTTCTGCACATTGCAGTAGAATTAGTTTTGATTTGTCATACAACTGGCGTGAGAGTAGATTCTTTCAGAGATTCTGATGGTACTAGTAGTTTGTTAGATTTATTTACAGTGTAAGGTCATGATTTTGTAAGCTTTGAGGCAAAGTTCAGCCTACCGTATTTTGAGGTCTATCAATAATTATGGAGAGTATCTAGGCAGGAGTTTTTGTTTACAGTATGTATATAACGTACCTTAAGATGTCCTTCTAACAGGCAAGATTTTTCAGTCCTGACTCCTACTTGATCATAAATGGATCTCTAGAATCAAGATTCTAGTTGTGTGCAAATCAATGAGTAATTTGTTGAGATATGATCAAATGTGGTCACTGATATGATTGGTGTTGGAGGCCTCTAATTCCATACTATATATACAACTCAGAGTCTTCAAATTGGCCTTAGCTGGTCCTCTCAACTGTCTCACCCTAATGTATGTGTCTCTCACAGCTGTATGAAAGACCAGTTATTGATTTGGACTTTCACTTTGTCCTTAGGAGTTAGAACATATTTGTCGTGTGTCTGGATCATGACTGCTGGTTTAATTTATCTCCAAAAGAAGGAATATGTTAGCATACACCAAAATTGCTCTGTAAACCAAAGCAAGGAAGGATTAGTGGGAGCAAGCTGGTTTTTTTTTTTCTTTCAAAACAGCTCCAGCTGCTATCAAAGGAAAATTTAGTTGTCAAGAGAGGTTCCAGAAATTCAACTGATGGAAATGCTTTGCTGTAGTTTTCCATCTAGCCTGTCACATCTAGAAGTGTCACTTATGCAACAAATTAAAAAGAAATGCTGTTCAACAAAGTACTGCCATTGATGTCTTTCCTTCTAGGGGTATGGTAATGATTTGCCATCAGCCAGAAAATGTTCTGTTGCTATTTTCAAGGTGGTACTATTGGTTCAGTGAAATAGAGGAGTCTTGCTCATTTACATTTCTGGCTACGGCTGTTGTCAGGCTCCGGGCCAAAGGGAGATCCTGCACCTTTCCATGCCAGGCTATTATTTCTAGTGATTGTGGCAGCGGGTTGTGTTTGCTGGTTAGGCAGCATGACTGGAAATGCAAGTACATGAACTGGAGTGTTATTTCAGACCTGGTGTTCCCCAAATGTGTAATACGCTATGTAAAAGCAACCTGGGTGTGTATAAGCACCCACCTTCTACAAGCAGATTTTCATCCCCTTTTTTTTTTTTTTTGCTATGTTTTCATGCATTCAATAGAATATATATATATAGAAAGAGAGTTGCAGCAAAAATCTCTCAAAATAGCACACTAAATTTATTTTATATGTTTCTATTTTCACATCAACTTCATTATTAAAGCATTAAAAAACTGGAGCAAGATGCGAGATACTTATTTTCAGTTTAACGTCAGAAGACAGAAGTGGATGTTGGTTAATTATACTGAACATGCCCAAAAGTTTCTATGTTCCAAGTGAGCTAGTTGTCATCATTTCACTGTGTAATTACCCAGAGAGATTGCAAGTGATCTATGTTGTGAGTCTAATCCCCAGCGTGCTGGTGCATATAAATAACCCTAAGCATATGAGCAGGCTTTAGCAGTTGTGCTCAGTGCACTCTCGTGCTGCAACTGCTGTTCCTCAGACCAGGGTCTCAGTGGAGTGCACATGCCACCAAACTGCATTGAAGTGTTGAGAATATTTATTTTTAATTTTTCAAAATTTCTCTCGCAAGACAGAAGTGTTGCTTTGTAGGATTGAAAAATGCCTAAACCTGAACAGTGCGTAGCATAGTTCTTCATAAGGAAGAATGCAGTTGTCAGAGTTCTCAGTTTTCTTTCTTCTTTTGGTAGTAATTTATGTGTATTTATTAATTTTTTCCAATACGTGCATGAGAATGCTTACTGTACTACCCATTCAGCTCTTAATTATGCTGTGGCTCTTTGTCTTCAGAAACTTGAGAGAAGAAAGGATTTGTACTTGACTCCATGGAATTCCTCTTTACGCAGTGTGCAACAATACAAACAGAGGCTTGAGGCTTTATTGAATTAAGCACTCCTGTGATTTCAAATGAGTATGGATAATGCAGAGTTGGAGTCTGTCATATGGGAAAAACATGTACCAGCTATTTCACAACTACTGTGTCTTTTATTCTGAAAAATACCACTATTGCATCTCTTCAGTGTCTTAATTATTAGGTTGTGTGGCTTGCACTCTCTATAAATGTGAAACTGTAAATTGTATTGAAATGAGTTAGATGTTGTAACTAAAAGGACTATGCCCCTAAATTCTGGACCTGCTTTGTTCTTGCATGCTTCAATTTTAATTTTACTGGGATGGGGTGGGTGGCTTGTTGTTTGGTTTTTTCTGGATTGTGTTTGGCCTTTTTTTGGTGATTAAAAATATAGAGCGAATTCAGATTCACATCAAGTATTCCTTTCAGGAATATACACAAACTGATGTCTAGGCAGAATGTCAGGGTCTTTGAATTTTTCATTTTTAGTAACTTTACTTGTAGCTTTAAAATATTATTTTTAAGCATCGCTTTGACAGTGCTAATATGATGACCAAGTCCAGCAATCTAGAATCTTGTGAAAGCTTGCGGAAACTGAAATGTGATATAAAAAAAGATAAACAGAAAACCCTTAGCCAATCTACATATGCTTCATTCAAGCTGAATAAATTATACAAGTTCCACAGTGGTCTTTTCAAAGTCTTGGCTGAGGAAACTGTATGGGACTATGACCATGCCAAAATTCAGGGTGAGAGAAAGAAAAAAATAAGTTTTTGACTAACTTCTGAATTTAAGATGGGAATCCTTTGTGCATTCTTCTTGCAACAATGCCTTCAGTTACTATCTATAACTATCATCTGCATTACAAAAATTACTTTGGGAAAATATCAAGCTGTTCACCAAATCAGTACAAATCGTTTTGTGATGTTACAATAAGTATTTAGAGGTGCAGACATGGAGTGTGGCTTGTAAGGAGGTAAGATTAGCTGGTGAGGGAGAATGCGGGCAAGCCACTTGTTAGCCCTTTTCATGAGTCTTGTAAAGTAAAAGTACCACATTATTTCTTTGACTAATGCATTTCTTATGAGGAGATCAGATGCTATTGGATCAATTCCATGGTGAGGTTTTATCAATCACTTTATATCTAGTTCTGTATATGTCTCTAATGTGTTCATATTCTCTTTAGCCCTCTACATATCTTTATTCTTACCAATACCACTGAGATGAAGATAGCAGTTTTTCTCTCAAGATGTACAGGGAGCAAGGAAGAAATGTGTTCTTTGAAAGCTGTTTAGTGTTTGATCCCAAGAAATTGGTCAAAACATTTTGTTTTGCCATCTGATTTTGACATTAATGTTACTTAGTAGCATGTCATGTTCTGTTCAGTGACTGACAAACAATGAACAGGATATGAAAGTTATAAATGAATTTACAAATAAGGCATATTTTAAAAAAAAAAATAGATGTATTTTTAAGTGTGGAAAATGAGAATAGCTGAAAGCTCTCTTTCCATTAGGTACTATGGTAGGTAGGATCTGTTCCTGCACTCTATTTCTGCTCCCACCATTCTTTCTCTTTCATACTCATATTTTCCACAGGTTTTTCCAACTTTCAGAGTTTAGTTAACTTAGATTCTCTCCTATGTATTCCTGTATTTCTGAAGGTGGTAGTAATTATAATATTTAATAATTATTTAACATATTGATATCATTATGTAGAAACCTAAGCATAAGAGATTTAATTTACAAGCAAGGATCACCTGGTGCTTTTCTGGTTAAAGTCATGGAAACACATTTCTGTATTTTGAGGGTATCTGAAAATTACTCAACTTTTATTTCAGTAATAGTTAAATTTTCAGCCTCCAGTTTGAAAGAGTTGTGTGTAGATGGTCATATTAAAGTGGAGGGGGAAAAATGCATTTTGCTTTTGGGTGTGTTTATAATAAAAGGGATATAATAATTGTTTGTGTTGAAGGTAAGAGTAGAAACTCTAAAAACCTTGTAAGATACCTGTGGGATGACTTACAGGTGTGTGAAGTTGCATAGCTTTACAGTGCTTGATTTCCAGTGAAACTGGTTGGAAAATACTGGCACGTGAAGTTGGATTGATACAAGAAGCAATTGGAGCCTGTAATTCACGTGAATTTTACCATTTGTGTTGGGTCTCTAAATATAATGAAAATGCTGGAATTATCAGATGTGTGCTTATATATAAAAAGATAAAAGTGAAGTTTTTAAGATACTCTGTTGTTATGCTTTAGGAGAAGAATTGTAGCCTGAAGTACCTTTCTCTAATTCCCCTCAGTTGCTTTCTTTAAGTCCTTCACATAACCTCAAGGATGGTTTCTTTGTGCGCAGCAGTGCCAGCATCCTGAAGAGATGCTGGGATGCTGCTCTGGGAGGAGGGCTCCTCTGGGAACTGCTGCCTTTATCTTCCCTCCTTGAGGTGGGATTGAAAGATCTTGTATGCCATTTGCATGTCAAACGGCAGCTGGGAGTCCCAGGGCACCCCCTGAAAGGCCTTTGCCACCCCTGGCACAGGGGGCTGTGGGAAAACAGCAAGAGCAGCCGGGGCTTTGTGCTGCTGGCTTTGTTCAAGCCCAGGCCTCATGAGCAGTCACCTAACTGCACCAGGGACAAAAGGCAGCAACCTGAGACATACTGCACTTGGACCGGCATGCAGGCTGCATTTCTCCGTGCTGAAGTTACCCCATCACTGAAAACATGTGAACGTAAATTCGTTTGAAAGTAGAATAGTATAAATGTTTCCTTGAAGTTCATATGATTTATTAATGGTGGGGTTTACAACAATTTATGTTTGCAATGGGGTTATTGCTCTTTTGTGAGCCTACCTGTAGATGTTGTAGAGACGAGCTCATTAATACTTCAGTTATTTTGAAATGGAGACAGAAAAACAGCAGGCAATGACATAATTTCATAAGTCTTTCCTGCTCATTGCTTTGGTGTTAGCACTGAACAAAAATGAATAAAGAGGAACAAGTACTCATAACTCTCTCTGATAAAAGATGTAGTAAGAAGGTGTTTCTTGGGACTACAGTTCCTGCTGGTAGTCTGATTATTTTAGTGTAAAATTTTTGCATGAAGGAAAGGGATCCATGGTGTCATATTTACAGCTGTGTGTGGTGGGATAAAGTCTAAGTGTTACACCTCTTGATTTCTTTGGATGGAGGCAAAAACCAGTTTAGCCCATGCTTTTTTAAAAAGAGTATTTTTCTTAGCTGCAGGTGGAAAAGTCCTTAAGAGGAATATTTCTGTAGGCTGTAGCAACTTAAATGAGGTTTTGGCAATGCTGCTGTCTTGTAATAATATATTTCTGACAGGTTGCTTTTGACCATTTGATGCTTAAGAGCATAGTTTGTAATTCTTCAGAAAAGGTGGAAGAAATTTAACTTTGTCAGTGGTTTCAAATATTGCCCTCTCTATGTTTTAAGACCTTACTTTGCCTTCAATTAATATGAGTTTTGGAAAGTACAGTATTGACTTCTTCATAACTCTCATTTAAATTAATATTTTTTTGTGGAGAGGTGGGTTGTTTTTTTTAAAGAAGTAATACTAAGAGGAGATGTTTGCTAAGGAAGAAAAGGAATAAATGAAAAAAAGAATATATTTTATATTTTTGAATGCTTTAAAAGTCAAAGGAAGGACGTAACTGAGGAGCAGTTTTGTCTTAAGGTCTTCTCAAATTGTGTCATTTTGATCGGTAAGATTATACATGCTTCTTATGACATGCGTTGTATTTAATGAAAAACCTAATGAAGAATAGCTCTTCCAGCTGCAGAACCCAATCCAGAGGCTACTGAAGTTAGTTGGAGTCTTTCCACTTGCTTCCCTGAGCATTGGATCAGACCCTTGAAAATCAGCTTTCAGAAAGGCTAAACCTGAGAAAGCTTTGAAATTCAAGAAGTTGCATTTCTGAGTCCTTTAAGAAATTGTCAAGGAGACCATGCTGTCAGAGGAGAAAGCCATTTCTGAACCCTTTGTCAGCAGTGGGCCAAATTCAGCCCTGAGATGAGATCTCTCATGGGACTAGAGTGCCCCTTGGATGGCCAGTTTAAGACTTCACAGTAAATTGTGTAGAAAAGGTACATAAGCCTGCTTAGGCATTTTTCACAGGAGCTGGATGATTGGTATTTTGCACGTAATCAGAAGTAGATAGCACATCTTCAGTCTACAAGCTTCAGAGATTGTGGTGATTTTATTTATTTATTTGTTTGTTTGTTTGTTTGTTTTCACTTAATTTAATTTATAATGCTAAAATTCATATGCAGTTTCTTGATTGCAAGAACTGGAAATTCAAGTAAATCATATTCTCTCAAAAGTGGAGTACTGTTCCAATGGGTTGTAATGTTGTACTGTTCTAGCTACATTGCAATCTTGCCTAAAGGCTGCAGTTGTTTGTATGTAAAAG
The DNA here is from genome assembly GCA_013397845.1 of Melanocharis versteri. Classification (NCBI taxonomy): domain Eukaryota; kingdom Metazoa; phylum Chordata; class Aves; order Passeriformes; family Melanocharitidae; genus Melanocharis; species Melanocharis versteri. The sequence goes on from VZTG01010149.1 coordinate 1,188,131, forward strand.
CTCATCCATTTTTGATTCCAAATTTTTTGGTTTTAGTAGACATGGGCTCCCAACATATTATTCTTAATGCCTCTATGTTATCTTTTGCTAAATTCATACGTTTATTGTACAGTTAGAGTATATATATATGTATATAAGTCTAATCTTAGCAGGATTGCCTGCAAAGCGCATTACATCATTGCTAATGAGGAATCGGCCGTGCCACAACCGTGTGCACATGGTTCACTCTCTGTGGATGCTGCGGAGCCCAGAGCAGCAATCTGCATGATGACTTGTCAGCAGCCTTGCTGTTGTCGAACTGTTGTCGGTGCACCCTTTTCAAATGGTCCGTGGACCATGGCTTGAAAATTGCCAGTAAAATGTGGAAGAAATGTTAAAGAGCGCCTATATATGTGCACCTCAGAGCTGAGGGCTATGTGCAGTGGGCTGTAGATAATAGTGAGTGTAGCAGAGCTGTGCCGACCCGTGCCGACCCCAGCGAGCGCTGGCCGGAGCTGGGTGAGGTGGAGCCGGCATCGTGCAGCGTAACGCGGAGACGCGCTGCGGATGCTGGCGGTGACGAAGTTTGGTTTCTATTTACGGCTGCCTATTGTATAGTCTGCATTCCTGCCCAAATCCCTCCGTTTCGCTGGAGTGCTGCTCTTGGGTTGAAGTCATTAGAGAACTGCTTGAAGAGTTCACTTGTACATTCTCTATATAATTTTAGCAGCCTGCTCACAGGCTTAGTTATGCCAGGCATGATACTGAAGAGCATTTATTATCTTTGGAAACCGTTGACATGACAAAAACACATGGGCTGGAAATTGTTCTGTAAGCTCATATTGTAACCAGTTGAAGTCAGCTTTAGATAAAAACGTTCTCTCTGTTTTCTTAGTAGTCTTATTTCATTGATAAGTATCATGACACCATAGTACATTCAGAGGGAAAAATAGAAGAAAACTAAATCACACATTCACTTTATTTCCATTAGATGATTAATTAGTAATTAAAAAGAAAAAAAAAAATAGTTGCAACAGATTGTAGGTGTTAGACCTGGAATATTACTTGCTGCTTTTAATTCCCAATTCTCTGTTGAACCTCACTTTGCAAAGATTCTCCCATTTGCCCCAAAGATCAGGAACGATGAAAAGCATTATTTGTGCTGAATGTTCTTTGAGTGCTGACCAGTAATGGTCATTTAAGTTGACTGTGGAGCTCAAGTCATGGTGATGCTGAAGGTAAGAATGTTTCAAGTTCTATGTCTTAGTCAGAAAGGAGTTAAATGTCTTTAGTTCCCAGAAAATAAAATCTCCTTAGGTGATTTCCAGCTGAAATCATGACCTTTTTGGATGCCAGTGTAAAATTAGTATCAGTCAGATAAGGGTGGGGATTGAAATGCTAGGTCATGAGCATTATTTGATTGAGTAGCAGCAGGTTTGATTTCACGGTTTAAGAGATCTCTGAATTCCCAGATCAGCCTGTTACTTAGTTCAGTTCCTTTATTTGACAAATTTAAGTAGGATGTACAAAAAATGGAGGGATATGCATATGGATGGATGTACTCATGTTTAATATGTGTATAAATCTGTTAAAAACAATGAAAAAGCCAGAGTCTTGGAGAGATTAAACATGTAGTTCAGTGTAGTGTTGAAAGAAAAAGCTATTAGAATTACAACACCAAGTGGGATTTGAAAATGCCTTTCTTGCCAGAAACAAGAACGAATTCCATTTTATTTTTCTGCCCTTGCTTCAATAAGAAGGATTTCTTCTCATTCCTGTGGGAATGGTCACACTTTTGAGAGGATTGGTCTCTCTTTAATTGAGATCTTGGATATATCACTAACCAAAGTTTCCATGTAATAAATTCTTCTTAGAAAAATGCAGATGCTGTTTATGTGTTTTTATTTTAGTGTGAGCTTGTGAGAGAAAGTTTCAGTGAAGACACAAGGTCAATGATGAAGCGTAGGATGTAGTTTGTGTTTATAGAATGGGAAAGGTATTGAAGTAAGTAATTTTAGATCTGTTTATGTATCCTGGTTTGGTTTGTTTTCCCTTTCATAAATGCATGATCAAGTCTGTGTCTTCAGAGCTTCTAGTCTCGCAAGTGGTTTTATACCAAGAGGTTCTGAAGTTACATGGATGCTTCATAAAAAAAAAAGCATCTCTTTTCACAGTTCCATTAGCTGGTGGAATACAGGGCCGCATGTTGCTGTCATTTTTCATGTACGATGAGCATCGCTCAAGTCGCTCTGGTCCTATATGCATAACCTTCATAGTATTTTCACATAGGTCTTTTTGTCTTTCTCTTATTGTTTTTGCTTAAAAAAATCCAATAGCAACAACAAAAAAACAGCCCAAACTTGGGAAGTTTTTGTATAATAATGAGTAATAAACATTAGTGGTAGGTGTATTGCTCAAGCCTTGTGCACAAGGATGGGGTTTTGTTGCTGCTGATTTATTCCAACAATCTGTGCAGCAGTGCTTCTGTTGACAATAAAGTGTCTTTGCCCCATTTGTCTGCCATGACAGCCATGGTGTGAAAGTTTCAGGTTGTCTGTAAGTAGCTTGTGGATATCTCATTTCGTTTATTCCTGCTTTGCATAGATTGGAGCCTGTTATGGAGCACATTTTCCTTCTGGTCAGCATCGTGTGTGCATGTTCTTGCAAAATGATGACTGGGGTGATTCCAAGCAGACTTTCTCAAGGATTAATCATCCTCAGTAGTACTGCATGTGTAAGGTGCTTCCACAGTAGAATCCTGCTTCAGAGGCTATTGTACCTCCACAATAATACAGTGCTTGCCAGGGTGAAACTTCATATTTAAAATCTCAGTCTGACACGTGACAAGCCTTTTCAAACAAACTGAGAAAAATCCATATCCCCATTTTTCTTAGTGTTGGATGAAGTCAGACCCTGACAGAGGCCCATGGCTATATGTTTGTTACATTCTAGTAAATACATGGCTCGTCTGTACTTTCCTTTGGCTTTGAAAATTACACATCTAGTATAACCTTCTCTGTATCCATGCCTTTAACATTTGTAAAGGTAAATTTGAAGTGGGTAATGAGCATTTTGTCACACAACTTCTATTCATGTTGTTTACAGACCTTCAGGGTACAGCCAGTGTAATCAGTAGGGTGTCCTTGTAGCGTGCTCCAGAGGTGTTAGATGATGCTGGGGGTAGGTTCCTGCAACGCTCCATGAATTCTTATGAAGAGAAGTTCACAAGCAGGAGACTGTCTTGACTTGCAGAAAGCTGCATTGTGATGGCATCCTCTGGCATGTGCTATTTCCCAAGTGAGAATTGTTGCTGAGATTTCGCACTGAACAGTGAACATAGCTCATCTTTCTTCACCTTGGAGTTGGTTCAAAGCTCCAACCCTTTTTTAAATTCATGGATCACAGTGTTGTTTCAGAGAGCATCTCTTGCCCAATTCCTGTTTATACATGTGCCTGACTTCACTTGGTCACCTTGAGAGGTGGAGCCATAACCAGATTGTGAATGAGAAACCTCTCTCTGCATGATGGGTGGTTATACTATGAATACAACCTGACTTTGATCTTGTTTTCTGTAGTCTGGGCTTTTATGTTATTAAGATGCTATAATAAAATGTTAATAATACTTTTGTGCCAGTGCTGGTTTGCATTTGGATGCCACCTCTTTTGGTGGTCATAAAATACTAAGAACATAGAGAATATTTGAGTATAATAGCACATTTCAGTTGGAAGAGACTAGCCTTTTGTGAACCCATGTTGACTATGCCTGATAATTGCAGTATTCTCTAAATGCCTTTCAAAGATTTTCAAAATATATTTCAGAACATTTGCAAGAAGAAGCAGAAGTTGCCCTATCTTAAATATCCAGGAAGAGAATGTGATAGTCTGAGTAAAGATTTTTGTCTCTTTGAGACACTGTTAGACATATACCAGCCCTCTTCCCAGTTATGTTAATTGCAATTAATGCAAGGGTTTTGTTGTAAGAGGAGCTGTGCTTTGATATTCCTCGGGTCTCTTCCAACTATCCATAGAGGATATTCTGTGATTCTATGAACACTTAAAAAGTCTTCTCCAAAATGCAGTTTAAAATGTTCTGCAAGCTGGCAGTCTGTTGTTTACTCTGTGTGTGTGTAATTATACCATCTGCAGGATAAATAAAAAGTTGGGGAAGTGGTTGTCAAGCCTTTGAATGGGCTGTGTAACCTTTTAGTGAGATAGCACATGGAACATTTAAGTGGCCATTTCTTTTCTTGGTCTGTTTACAGATAGCAAAGGGTTGCTTAAAGGACTTCTGAAATGTGGCACTTAGGCTCACTTTTGCAAAGTATTTTGGTGGAGTCTTTTGTTTGCTTGTTTGTTTTCAGAGTTAATTATATTTTCATTTATTTATTTATTTAGTGTGAGTGCCAGGAATAGTTATTCTTTGGTTTACAAGAAGATTCCTGGGAAGATAATTAGAAGTTGCTGCTTCAGGTGTCCTTTTAGTTCTCCTACTTTAGTTGAAAGAGAAATAATCCTGACCAATTTGTATTTTCTTTTGAATGTACTGTTAGCTGCTAGAAATTATGTGGAAATTTTCTGTGGGGGAAAATATCTTCTGTTCTCAGTTGTTTGGCTTTATCCTCTATTCTTATTGTACCCACATTTTTCTGCCTCGTATTTATCAGGAGGTCCCTTATGTTAGGCAAAATTCCAAGGGTGGTTAGAGGCAGAGACTAGTCAGTAATGATCCTGCAGTGATTGTTGTGAACCTTCAATGGGCCTCAAGTGCAGTTTTATCCACTTGGCTTCTCACATTTTGTAAGTGCATTTTTGAAAAGAGGAAGGGGTTTATGTTTTAATAATAAAAAGTCAGTTTGTTCACATGCAGTGACTTAGTCAAAGCTTGGAAGTCTTTCCTCCTTTTATTTCTGTGGTGCCAGAAACTTAGAATACCCACTTTGTTAGCTGATCATGGCATCTTCCTCCCTGCAGTAATTCCGTGTGGGAACAGGAACAGTTTTAAGTATGCTCATCCAATTGGACTTGTAGAAACTGCAGTGTCTGCTTGTCATGCAGAAAGAAAGATGCAAATCCTAACCAAGATAAAACAATAGGAACAATAGGGGTGTTTTACCATTTCGAGCAGTTCTGGAAAATGAAATACTATGTGCCAAGATTTGACACATCATAACTCTGCCACTATTGTTCTCCCTCCCTGGCAAGGAGAGGAATAAAATGGGGTAGTGTGATTAACCTGCCATATAGCTGATGAGAAATACTGTGAAAACAGAGAGAAGAGATGGAATTTAGGAAGAGAATTCAGCAACACTGCTGGTGTGTCCTTTCCCCTCTGCATGGCTGCATATCAAGAAGGCTGATGAGTGTTTGCACCTCTCTTTTCACTATAAAGAAAGGTGTATTGAGACATCCTGCTTATATCTGCTACTGCTTAAGGAGGACTGATCAGAAGAGAAATTGCCCTCTGAAAAACCTGATGCATAGTTGGAATTTATAATCTATTATAGATGAACCACTCCTGAAATTACATTTTTCAAACAGCAGCTCTGCTATACTATAGTGCTCTAATTTCATTCTATAGACTAGAGGACAAAACAAAAGCACCAACTCATCCACAGATTTTTAGTGAGTAACTCTTGTTACTCATTAAAATGAGTATGAGAGAGAGAGAGAATGAGCTCTTGACTGGGTTTAGCATCTGTCGCAGTGTACTTAAGAAATCGGGTAATATTTTGTGCTTCTTCCTATTATTCCTCTAATAGTAGATACTTAAAAGGAGAAGGAAGGAGCTGCTGTACACAAGCTGGACGTTCACCCATCCCAGTTAGGGATGTGCTGGTGTGGAAGCATTTAAGTGGGGTGGCACAGCTCAGGTCTGAACTTTCTGTGCAGGCTGACTTGTGGCCATGATTAAGTGTTTTGAGAATCAGGGGCTGACATCAATTTGACATGAACTTGAAGTGAAGAGAATAATTTAATGAGCAAGTCATAATGCTTTCAAGACTACCTTTGGACAAGCTCACCTTACTTGCCGATGCATTTGAAGCCACCCCTCCTAGAGAAGCACATGAATTTTGCAGGATTCATTATCTTTGTCTTTTCCAGGATCCTTTTTGTATTTCTTGAAAAAGTCTTTAACTATTCCACATCAGTCAACTTGGCTTCAACTTTCTGTGGATTCAGGGTGCTCACGATGCAGCTGGCTTTCCAGTGGTGTGCAGAAATGTCCTTGCTATCTGCTACAAATCCTTTTATCTTTCATATGTCTCCCTTTCTCTGTGAAGACAAATAATCATGTTGGTTTTCCGTGAGTCTGCCTGAGGTTGATAAAGGAACCCTTAGCCTGGCCCTTACGTTGGTATCAGAGTGACAAAGTGGGTCTACCAGGAGGTTCCCACTTGTGCCGGGTCCGCACCCCCCTGCTGGACAGCCTGTCTGTACCTCTCATTCCAAATGTTTGTGTAGGGTCCTAAAGAAACATACATGCCATCCTTTGGCTCTGCTCGTGTTTATGGAAAGAGGTTCGGGGCCTAACCATGTATTTTACTCTTGTTTTTTGTTATTTAAAACACATGACTATAATTCAGTTAAAGACTTTGTGGTAGCACTTTCCATGCCTCTTATGCTAGCATAAACATGCTGGTTTGAAACATGACTTTTGGATCTATAGAAAACCAGGAAAGGCAAGGGGCAAGAGAGATGGGATTGAAGGGGAGGAAATCAGGCACAAAGAGAGCAGGTGGAATATGTTTTTGTCTACTTTGTTAGATAACCTTGAAAAATAACAAGGGTTTTAGGAGGTTTATTGGCTGAGTGCCTGCTGTGAATAGAGATGTATTTCTATAACGTGAAGGTGGGTTATGTGCCTTGCCCTAGTATTTCTTTTCTCCTAATTGTTTCCTCCCCCCCCGATGCTTGCTTGAATTGAGGCGGTCTTATAGAGCCAGAATTTACTTTCGTAAGATGTTTTGTGCTTTACTATTGCTGTGATATACTGAGCCCTTTTTTTTTTCAACTTTTTTTCCTCCTCCTTATTTCTTTTTTATACTGGTGAGAGAGAGATTTGGTTTGTTGATTTATGTTGGTTTTTTTTTCCCTTGGGGACATTTATTCTGTCTGATTTCTGTCTCATGCAAGTGCCAAGGCATTACGGGTTAAACGTGAAAAAGCATTTCTGCTAAAATCAAATAGTAATACAATGTAGTAAAATTTGAACATTTGTGAAATGTTTTTTAATAGCTTGGGTTTATAGCTTTGTCCAATTCACTGGTGATTTAGATTATTTTAAGAGTCTTAAAGTGACAAAAGTGTGCTACAGAATTAAAAAGAGAAAAACAAATACCAGAAAAGCCAAAACAGCCCACAATTTAAAAAATTTTCTTATTCTGTTGATGGCAAATTATGAAATGTGTTCAGAGCTACTTGGCTGCAATAGCATCTTGAAAGATAAATGGGAAGGTGGTGGGGCTGTTTACTGAGGGTAGTCTTTCTGCCTGGATCTTGGTTTTAACATAACATCCTGTGTTAGAATTTTGAATGAATTCTTCCTTGGCCTTCCTTACTTTCATGGGTACTGGACTCCATCACTATTTTAATTTCTTTAATTTTCTCCTTTGCCAAAAAATCCCATGATTTTGCAAAAAAGTTTACCTACTCCAAACTAAGGATGAGGCTTGCACTGCTGGTGCTTAGCTGTTGCCTGCAGAACAGAATAAAAAAAATCTAAACCAAATCCCAGGCCACTGATACATGTTTCATTATTGTATTCATGGTGTTAATTTACAACAAAAAAGAAAATAATGTTGGTCCATAATTTTTTTTTTTCAAAATAAAAGAATTTGGTTTTTTTCTGTTTATCTTTCCTCTTTCCCTCCCTTTAAAAAAGTTGTTATAACAGTTTTTAAGAAACCAGTACACTAATGCCTTTTTCTCTTTGTAACTTCAACCAGCAAAACCAGGACAGTGTGTGTCCCTGACTGACATTTTCTCCTGTGAGAGGCAGGACAGCTTGTGCAGCTGGAACTTGACAGGGGTAAAGTGTTTGGCACAGGACAGCAGCGTAAATCAGATGCCCACTGTATTAACTGCCCTCGGTAACGCTGCTTCTGGGTATTGGCTGCAAGAGAAATTTCTGTGATGTGTTAGTTTCAAAGTGAGAAATTCTCTCAAATCATGCTTGTTGAAATTTGTGCTTTCATGGAATTTTTTTATGAAGTCTTTGAGAGTTTACATTGGGAGTCTGTGCAGTATTGATGGATCATGCTGCCACTTCGAGAAAAACTGAAAAATAAATTCTAATATTTTTACCACTATAAAACTTCAGTAATATTTCCTAAAGCAATCTTTTTTCGTAAGTACTCAAGCCAAATTTCTGAACATAATTGCAGAAGGGACATCTAGACTGTGCTGCGACTTTGCTAAACACACCTATCAGTTCATTTCTTTTGCATACAATGAGAAAAGGAGTACTTTGCGTGGCTGGTTTCTGAGTTTTCCCTGTGCTCAGCCTAGAAAGCAAACAGACAGTCTGTGATGTGTCTTCATCTGTGAGAATGATTTAACACCAAGAAATGTCAGTATTAGCAGAGGAGCAAGTGAATATAGAGCAAATGTATGCTAAATGCCTCCAGTGAAACTATTTGTGAAAATACAGTGGAATGTTCAGAACATCTAAATAAAGAAAAAATAAAGGAAGCCAGTTGTGTCAGCACTGTGATTTTGTCCATTTTCTACCCTGCCCCTTCAAGTTTAAGAAATTCAACTTTATTGACTTCCAAAGTGAGATACTGTTCTGCAATGTGTTTAAGAAAACTGGGGTTGGGTGTAAACCAGTAGCCTCTGGACAGCCCTGGCATGTGCAGCAAATGGTGTGAGCAAGTGTTAAAAGGACTTTTGTTTGCTGCTTCCTGTGTGCTATTGTATTTGTTTGCTGCTCAGTGAATAGTAGTAAGGCATAAAGAAGAATAAGCTGAAGTAATGAACAGCAGAGACGTCCCAAAGAAATTGATTAACATCTTAAATTGCTGAATGGCTCAAAAAATGCAGGCTTGCTATTGTCAATTTTAATTTTCTCTGGGTGTATTTCACATGTTATTTGCATCAGTCATCATACAGAATAGGGTACTGGGTGGGCCTTAATTCTTTGTGACAGTGCTATTTCTACTTCTGTTTATTCTTTGTACTTCCACGTATTTGTCTTCTGAGGTCCAGGCAACAAAGAAAGATGCCCAAACTCATCACAATTTAAGAAATGTCATTATTCAGATCCCCTCTTTGTACTTTGTCTAAATTATCATGGACCTTTTTGCATGATCCAGATGATGATATACTTTGGTTCTTGTTTGGGAAAATTTGCTGTGATGAGTTTTGGGTGTTCAGTAATAAATATGAAGACAGAGATGGAAGTCTGATTTTTTAATGTCATATTTAAATAAAAATTCCCGTACTCTTGCACTTCTAAACAGTACCCAAATCCTACTGCAGCTTTGTGCCAGCCTCTTTGGGCTGGGCTATAGTTATTCTCATATCTAATGATGAGTTTATCTCTATATAATGAAACTTTGTGCTCCTCTGTCTTTTGTCTGAGGTCTATTTGTGGCTGAGGCTGCCGAAAACCTGCTGGTACATCTCAAATCTTTGTACTTGAGATATCAGATGATAGTCACAAACCCCAGGAAATCGTGGTATTTTGAGAAACACAGAACACCCAGTGTAAATGTTCACTCTCAATGTCAGTGCCGTCAGTGGTACTGGTATTGATGTGGGACTGGGAAGGGGCTTTCCCAAATCTTCTGTTTTATGGGCTATTAGCAGGCAGCTAGTTTGAGTTGTACCATGCCTGAGCTGTTCACCTTGTAATGTTTTCTTTTTAATTTGCTGAACCTGTGTCAAGTTTTTGCCTGGTTCAGGTGTGAAGCAAATACAGGTTCTGTGATTGACAGTCAGTAGTTTAAAGTTTAACAGTATCAACAGAACTCACCTGGCGTTAACTGAGTTTTGATGTATTGAGAAAAACATACTGTAGAATAATGGGATTTAAAAAGGCAGGGATATCATTTTAAGAAATAAAACACATCATAGAGGAACTTTTAGCTTATCGTTAAAACACCGAGTGGTTAATCAGGTTTAATAACATTATGCTGGAGCTGACACGAAGGCTGCAGGCTGCAGGAACTTCATAGGGAGAAAGGGAAGGTTGACTTCATGAGCCTGCAGCAGCAGATACACAAAACTTATGACTCAAAAATTCACTGTGTACAACAAATGCCGAGAGTTTTATTAATACGTACTGCATTTAATGCAGTTCAGTATCTCTGTAAAGTCATTGCCACGTATTCTACTGACCACATTTTGCTAATTACTGCTGAAGTGACGTAGGGGATCTAAGACAAAATGTAGAGTGTAGTATTAGGGACTCTTGCCTTGTTTTTACTTCATCATTTAAAACGTTAAACAGCAGGGAAGTTTCTCATGAGAGGCTCAGATTTTTCTTGGTTCCAGATATCTCCAGTGCCATGAGACTGCTGAGCATTATAAAGTAATTTTGTAATGTTGTTTATCAAATTAAACTTGAAGCAGTTACTCTCAAGCTGTTTATCTTGGAAGTTTGTTACTTCTATTTTAGGCCTGAAAAAACATTTTAATTTCCTTTGTGTTTCCTTCCATCTCCTAATTGAGTCCATTGCTGTGCTATCATTCTCTATAAACCTTGATCTGAGCAATATAGTCCATTTAAAGGAAAAGTAATAGCAAAGTCATTAATAATTGAGTGCATCAGAAATGCCTTTAAATTGTAAATATTTAATTTCAAGAAAATTTAAATATTTTGCTTTTGAAAGCTAGATTCCAGCGAGATTTGTCCCTAAAACCGAGGTGTTTAAAATTTCACTTTATTTTCCAGCTCTGTCAGGTCTAGGCCAGTTGAAACAATTTTTAAAACATAAAATAAAATACTTTTGTGCAAAATTAACACCAGTCTAGCTTTAGACATCCAAGGTGATTGCTCTTAACTACGTTCTGAATGTACCTGCCTTGCCCAGTATGTATGCAGGATGCATACATAAGGACAAATATTTGAGTCAGGAATTTAAAGACCCCCACAGCATGCCCATGTAAGTGCCTAAGTGTGGTAAAACCTTGCCAAATTTAGCCAGTTTTATTGCAATAATGTCATCCTGTACCAGGAATCATTCCTTACTGAAACAGGATGAAGCAGACCAGCCTCAGTCTCTGTGGCACTAATGTGACTGTACCCATGGTGTGAGGGCTGCACCAAAAGAGCCTTTTACTGATTTAAGACAAAAACTCAAACAAACAAACAAACAGTCAAACAGTCTAGGTACACCACCCATTCAAAAATAAAGTGTTAAGGAATACATTGGATGTAAGAATTTGAATTTCAGGCAAAAGGTTTCCTTTGTGATTCTAATCCTCTGAATTGGGCTTTAATTTTTAAGTAACCAAATTTTGCAAAGAAGCCTGAAGAATTCCCCTGTGATATCTTATAGCTTGGATACGAATTACTGTCTTCATTGTCATCTAGCAGTTCAGTTTTAATTTTTCTGTGCTAATGAGTTCTCAACTGAGTTTTGAGTTTTCTAATTATTTTTTATCTTTTTTTGGTTCTGAATATGCTTTTCTGCCAGTGTTCTATTAGTACACTAACAAATCTTCCCACAAGAATTTATTTAATAAGAAAACAAGAAAAATAGCAAGAAATCTGCAATTTTTAAAATTGTATTAATCTTCAGTTATTTACTGTGAGAAGGGTCTGCATAATTCTTGCAGGTAGTGCTTGTTCTCCAGCTTGTTTGTGAGAAATCTACTGTGAAGAGCAGTCTTTCAAATCCCAAGCTGTGTTGTTGACCTCTATTATAAAGCCCATGGATTAGGTGGTACTCTGATCTGTTCCCCAGAGTAAGAGCCACAAGATTAAAGTGCATTCATAGTGTAAATATTTGTATTTGCTCTCAAAACTCTCCCTGACGAAGCTCTCAAAATAATACTTAATGTGCGTTTTTTTTCAGAAAATCCCACCAAAATCTTCACTAGCAGCTCTGTGCAACACAACTGATGAAAGCTTATCTTTCTAATATTGTCTGAATAAACCTCCTCCACTGTAAACACTTAAGATTTTAAACTCAGCATACCTTTTTTCAGCATTATTTTTAATGTTTTATGCCTCAAAAATTGTTGATTCTGGGTTTAATCATCATGTAAAGAACAGCTCTTTTAGGAAAATTTTCACGTATTTTTCACTTGATGAAATCAAATTGCGGACTTTGAAAGATGGCTGGAACGTGGTGAATTTTCCAGTGTGGCGTTCATGGAACAGTTCAACAGAAGCTGTAGGAAGCATTCAGTACAACTGCCCGGTCAATGACATCACCACTGTTATTTTAACTTAAGGCTCACCAAGATTTTGTCGAAGATATCTTCGTTTACACAAGATTTACAAATGTTGCTAGAACAAGGAAATCATTCATTCAGTTTCCCTTTAACCACCTCCAGGCTAAAGATCAGGAGGAAAATAGTAGCTGCAGTCGTCCGCCACCATAGATGCTGTTGGCATTCAAATGCTCTCTCCTAAGAGTATCTTGAACTGTGCTTTTCTTCCCCAAACAGATGATTCCTCATTGTTGTGATAGATGAAAGCCTGAACATCAAAGAGAAGCAGATACTTAAGGAAGAATAAGGAAACCCAGCTACCTAAGGAACCCTGTGTGGATAAGCAGCAGCAAGCGTAGATGTTTGGCTGAAAGTGAGCAGGCTTTTGGTTTTGAGGGAGTGAAAGGGCAGTGTTGGAGCTGGCGCTCCTGTGTGGAGCGTTGCTGCCATTCACGTGTGAAGTGGAGATTGTGGCAGCAGGATCTGCTACAAGGCCAGCCCGAGACCGAGCTTGTGCAGTTTCTTTGGACATCTGTGCATGAGCACACATGTGCTTGCACTCAGCCCGGAGGAGCGTTCGAAACCAGATGGAAGGTCTGGGTAGTGTTCACATCACCTCATAGCATTTCACATGTGGCTTCTTCAAAGCAGGAATAGTAGCAGTGCAGTGCAGGCAAAGATCTGAGCTCAGCCACATCCATAGCTTTGATTATTACCTGAACTGGATGGTGCAGATGCCTTCTGTCAGTGGATACATGACAGTGACACGCTATGTAGGATTTGCTGTATTTGCCACAGCAGTGTCACAATCGCTTGCATCCAACAAGTTTAAAAGACAAAGCAATACAGTGTCTATTTCTGTATGTACACATAGGAGTAATTTTATCTACTACTGGAAATAAGGCTTAATTAAGATGATTTTGAGGAGGGAGGGCAGGGAACAGGGGCAAACTAGTTTAAGTACTTTTCAGAGTACCTTGATACAGAGCCTTTCGTGCCTACATCAGCAGTTTAAAGGGAGTCTAGCTTAACTAGTTGTCATACATAGCTATACTTAAATATGAATGGACTTCTTTTCTTCCCTGCCAGTCTCTGAGACCTGAGGAACTTAATAATAATTGTGTTATTCCCACAGTCTGGTTCCATTGTTGTGAGAAAATTCCTAGCATGGATTCGGCATCAGCTGCAAGAGCCTGGCACAGAGTCTGGAAGTTGATTTGTCCTACTCTATGGGATGTACATTTAGTGGTGTCTAGGAATTTGTTTTAAAATGGAGACTCTAGAAATCCCACCTGTTTTGAACCCACTGACTTCATGCACATGCGCACAGGCACATGTGTGAGAAAATGCACATCTGGAAGACGGCTGTAAATGCCATTGGCTTTTCCGAATGGTAGAAAGATTGGATAATGTTTTTTGTGAGCTTCTGATAAAATCACTTCTAAGGAATATTATTCACGTCTGAATCATCCATTTGTTTTCATGCTGTTCTCTGTCACTACAGCTACTTCAGGACTTTCTCACATGATCTGCCAAAGATTAGTCACTGTCCTGGTGACATTGTGTACGACCTCCTCTTCTCTCAAGGGCCAAGGGTTTTATTCCAGTTGTATTGTGGTGGTAGTTTGGGTCAGTGCTTTTGTTGTGGCTCTTTGGAGATGGGTCTCTGATTTTGGCTGCTGTTTGCTTTAGGAATTGTGAGGGTATAAAAAGATCCCGTTGTGGTTAAACAGCAGAAACATCTGCTGAAGAGTGGGAGGAGGAGGAGGCTGCTAACCAAATGCAGCAGCAGGGAGCTTGCAGTTCCTCCTCCTCTGCTCTCACCGCTAGATGTGAACCTGCTGTAATGAAAGGGCTGGCACCACAACACAGGCTCCAGGGGGAAACAGGTCTCAGGTCAGCCAGCTAGAGAAACCTCAAAAGAAAACATTAAAACTGAATAAACATTGGAAAGAGTTTTGGTAGATTAATTCACTCCATTCTGCCCCTAATGCGGTTCGGAAGTTGTATGTAAACTCCAGGGAAAGAGGAAAGAAGGCAAACTTGTGCAGTCTGCTGCTTCTGAAAGTAATGTCAGCCTTTGCACATCAAACTTTAATTTCTTCATTGAAAAATGGAGAAATAGGTCAAAATCACATCACTAGAGGTAGTTTTCAAATCATGCTCTGCAGTAACCACCTGAGGCATGCGTGCTTCTTGTTTGCTGCAAATGAGTGTGTGCAGCCTGCCCTCTGTTTGGCTGGCTTGAGCAGTGAGAACAGCTTGCAATTCTTTTATGTGCAGCATGCAAAATGTTTCATCATCCTCTCAAAAGCAAGGTGCTGATAAAATTACTGATGATTTCTTGTTTTTATTAGGATCAGAAGGCAGAAAATTCTGGGAAGCAGTAAAGAATATAGGGAGGTAGGTTTCTTAAGAAATAGAGACAGAATCATGATCTTAGGAGTGGTGGTTGTGAGCTTCCTATAAGAACAAAACAAATATACACTAGAAATTTTTTAAGCAAATACTAGATCATCTTACTGAGAAGATGTAAAAAAATAGGTGTAACTTAAAGGTACTACTGTCTAACTTAGAGGTCAGTTTTTTGTCTTTCGTAGCTCTACCGCATCCTTTCAACTTACTGATTTAATCAGTGTTCACACTGTCAGGACAAGGTGTGGAGAGCTAGCACAGAAATGAAATAGCAGTCTGTGTGTTTGATCTCTGCTATGAAAACCATGTTTGTCCCTAGATATGGAGAGCTCTCTACATCACATTCTTTCATATGGGATTGAAAGATGATGAGATGGGTAGGATTGAAACAGGGCAGTTGTTCTACCAATCTCACCTGGTAGTGCTCCTGTGCTGGGAGCAGGGGAGTTGGGAGGAGTGGAGCAGTGTCAGGGCTCTGAGTGTCGTGTGCCTCAGCTGAGAGCAGCCCCGGTACTATGGGATGTCTGGCTTAGAGGTGGCAGCAGCTGCCCTTGCCCCATGATCCTCAACCTGCAGAGGAAAGGTCAGGACTTTCAAATGGGTTTTGAAGCCACTTTTATCTCTGCTTTCTAACTGCTGCTGCTGCTGTCCAGGGGTCGAGGATGATGGTGTTTGGCTCTGGCACTCTGCTAAGCTTGGATGTACTCAAGAGAGACTGTTTGCAGTGTCTATAAACCAGCAGTTACAGTGAAGCATCTACCAAAGACATGTTTGTATTCTAAATACATGTAGATAACGCTTGAGGTTGAAAATGCTGGCATTCTGTAGAGGGCTCCACAGAATAAACCTTGGAGTGACTGATTTCTGCCTTTATTCAGAAAGCACGATGCTTCTGTGTAGTCTTGTGTAGATGCTGTCAAGCAAAGATGTGGTTGTGTCTTATGGGAAAAACTCTTGTGAGGATCAATGTCTTAAGTCTATGATTTATAATAAGATAAGCATTTCCAGTAGTGGGTAGTTACATTTATTCTGGTCTTGTAAGTTTTTATACAGTCCACTTAAATACATTTTGGGTCAGAAATGGCTTACAGTCTTTCATGTTGCCTGTCAAAATAGCACACCGGATTGCTACCAGATACGGATTTGGTGAATTTTATCTTTAAGTGGTGCGATAGGGAGCTTCTAATTGAGAGATACTGTGTTTCTTGGTAGCATCTCAGTAACTGGGCCCATGTTTGAAGCGAAGCAGGAAGCTGTAAGGGCTAAAAAGCATCCATACCTATCCTGCCTGTAGTTTTGGTGCACATTGCTGTTCCTCAGCTTTGATGGAGAGGAAGGAGAGGTCACCAGGGACCTTTGTCTCTGGTGGTTCATTTGTGTGCCAGAGGAGGTCGATGGCAATGGGCATCTCAGCATTGCAGCCTTTTGGGTTTTTAGTGTATTAAAGGTAATGGGAAGAGGTTTTGCGTGTGGAACTTCCCTTATTGTCACTCTGTATATTTCTTTGTAAAAGGTCCTTGCTTTTTAGAGTAGAGGTGAATGCAGTCTGGATGGCAAGGGAGCTCGGAAGTCATGTATTTCATCCTATGTATCTGTTGCCTTTTTTCTCTTTGCTTAAAAAAAAAAAAAACAAACCACGAAACATGTGGTTTAACTTCTCTTTTAAACCAGTTGAAATTACAGGTTGTCTTTTGTTTATGAAGGCATTGTTTCGTTTGAAAAGGAAAGGGTAGGAGCAGTAATTTGTGACCCAGGTCAATTGCGCACTCTTGCATTTTGAAAACTCAGTTCCTCTAATTTCCTGACAGGTTTGGTTGCAATTTTCCTTTATGTTTTCTGGTTTGTTTTAACTTTTTTTTTTTTTTAAACTTTAAAAACTTCCCTCCCCTTTTTTCTTGTCATTCAGTCAGAAATGTTAAGAAACTGAAGTTTGTAAAACCCCAGCTCGTGGAATTGTGGGTTCCTATCGGAGGTCTCAGCTTTGGGTGGGAGTGTAAGTTCATATATTGCTTTTTGTTTGCTCTTTTAAACAACCAACTTCGACTTTTGATCTGCCTAAACTGAGCAGATACCTCAAAAAAGAACTGAAATAATCCACAGTGCTGCTTATATAGTGTGAAAATTGTTAGTAATTTAGCTTCAGTTTTAGTGTAACTTTTTGGTTTTTTAACGTACAACTTCACTTATATATTAATTTTGTGTGCAGACATAGGTGCTGACTTATGATATTTCCCCCAATAATTATGAAATACTGTTTGGTACTTTCTGGAGCATCAGTCTTTCCTTTCTCACCTCATGTCATGATGTAAAAGTCCCTTTCCTTTTGCAGACTTCTGGCAGCTGTACCCGAACCATCGGTGATGAATGTTCATCCATGATGAATATTCTCCTCAAAGCTTTCTAGCAATAGAAACTAAACTTCTTCAGATGATTGACTAAAAATTCCCTCTGAAGTCCAGCTGGCTCAGAAAATGTTGTACTTGTGAGCTAATGCTACGGGATGTTTTCACTTGGTTTGTCTTCATTTTTGGTTATGTTTTGTACTGTGTTGGCACTGCAGTGCAAGATTGCTCTGTGCGGACTAGTGTGATGTGGATAATTCTTGATGGTGACTCAGAAGGGCAATTCAGCCTTTGACTGGTTCCTGGTCACTCAAAAAGGAGATAATATAAAGAATGAGAGAACATGTTGGTAAGACACAGAGCTTTTTATTTTGTTGTTTTCATGGTTATTCTTTTGTGATAGTATCTAAAGTAGAGGAACAAACTAATTCTCTGGAACTGAGCAACATTGGGTAAACTGGTTGTATTTAATCATTGTAAATGTACCTGCTGTTAAACAATGGGGTTTTTTGGTAGCTGGTGGTCTTCTGTGAACACACGGTGCTTTCAAAGTCCCATCACCCTGCACCCGCCGCCAGGCCTGTCAGCACTTTCATCTGAGCTGTCCTTACTCTTTCCTGCTGTGAGAAAGGATGACAGCTCATTTTATCTGCCTTGCAAGCAAACACAAAGGCTGGATTTCCTGCATGTTTTTTAATTCTCCTCTGTGGGGATGAAGGTTTGTGCATGATGAGATGCTGATTAATGCCAGCTGTTTGATTTGCAGCTGAGGACGGGTCCCAGCTGAAACACTGGAGACATTTGTCACCACAAGAACCAGTGACTGGTTCAGAGACCTGAAACTGTTTCCCTTCAATAGGCTTTTCCAAGCACCTTAGACATAGAGATGGTAAATCTAGATCTTAATCTTGAGACTTGGTCTTCTGAATCTGTGTTATCTAATCTGTGTTCTGTACCTCATCTTTGTAAGGGTTATTAAGCCATTATAACACTCAGTAGTAAACTGTTTGCTGCAGGTTTTGAAAAAAGGGAGGGCTATGCAGCTGGAGGTGTCAGAATATAGATGGTTGCTGAACAAGTGGCTGATGTCAGACTTCTGATACATGAGTTGCATGGAAGATTTTACTAGGGAGTTTTGCACCAGGGCCATTCTCCCCCTCTGCTCCCTTTTATTTCTGCCCCTTCTAATTTTACTCCATCTCATCCCACTACTTCCTAAAAGAAGCTGTGACCAGTTTGTAAAAAATGAACAAAATCTTGGCAGTAGAACTGATTTTTAAGAAACTATTATGAGCAGGGCATCTTTCTAGGGAAACCTGACATATTTTACATATCCTTTCCCAGAAGGGGAATGGACTCTGAAGGGTGCACTAAAATTGGTTTGTAAACTTGTTACTATGGGAAGGTCAGGATAGAGGAGACAGATTAGGGGCAGGAGAAAGAGGATTAAATGTCCAACAAATATTTATATAATAGCAAAGCCTATCAAATCTAGATTGAACCTACTGTGATATATCTATTTATGGACTTTTCTTTAGGGTTTTTCCATAATTTGTATTCTAGAAATTTTCATGGCATATGTATCTTGCTGGGAGCATGAAATTCTTTCTCCAGCCTTGCTAACAGATAGTTGTTGGCATTTGCATGGGTTACTTCCGTGTGCTGTAGTCCAGGAGCAGGGAAAACCAGCTTCTTTGCAAGGGGCCAGCGAAGCCTTTTGAACACCCTATATTGCAGGCCATGTATTAACACTTATCTTTGTAGTATTTGGTGATAGCATACAGAAAATCAGCTATTGGTCATACGAAATTAGGCTGTAGACTGTCTATATCCTAAGAAGTGCTGGCTTCTGACTCCTGTCTGTTTAATTTATGTTCTATTTTAATCAGGTTCAAAAAGTTTAACTCAGTGCTGTATGACTCTAATGGTACAAAATTAAAATACAGAGTGCAGTGTTTGTCCTTTCAGCCTAGTTCTGCACCATAAACTGTTTTCTAGAAAGAAAGGAAACTTTTTCATGTTTGTAATGATTTCTGTGTTTCTGATGTAATTGAGGATGCTGGATTGGAGCTAGCAGGAGAGGGAACTGTAGAGTTAATTTGTACCATATGCGTGTGGTTCTCCACCTCCAGGTGACTGCACTTGGGGCTTTCTGAAGACCTGTCCGTGCTGAAAACCAATGGTTCATGTTCAGGTTGGCATATTGTCATTGAATATTATCATTGTTTTTGCTGTGAGGTTGAAATTTGACTTAAGGCATTTTTATGTGTTTCCGGCATTGAAACAACGAGTACAGTCCGCTTTCATTTTTTGCTGTAACATTTAACATTCATGTGGCATATATTTTGAATTCCACAAGATAATACTTCTTTTTACAATAATACTTCTAACTTACTTTCGTGAGAATCCCATGCTGCTCCTTCCGCTTTCCAATAGTTACTTGGCGAACTTCAGAAAGAAGTTGAGTATCGTTAAGAAAAATGTACTTTGCAATGTGGCAATTACAGCTGGCATGGAAGTGGCTCAGAATTATTGGTTGTATGGATAGCTTGTTTGGTCTGACTTTTTTTCCTTTTAAGAGGGGCTCTGATTACTCTTTATTTTTACACATGATGTTTACTGTGATCTGTAATTTTCTTTCATTCAGATGCTAAGCCAGCTGGATTCATGTTTCAAAACAAATTGCCGCCTCTTCTTATTTTAAAACTTTTTTAAAATCCTGCTCTTTTTAGAAATCTTATAACTTGGCAGGCGCTTCTGATTTAATAAAACTCTTTGTTCTTTTGGGAGTGTTGTGGCCAAAATATTTTTTTTTCTCCATGCAAATAGAATACTTTTTTTAAAATTTTATTTTACACTGTGTGCCTTATTAAACTGTAGATGAATTTTGCAGAGTTCGTTCCTGGAGAAATTTCTCAAAGATGATCCTGTTGTGCATGCATCTGCATACTGTGTCCAGCTACCTGTTTTTGTGTTGCTCTTGCACATTGTTTGGCTTTCTCTTGCATCTTCCTCTGTGAATCTGCTCTTATTTTCACCTTTCTGTATAAGTCCCAGCAGCCAGTTCCATTGCAGATGAAGACTTTTCAGCGATGTTTTCTGCTTTCTGATACAACGTAGAGTGTTGTAGTTGAGGTGGTCTATTTCTGTAACATACAGAGCTTGTTCATGACAGCCTCTGCAGAATGAGGATAGAGGTTGGGATGGAGGAATGTAGATTTAGTTATCAAGAGCTGTGAAAGGTGCAGTGTGAATGAGTACACAGTGGGTCTAGAGTGACTTACAAAACTTGCAGATATGTTCCTCTTTGAAAGCATAGCTGAGCCTCTAAATCAATGATATCAATGTGTGCTGGTTTTAGGGACTCAAGGAAGCTTTAAATCAGAGTGTAAGGGAAGTGTGGCAGGAGAGCAGTGAACGTTGTATGGATGAGGATGAGGTGAAACACGGAACAACACAACAGCTGGAAGAGGGACCGTGTGGTGATGGGGCTGTCCATGGCAGGAAGCCGAAGCTCTGTTGCCAGTTTGCTGCACACCTTGGCGTGGCCTGGCCATCAGTACCTCTCAGGCACTTCCCTCAGTGCCTGGGCAGTGCCAGTGGCAGCAAACTCCACAGCCAGGAGAGGATCAGGAATAGAGAAGGCAAGGGACAGCAAATACAGAATAGGCAAAGAAAAAGCATTAGTAAATGCTAAAGCAATGCATTGTGCTGACGTTGCTGAGTTGTCATGCATTTACACATGTTGATATTGGCTTTCCTAGTTTGTTAGAAAGATCTGATACTGTTTGTAAAAGCATTTGAAGAGGAAAAATGAACTTCCTGAGATGTATTGATGCGATCATTCCAGGCAAAGCTCAAGGCAGGAGCAAATGAGGTGACTGCAATCAAGCTGCTGCTTGTGTTTGTACAAACCAGCATCTCTGACGTATTTATAACTAAGAGGTCTTAAAATCGTTTCAGTCAAAGACCATTTTATCTGATCTTTTTTCTTCCAGTCATACTCCATTGAAATAATGTGCTTGTGTAAGTAACCTTCCCCAATAAGAGGCCAAAACCAAGTATCTGTTATGTTCAATTTCTGTATGACCTTTGGCAAAATTGTAAGCTTAAGGTTTAAAATAAAAGAGATGGATCTAATGGACATTGGATCCAGAACTGCATGCAATGGCAGACTTTCTGAATTGCTTATAAAATTGTAGCAATAAATAACTTTTAAGGTGCTGTAGAATCCAAAAATACTTTTTGCTTAGTGTGAGGGAGTCATATGCTCCTTTGAGACAAGAAACCACCATCTGGGATGTGGTGCACACCTGCAAAACACAGGTAGTTCAGGATTCTCTAAAGGAAAACAAGGTATCCAGCAAAATACCTGAAAAAGAAAATAGCTAGATATTTGGATGAAGCTATTCCAATGAATATTATGTATTATTGACAATTGTTTTGTTCCATGAAGCAGAAATAACTATTACTGTGTTCACAAGGTGAGGCTGAGAAAGAAGCTTGATCCCCCCTCCCATCTGATTTTAGTTTGAGGGAAAGTTTTGTAAAATATCTGATTCAAAGTTGTTCTCAGTTTCCATGAGTGATGACTGAGCACTTGAAAAAATATGTATCATGGCACAGATGTTGTTTTGGGTCCCCGTCTCTGCTCTGATCTTTGGTATCAGCTTTGGCTGTCCCCCATGGGTGGTAGCACAGCCAGCTCCCTGGGACTCCTCCAGTCTGCCTTACAGCAGATTTATTTTGGAGAACGTATTTTAGGGCAATTGCCTCCAAAAGAAATGAATAGTCTTTGGTCTTCTCTGGTGAGTGTAAATGTTGGCCTGGCTTAGGTTCTTTGAGGAAGAAGAAAGCTGGGTTCTGATTGGCATTGTAAAGTAGCATCTTTTGTGTGGGAGGCCCTTGGCGCCTCTGCAAGCGTCTTGTCTTTGGAGAAGCTCTGCCCAGTCAGTCAGAGGTTGCTGCCAGCCCAAATAGCTCCGGCAAGGAGTCAATGAGTGCTCTGTTGCCTTCCCTTTGTCTGGCCACATTTTAACAAAGCGCCTGTGTTGGCGGGGTGGTGGAAATGCCATGCCTTGCCACAATAACCTGAGTGGGGGCTACATGAAAAGTTTCCATTTTTAGCTTTTCTTAAAATAATGAAAGGGATTGTCTGGGGCAATGTTGATGTGAAATGAAACTTTGAACTATTGAGTAAATAAAACCACTGAATGTATGTGATTTGAAATTTTGAAGAAGCCACTGTGAAATGGTCGACTTGTTCTTGTGTCTAAGTGGAGCGACAGGTGAAGTTGACTAAAAAAATAAAAATAGTTTTTAAAAAAATCTTTTCTAATCTTGTCTTTAAGATTAAAAAAAAAAAAAAAAAGTAGCATTGCATCTGAGATTTAAGAACCAAAGCTTGTGCAAGGACAGGTGAAAAGCTGTGGAGTAAGCACTTGGGAAGCTTGGCCTTCCAGGTGAGCTACAGGCTCCAGGCTGCCATAGCTCACAAGCCCCTGGCCTCCAACCCTGCCTGGCTGGAGGCTCCAGTCAGCTCGTGGGGCTCCCACCCTGCTCCAGCCTACAGCTGCTGCCTGTGCCACCTCCTCGCAGCTCTCCTGGGGTGACAGGAAGGGGGAGGTGAGCACTCTGCAGCCCCTGGCTCCACTTCTGTCAAGGCAGCACCTGCGGTCAGCGTGTCCCTGGGACAGGAACCTCCCAAGGGATGGGAAATGAGGGATGAGAAACCTCTAGTTGGCCCCAGTTACATTAATTTTTTGGCAGATTTAGTCTGTTTATAGTAGCAATTTCCTGACATTACAAAATGTGGGAGCTTGCGAAATTTGCAACCTGGAGAAGGCTAATAAATATTTTACTTGATATTTCCTTGCAAGAGCTTTTTCTCTTCCTGAAATGAGCCAGGTATGTGTGTCAGAATGCCATTTAATGAAAATCTCAGGGTTTGGTGGTTGTTTGGGGATTTTTTGAGGTTATGGGTTTTTTTGTTTGTTTTTGTGGGTTTTTTAAATCTATATATATAAAGCTATGATAATGTATGAAAAGTTTTTTTCCTAGCAGACTTTACTTTTCATTTAAATAATACAAGCAGATATTTCTATGACCTTTTTTATTTGTCTTTTAATAGAGCTAATGTACGTTAAATTAGTATAGATTATGGAGAAATAATTGTGTTTGTGTCAAGTTGACTTTTGGTGGAATACATTGACGTCTCAACAAAGCAGAAAGATCAGTGGCCACCATTGGCCTGTTGCCCACCATGGCATGGAGGTCGGTAAGAAAGGATGGGAACAAAAGAAGCGAAGAGAACACAGTATATTTAAACCTGGGGAAAACTGCTTTTTCACTGAAGTCAGACAAATCTAGAATACTTTTTCCTTGAAGACAAAACTGATGGTATTCATAATGCATTGTTTTATTTTTGCAGCTTTTGATAGAGATTATTTCTTTATGCCCCCCTGAATATTTACTTGCAAGCAGGTTATATGGTATTTATAGGCTTATTATTTTGTGGTATTTATGAGCTCCATGTCATGCAGCTCAGTGTTAGTTTCCATATTCTTCCTTTAGTTGTAAACATCGTCCCTGTCCTTCAACTTCCACTGTCTGCTGCTGTCTGACAGCCTTCTTGTCATACTCACACTTCATTTGAGCATGTATGTTGTTTTCTTGTTATATGGAAAGATGTTTGGAGGGGAGCTAAACTGCCACTTCTGAGCAGCGGCTGGTAGAGCCAGAAGCCCAGTGGCAGCTGTCAATCAGGCTGGTAGACCACTTGGGGAAGATTTCCCTTATATACAGTAATTTTGCAGCTGCTGTGCATCAATATTTTGTGGTTTCAGTTCTGGGTTGTCGGCTTGGTTTTCTTTGTGTTGTGCATATATATTCTTCACATACAGTGATTTGTTTGGGGATGTGTTGAAGCTTATTTTTGGCTGGGCGGTACCTGGTTTTCATTCTCACTGTTCACTGTAGTGGGTGGCCTCTGCTTCTCGACCAGCTGCTAAAGGTGGATATTTTTGTGCTCTTGTTTAAGACACAGTTTTGCAATCAGAAGTCTCTCATGTCATTGGCTAAGTAGTCAAGACACCTAGAGCAAGGTTTGCTGCCATTTCTTCTGGAGTAATTAACCAGAATTTGCACTGACTTTATTCATACCAGACTTTCAAGGGAGTGAGGGAAATGTGAATCTATCTTGTCTTTTTCGACTTTCTGACTTTTCTGGAAATACCAGTAAACAGAACTAGTAACTTCACAGAGCTTATTGATTTAAACTCTGCAAACTAATGTCATGATTGTCTGACTCCGTTTTAGGAACTGTTTCTGGGTTGAAGTGTTATCGCTGGAAGCAAATCAGGATAGAGTCCTTGCCTTGTCTCAGGAGCGTTGGTGTGTAGCTGAGATTGCCCATTTGCCATGGTCCAGGAACAGTTGATAGANAGAGCGTTGGTGTGTAGCTGGGATTGCCCCTGTTCATTTGCCATGGTCCAGGAACAGTTGATAGAAGTCTTCTGCTTTGGGGAAGACAGGGAGCTGTGGCTGCATGTGTACCACCACCACACGGAGTAGGGATTGCCCTTTGTTCCCTGGAATGCAAGTAGCTTTATATAATATAGACTGTAACCCTGATAGAAACAACTTTCTGCTACAGACAATTCCTCTCTATCTCAGCAGCTTGGAAATGTGCTGAATAATACTTAGCATAAAACATGGAAAATAAGGCATTTATCAGGGGCAACCAACTCACTTTTGGCACTTTTTGCTCTTCTTCTGTTTTGCATTCTTTTTTAAAAATTATTATTATTTTCTCCCCTCAGGCTGTGCTCTGTGAGGGAAGCTTATTTCTAAGGAACAAAAATGCTGCTAAAATATTGAAGAGCAGTGCAAAACTCAACACTAAAGCTGCTCAGCTAGTTGTGAAGTCTCAGGAGCATTCAGTACTTCCAATTAAATAAGCTATTTCGCAGTTGCTTGCAATTTCCCTAAGACCTGTTGCCCTTTCACTAGAGGAAGTGTTTTTAATCATCGATAAAGTTGTTAAACTCCATATTTCACACTCCTAAATCATCGTGTTGTTCATTCAAACCAAAAGGAAAAGGTAGTGGGTAGAATCCCAAGTGTTGCACGAGTGCCACAGACTTTGCACCTTGCCCTCTGTGAGCTGCCGCTGCTCCCAACCTGAGGGAGGGTGTGCGAGACCAGGCATGCCTGGGATGTGGCTGGCACCCGAATTCTTTTATCATTTTATAAAATCAGTCTCAGAAGCAAATTGGTTGGGTGAAAATTTGGGGTAAATTTTTATTAGAAGAAAATTTTTGACTGTTAGAGTCTGGGAAGGTCATGTGAAAATGTTTGTGCATGTCTCCTAAAACTTGAAAATAAATGGGAAATAAAATTATCTCAAATTTAATAATTTTAAGATGATTCAATCTTTTTAAAAAACAATCTTAAGACTTCTGAGCAGCAGAGTTTGACAGCACTGGGCACTGGCAAGATTTGAAAGTGGCAAATACTTCCACTGTCACGTATTTGTAGGCAAAACAAGAATAAGAGGCTGCAGCCCATGGCGGGTCTCAGAGCACACAACCAGAGAGAAAGCAGGGTCCGTTTATGTGGGAATGTTCTTCTGACAGCTTGGTGTTGTGTGGCTGAGCCACAGCAATGCCAGATCTGGCAGCAGCTTTATTAATCTATGATAAATCTTATGCTTCCCTGAGTCTAGACAGGTAGAAAGCTCTAAACTGTACAGTGTAGGTTTGGGGCAGCATTATTCTTCTGCTGAAGTTAATCACTCACTGCTGCAGCTGTTGGTGTTGCTCTTCATTTGATGCTCATGAAGACAAAGATGGAAAAGAGAGGAGTGTTCTTTGTCATACTCAGATTTATGTTACGATTTTGTCAGATGCTTTTCTTCTGTTGTTGCAATCTAGGACCAACTTAAAGTGAATCTGTTCTTTCTCATATTTCAAAGCAGAAAATTTGATTCAACTTCCAGGGGTTGAACTATTCCCTACTATTTCTTTCTAACTACATTTCAGAGTTGTCTTTTTTTCCCTCCCATGACTGAGATCCAGCCAAGACAGTCTCTTTTTCATTCCTGCCATTCAACATCTTATTGAATTTTAACTGCAATAAAATTAAAATTTATCTCTGAGTTTGCCTTCAAGCCTGTTTCTTAGTTCAGTTTCATTTGTGTCCAGATACTGTCTTCTGAAACTAATATACTTGAACTGCTTAAGTGGCAGAAATACTGTTCAATGATGCATGTTTTCTCCTGGACTTGCTGCCTATCAGGATTTAATGTAGTCTTAGAAAACAAGGAAGGCAACCATATCAAAGGCTCGTATAGATGCCAGAAAGTATAAAAAAAAAATCCCATATCTGTTTAGTACTGAAAATGTTTCCAGTGCACTGGGAGCATTTTCTGTTGATTTGTGTGGGATGCTTAGCATTTCCACCGAGTCTCCTGAGGCAGGAGCAAGTGAAGAAGTGCTGGGACTGGAGTTGTCATTGGCTATCAAAAACTAACTGGTTTTGCAATCCAACTGCATATAAAGGAAAATGCAGTTAAGAAATCAAAAGAAAATGAACAAATAGAGCTGTGTAAAATTGGTGAAATATAAAGGTCTGATGAAGGTATAAAGTAACTGCCAGTTCCCCTCAGAAATTTCATGCAACTCCATTTCTGAGTTAGAGGGATGAAAAAAAAAATCCAGTTCCTTTTAGGCATTGGGGTAGAAGTAGCTGGCTGGAATAGAAAATGGAAGGAAAAAGAGATTTTAAATTAAGGTTTACTCTTTGAGAAGGCACAGGCAGACCAGGTGAGCAGTCCAAGGAGTCTGAGGTTGTTGGCAATTTGCCAGAATGCTGCCAGGCATTTTGGAAGGGGCCAGGAGAGTGACTGGAGACAGAAGGAAATATTGGACATCTGTGAGTTTGGAGAAACCTTAGAGGGGTCTCAGATTGGTTTTAATTTTTATTTTTTTTTTAAAATCAGCCTAGGACCGAATCCAAGTTTCTAGTCAAGTGTCAAACCTGCAGATAAAGACCTACACAGAAACCTAGCTTGTAGCTGCTCTTTCCATTTAAGCATGTATAGATGACATGCTTCAGCCATTTCATTGACCTTTTCTGGTCCAGACCTGAAAAATGAACACTGCAAATCACCTAAATGTTGCTGTGTACCTTAAAAGAGCAAAAGTAAAGCCAAATACAGGTGTTGGGCTGGATGGGAAGCACTGATCCTCCAACTCCCCAGTTGCAGCCATAGGGGCTGTGAAAGATGATCTTTATCCCAGGAATCACAAGCTAATTTTTGTCTTAGTAAATGTAAGTGAAAAGAAATTTAGGTTGTTGTAACATCATTGAGTGTCAAATCTAGACCAAATTTTTGTTAGTGGTATTCCAGCAGCCAAAACCATATTGATCCCCCATGTCTGTTGGGTTTGCAGGGTAGGAAAATGTTGTGGGGCTAACCAGACTTACCCAGGAGTCACCGCTGTCACTGATATCACAAGATTGACCTGGACCATTGATTTTTCTCTGGCCAAGGATCCTTTACACCTCCAGTGTCAAACAGAGAAGCCAGAGAAATATTTTTTCTTCACCATGTGACGGGCAAGGTGACTGAGATATTTGTCCAGTAGTGCTAACAAAAGTTTACTTAATGCGAAGTGGAATTCTGATCTGCAATTGCCTTAATCTGCATTCCTCAGTTTTCTCCTGACCACAACCAACCACATACCAGCGCCACAATAACACTCTCTGATTATGGTAGTGCACCTGTGCAGGGTAGGTTTCCTGGCCAACTTTTTGTTAGCATTTTCCACTGATTTTATCTTTAGACTGTAATGATTTTATTCCTTGAAAAGACTTTCAAGCAAGTTAACAAGTTTCTTTTGGAAAATTACTTTACCTAGATATATTCAAAACTAATATCTTTTAAAAATAGCTTGCTGTTAGTCACTTTAAGTCCCTCCTAAGACGTTTGGTTAGGTAGAGAAGAGTGTCTGGGAATAACAATACTTTAAATTATCATGGTTGTAAGTATTATCATTAAGAAATAATAAAGGAAACAGAACTGCCAAACAAACTAACAAGTTATCAAAATGCGCACTGGTGTGCTGACCACAAACCACCAGTTCTGCTGCTTGAATGCATTTTATGTCATGTGGACATTGAAATAAAAGCAGTAAAAGAAAGCACATTTTATTGAAAAATAAATGTAAGATCTGCTAAATATAAAGCCAAATCCTTACTGCTAGAATTGCAGTGGAGCTGGATGTAATATCTTGTGTCTTAATAAAGCAATAACGTCTGTGTTGGCAAATAATGAATGTGAAATGAACTCCTTTTTTTTCCCCTTTTTTTTATGCTTTATATCACTGTCTGTGTTTTAAATTATAAGTGTGCTTGCAGAAACTGGCGTAGGTTTTCTTCATTTTGTTAATCATTACAGCTTTCCACTTCAGCTCCCTCTGAGTGAACTCAGTTCTTGAGTGTAGCCCAACTGTTCTTACTTGTCATTGATTTTTAATGTATGGTGGTATAAGTGTCCAGCAACAGATGAATAAGCTTTTTAAGAGTAGTTGGAGTAAATGGTCTGATACCACACAAGAGCTTTTACTATTTTATTTGACTTTCGTTTGGTAAACAGATGTATTTAATTTTGCTGCTACTCTGTAAATAATTATACTACAACATAAAGCCAAAAAAAAAAAAATCCATGAATTCCTGTGTCTGTTTGAGTCCTTCTGAAGTGGAACATGCACCTGGTTTTAGGCTACAGTAGATGCTGCTTGTGCAGGTCTTTCTGCAGTACACATACCTGCTGGTTTTGGCATGTGAAACCACTTTCTGAATTGTAATGTAACCTGCCTTGTAGAAGGTCAAGCAAACACCATCCTTTTCCATACATGGTACAGTAGTTAATTCAGAAAATGCAGGGTTTCTTACATCTATCACTTATGGGCAGCCTGGTGGTGTTGGTTCACTTTGTTTTGGTCAAGTTTTCTGTTTTAAATTTAGTGAGAAGGATCTTAGACTTACACTCTACAGATTCATAGTGTTTCATTTTCGTTGTTCTGGAGTCTTCCTGTGTTTGACCTTTCTTCACGCTTTCCCTACTCACTTAAAAATCATGGATATTAAATTTTGTAAGTAATAAATTTCTATATATAGATTAAGCCTGAAGTACCACACAAATCAGAAATTCGGGCTAAAAGTGAAAGAACTGGCATGTGTTGTACCACCATAAGCTCCAAAAAGCATCTCCACATTGAATGAGAGACATTGAATTTTACTGCCTGTGGAAATTCCCCAAAGCACAATTAGCCTGGCTAATTATTTATGCATTGATATTTAAGTGTTGTAAACAAGTGTAGTCACATGCTTGATCTTTACCAAAATCTGAATCCTACCCTAGGCATAAAAAAAGTAAAACATGATGCATTAACTCCAGTATATGGAAAAAGAGATTTTGTGAATAAAAGGATAGAGAATAAGATGCAGCTTAGACATAGGCCACTGACTCCACAGCAAAGATTTCTTTTGCAGAAATATCAGAATTACATGTATTGTTTTCCTCAGTAAGAAGCCATCAAAATGTGCTTTAAAGCTATATAGATGTACAGGTTGGAGCAAAAAAGATGAGTAACATCAATTATGTCTTTAGGCCATCAGAAATTTTACTGCATTGAATGCGTATCTCAGAAAGAGATACAGAAATTGGTAGTATAATGAATTATATTACAAGACCTGCAAAATAAGGACTTTATTAAAGACAGTATTTGAAATATTGTGACGTATTTTCATCTTTTGTTCCTTGTTTGACCAGGTGATACAGTTCCTAGAAATTCAGGCTTTTTTCCCCTTTTTGTTATAAGCTGATAAGATCATCTTCATCCTTCTTCACAGTTTTACATAGATTTACATTGTATTCTTACATCACCATTCTGCTTACATGTTCACCATGCTTACAGTTCAGAGGAAAAAAAAACAACACAGTAAAATAATGAGTAGCTGACAAATTCCAGTAGAAACAATATTTGCCTTAAAGCACTTCAGCTGAGAAGAAGGGAGAGGTTATGTCCCATTAGGGAATCTCATTTTGTTTGCATGGTTAAGTTCAGCATATATTATACAGAGTTTTTGGAGATTACTTTTTATATTGTGAAATTCACTGGTGTTTTATGTGGTTTATTCTGTATGAGGTATTTCATTCCTGGGTATTCCTGTCATGACTATGTGCAATATGCTGGTACCTCTTTTACAAATCAGAAGTAAGCAACCAACTCCCTTTAAAAACACCAAACCAGTATCCCCACAGACACACACATTTAAATTTCTTTTACTCTAAAATACGCATGATTTGTACATAATCCTAACAAAATGTGTGTGCATGCACGTATATGCATGAGTAGCCCACACCCTACATAATTGCATATACATGTGCACAGAAGCACACGAAGCAATTGCACTCCGGTAGATCCTGTATATAAATTATGTTTCAGTAGCAGCCACTCTGTTTTTATCTGATTTCTGGAGCTGTTCGTCAGGTCTCACTGAAGACTCTATCACTTGGTTAGTGAAACTATCATTATTTATAACACAAACATACACCCTTACCTTTGTGGTCTTTTGGCATATGTTACTTGAAAGATTGAACTTGTGGATACGAGATTGCTCAAATAAAACTGTTCCCGTAACTCCCTCCTATTCTTAACCTGTTTTCAGAACTTGGTATAATGTTGAATTTATCATCTTTTATTAATGAGTAGGAACCCAAAAATGAGCATTCGTGTATTTTAGAGCACTGTTGAGTATTTTGCAATGTAAAAGTCTAATGCCTCTCTGGAAAGTTGGTATTAATAAAACTTCCCAGAGTGGAGGACCGTTTTGCTGGAAGCAAAATGTATTTGTAAATCATATGGGATATAAGCTATATGTAATTTTTCTGTCTTCCTCCAGCCAGTCTCTTTCTTCTGAGTCCTCTACTTTTGTGTCACTAAATTCTTAACTTTCAGTTTTTGTATACAGTACTCTCATGGTCCTGGTGAGGATTCAGTGGAAGTAAGTAATAAAACTTGCCTGTCAAATATTTATTTATACCATGTTTATGTGCAGTGAATGAGTTCATAAAGGAGCTACATTTGATCATCTGATTCTTTTGGGAACCGACAGAAGATTTCTAGCAGTGTAAATGCTACGAGCTGAAACATCAACACGTAGCACTGCAGAACAGAGATGCAAAACTGGGACGCTGGCCTTGGTGGTGTTATGGAGAAGACTGTGGTAGGAATGCAGCCCTTAATTACTAATTCAAGGAACCATTAAGTTCTTTCATTGTCATCTCATAATATAAATGGTGGGGAGGGGGTTGATAATGGTTAAGATACAATGCATAGTCTCTAGAACTAATATCTTTTCTAAACATGGAAATATCTAGGACGATAATCATTACATGCTTAGGAAAGGGATTTATTTTTTTATCTCTTTGGAATGGTATATATAACTTGTAGATAGCATTTCAGACTTGGAGAAAGAATTACATATTGCTTGTCTCCAGGAGGACCAAATACATAAAAGACAAGTAGCATGCTCTTGAGACTTGCGTTTTCTGCATCAACTGGATTGCCTTCCTGGATACTGGGGCCAACTGGGGCAACATTGGGATGTTTGATTTTTGTATTTAAGACGGCCGAAGATATCCTGCAAATCCTTTCAGGTAGAGAAAAAGAAGTTTCATTTTGCAGTAGGCTTTGTTTCAATGGCTTGAGTACAAGAATTCACTTGGTTTCGTCCGCTGATTTACTAGTCTGAATAAAATAACTCTGTAGATGAGAATTAATTTTTGCTCCGGCACTTGGTCCCAGACTGGGGGAACCAGAGAACAGGGTTTGGCTCATCCCTATCCTAAGAGTCCCCAAAATAAATTTGACTAAAAAGTTAAAATTCAGACCAGTAACATGCTGAATCACTGGAGACAAAGCTTTTTTCACAGATGAATGATACACCTGGCTTATTTAGATTTCTTTATCCAGCAGTACTTCTGTTCCCTTAGCTGACCTGAGAGAGGCCTTACAGCTCTGTTTTGGAGGAGAGGGTTAGTAGTAAAATATTTATGTGCAAAACCCACAAAACAACAACCAACAAAAAAATGCAATCAACCAAAAAAACTTGAGTGATTTAGTCCCATTCAGTGAATTTCCTGGGATGTTTGGAGGCAGAGTTATAGCTATCAAGTTTTATTTCATCAAACCAAATTTTGCTTTTTCCCCTAGGACTCCTTGAAGAAGATGATAGTGGATTTGCAGTAAAACAGCTCTAAATAGCTCTGATTTAGGAATTTCAGAAGGTTAAGCTAGTTAAATTGAAGAACTCAGAGCCATTCCAGTTTTCCATTTCATCATATAAGAAAATTTTATTTATTTTACAATATTATGGTTTACTTTGATAGTAAATTTGTTAATTTTGGACACTAGAAAAGACTCCAACGCACTTCAGTGTTTTGAAATGAATCACTATACATTTTGTTTGCTAAGATCACAAATGATTAGATACCTGGCTGAAAAGAGAAGCCTCACCTTTCTCCAGGAATTCATAAATGTTGGAAAGTCTTTTTTTTTTTTTTCTTTTCTTTTTTTT
>VZTG01010149.1:1220937-1292887 GCA_013397845.1 Melanocharis versteri
TTTTTTTTTTTTTTGTGTCACTCTGTATTTTCTAAAGAATCTTTTGCTAAAAGCCCTAAAGAAGAGCCACAAATCTCTTAGAGATTAACTGATAGCTATCACAGAATGGTAAAGGTCTTGTATCATGACTGCCCTTTTATTTGATGTTGAGTGCTTATTGGCATAGACCCCAGATACTGACTGAAACTCTGCATGTGAAACCAAATAATTACTCCTGATAGGGATAATATATCAGCATTAGGACACTGATAGTGGTAATTTTCCATGTCATTTAGATAGTAGATAACAGCACTGCAGTGACTGATAAATGATTAGCTTAAGTCATGAAATGAGGCACATGTGTGTTTTCCAGTTGGGTATGTGAGAATTGCATTTAATTTTTATTTATGCAGGCATGTAATGTAGACAATTATTTCAGATAATGGGTTTAGCAAGACAGGAAGGGAAGAATGTTTTTTTCAGCTGAATGCTGAAATACCCTTCATGGTCCGTCAGTATTCCAGAGCACATGGGGAGAGGAGGAAAACTCTACAGGTCCTACCGATGTCTCCCTGAGTAATATAGTAGTACATATTCTCTCCTTAATCTGTAGTGAGTTTCCAGGCATCTTCATATTCATAGGATGCTTTCTCTTCTTATGCTCCATCTAGATCTGAATTGGAGGGGAGGGGTAAGGAAATGCCTGACTTTTCTTCGTGCTTTTGCTAAGCTTTTGGACATACGAAAATACCAAAGGAATGGGATTAGAGCTCTCTCCTCTCTGTGAATCCTCCTCATTTGCCTGTAAATCTGTGTCTGGTTACCGGTCATGAAGATATAGTAAACCATTATCTGTCATAATCCAATTTCTTATCTGTTGGAGATCAAGATGTGCCTCGGGATGCTGGCTGACTATCCCACTTCTGTCCGTGACGGAGGTCTTGCAGCTGTCTCCCAAGCAGCTGGGCTGTACAGCTGTCAAGCGCTAGTGCCTCCACTCTGATTTAATACGGCAATTCCTGTCCTCCTCAGTTCCAGTTTTGACTTCTACTGTGAATCGATTTTCACTTATTTCTGAAATGATGAGCAAAATCTCGTATAAAATATTCACCATGCTTTCCTTAATGCAGCCAGATGTACTTACTTAACAAAAGCAATGAGCCAGACATAATGAATTTGTTAACAAAAATAGAAAATAGGTCTTTTGCCACACAAACTACCTACTTGCCATACACTTCGAGCATGGAAGCTGGGTATTTTGTATGCCTTTTGCTCCCTGTTAAATTGTTTTTCTGATAGTCACTGATTTTTGCTGTGAATTTGAATGAGTTTATATGAAGAGAGTAGTAAAAGGCACATGATATAAGTTGGAATTGAGCCATGAATGGATGTTGTTAACAGGGGTTTTACCTTCATACCATTTTTTGATATATATTTTCTTCTAAAGTTTGGCTGGCCAGGCTTTAGCAATGCAGTCTGAAAGTCTGTCCTTGTTTGATGAAAAACAGAATATCCTGTAAGATGTACAAAAATTGCAATGAAAGAAACAATGTGGAAGAAAAAGCAGATTCAAACAATTCATTCAGCCACCCACACCGTTACAGCAAAGCTTCTGAAGGGAAAGAGATGTTTTGGATTGAATGCAGTTTTGCTCAAACCGTTGAAAAAAGCATATAGGTCATATTGTTAGGGCTGTATAGATGCCTGTGAGCCCAACAGTGATGCCCATACCTGCGCTCTCTCGCCCCTTGAGTTACTGGTACTTCTTCAACAGTGCAGCACACTTGAATGCCTTTATGAGTATTAAAGTCATAATTTTGGCTGCAGAGGTGGTTTTTGGCAGACATGCTGCTTTTTGAACAATTAGGGGAGAGACGTGTAAAAATGGTGCGCTTAGTCCAAGCCACCCAAAAGTGTAGTTAGAGCTGAAGCAGAGATGAACAGTCAGAATAGAGTGTATAATCCCTCCTTACACATCTTTTGGCTGCTGGAAATGTGATCTGTCACCATAAATCCTGTTTTATATAAAGATAGTGAGTAGGACTCATTACAGCTTTTTGGCTGTTTATGTTTCGCTGCTGGCTATCGATACGTGACAAGGCAATATTAATCTTGTCTCTCTGGGGGCCAGAAGAAGCAGACTGCACATGGGCATCCAGAGGCTGCAGAGGAAGCACAGAAATACACACACTGGAAAAGGTGGAGAGGTCAAGTTTAGCATTCAATCCCTGCTCATGACTAACTTAAAATATTACCCTTCAGCTGCAGAAAGACTGGATTTCAGCAGCAAATTTGACCAGACAGACCACACAATGAAGTCATCAGTGCTGAGACCCACCAGCTTGAAAAAACAACAATCCCTGGTGTTAAGACAAATGCTTTGAAGAGTGGTTGATATTAATCAGGTGGTGCTACTGGTTTGGAGTTCGTTAGTCATTCTGTATGAATAAAAATGCTGATAAAGGACACAGCAACAGTGCAGAGCCAAGGCAGTTTTGTAACACAAGTAGCCACAGATCTGAAATCTACTTAGGGAGAATTGGTTAGGGTCCATTTCAAAATTCCTAAAGCCAAACTCATCTCTGAGCTAACTCCTTTGAAGTCACTGGGGTTACACAAGGAATTAATTTGGCCCTTCGGCTCTGTACATTAGCAGTGATCCTGCTCACCGTGTTGGAGGTTTACTGTTTCAGTGTGGTTTCCTCAGAGGAACTTCTAAGACAACCCATTGTGTTCTCACTGTGGGCAGCCCTCATCTTCCCCACCCTTTCTTCCCATCAGTTTCTTAATTGCTGTAGCAGTTGAACAATATTTTAATTTATTAACTATCACATACTATGAAAATAGCTCCTTTTTGTATCGAATGTTTGCCTACAGCTGTCTTTGGTAACCTGAAACAAATTTCTAATATGCTAGCACTGGATATGGCCTTGGTTCAATGAGAGAAGTTAAAATTTGGTGTGCCTGGCTGCGCTTGAACTGCAGGCACAGCTGAATCCTGGTAACGTGGGGTCGGATCCAGAATTGCTTCAGTCTAATAGAAATGCAGTATCTGTTTCTGTCTTCCTCCTCCTCCCAGCAAGCAGTATTTGTCCAGCCACATGGCAAGCTAGAGCAGGGAACCAAATTGATTGAAAACTAATCCAGAAAAATCCATGTTCAGCTAAATCTGTTACCTGCCCCTTAGCAGAAGAGGATGTGATGGCAGAAGTGGACAGCTCAGAATTGGCTGGAGGTGACTGACTGTGCTAAGTCCCAGTTTGGGGATCTGTATCCCTTAAGCAGTACTCTCTTGACCTAATGAATCTCCAGAGTACACATCCATGCTCACAGATCTGTGCACAGCAGTGACCCCTGCTAAGGCTCTCCAGCTGCACGAACGTACCTGAGCCCATGTGCTCTCTGAAGCTCAAGTCTAGCACCTTTCTCCCTGGGAGATGGGTGGGATGACTGTGATGACCAAGTGTCTTTAATCATCTACAGGATTTTTCTCTGTGTGTGTGTAAGAGAGATGTGAACTGGAAAGAGTATAGTACCAGTATCTAGTATTCCTGCTCAAATCCTCCTAGAGTTTCAAAACATGCGAAATATGTAAAAGCATATTTTTTTTTTCTCTGCTGAATGTTGCATACAACCACAGGGGAAAAATAAAAAGTTTAATGTTGGTGTATTTTGAAAATGAGGACAAGCATTTATGAATACTGGATTACATAATTTTTCACCTTTTTCTCTCTAGCTCTCCCTTTCTCTTCTCTTCCTGTTTTGTGGAGAAGGTTGTCACTCAGTGCCCAGATCAATGAGTCTGACATCCCTCTGCTGAGGGACTGCTTTTGTAGAATTAGACCTAAAGTCTGGCCTGTAAATTACTCCCATATTTAACATGACGGGCTGGGTGGTTGGGTTGTCTGAGAGAAAGATAATATGATACTTTGAGGAATCCGCTGCATTGCAAGTTAAAAGTTGGAGGTTTGTTGTTTTGTTGTGGTTTTTTTCCCTGTAGCAGAACATTTTAAAATATAACAGACTGCTACATAAATATTATTTCTCAAAATATGTTTTGTTGTGTTACACTTGCTTCTGAAAAAGGATACTTTGCATTACAGTCTTGGTGCTATGTGAGGCTGCCCCTGAGAAGTCCGTGTGTTTTCCCTTCAAGAAATATGCACAGGTTTTCCAGGATGGCAAGCAATGATGCTTGAAAATGTAATTTCTTAACAAACAAGCAGACAACAACTGCACACAGCATCACAGGGATGAAAGATGAGATGAAAGTCCACTCTTCAATCAAAAATTCATTGTAAAAATCTTAACATCTTATTTCAATTATAAATTTGATTTCAATCTGTTTTTTACTGGACTGTGATAAAAAAGTGGATACCTGCTTTGAATTCTTTTTTTTTTAAGATTTATCAATGTGAATCATTCAAATAAAATAGGTGAAAGGAATATGAAGCTGAAAAAATGAAGTCCATCAGGCCTTTCTGGAACAAAAAACATAACCTGTTCCAATTATTGAATCAACACATCCCTTTTTTCCATTTCTTTTTTTCCTCCAGAAGAAATCGGTGGGGCTCAAGCACTCATTGATGTGGATATATTGATAGCAGGAAGGCATGCTTTCACTTGCATGCTGTAGCACCATGGAATAAAAAATACAGCCTATTTTGTGAGTGTTGAAGGGACAAGGCGGCGTGATTTGGAGGTGGTTAGCTTTAGGCTGCTTTCACAGTGACCATCTGAAGTTTCTCACAATGAACCTGCTGCTCAGCCCCTGGGGTCTCTCATGGAAGAAGCTGCTTGCTGCCCTGCCTGACAGCAGCTGACAACACTGCAGGCTGTCTCCTCTGCAGGACAGCCCTGGTCCCGTGCCTGGAAATGGTGACCTCCTGGCTTAGTGTCCTAAAACTATGGTTTAATTCATACATCTGCATCCTCGATCTTCTTGTTTCTAATCTTCCAACTTCATAGCATGTGCGATATTCTTGACACAGAGCTGAAGAACATTATCAACCACACTGCTGCCCAGTCATTACTGCTCAGTCATTTCTTTCAGCATTTCTACCATATTGCAGAGGATAGCAGGTAGCTGACTCTTCCAAGTTTTAGAATTCAGAAATTGTGGGGTTTTTTTTAAGTAGAGAGCACTTCTAGGATGTCTAAATAGTATGGCAGATGTTACTGGAGTATTTTAAAAGTAAAGGACAGCCACTTAAAGAAAAGATGAGATAAAATGCCTGCTGACCGGAGCATCTCAGGATAACAGCTCAGTTGTCATGGTTGACAAGTGGCTCCTTGCAGCACTGGCTCTTGGAGCTCATTCTTCCAGTACTGCTCAGAGCCTGGACCACATGGATGCCTTCTCAAAGGAGCTGAGCTGGCTCTGGCTCAGTGAGTGCTGCCCACTGGATTCAGAGCACTTGAAACCACAGCCATTGTTGTCTGCACCAGTACTTGCTGAGGTTTCAGTGTGTCTCGGGGTCAAACATTTAGGTACATGCCAAGGCATGGGCTCTGCAGACTTTGCTTTCCAGGTAGGAGCTGGTGTCCCCCCATTCGTACGTAAACTATGCAGACAGCAGCATTCCTTGCATTGTATGAGGCATTAGTGCACTCTGTCTTACAGCTCCGGGATAAATACATACCCCAGATTCAAGTTGCAGCAGGTATTAAAAAAATTAAACAAGGTCCCTGAAATCATATTTTTTAAGCCCATTTGCACATGGTCTTTAGAAGAGCGTATGAAAGTTAAGTTAAAGGCTCACATCCTCACATAGGTTTTTTTTTAATAAGAAAAGACAAAGGGGAGTGAAAATTAGTCTTGCATTGCCATCTCTGATTTTAGTGTTCCTATTGTGGTCTGTCAAGTGTTGTGTGGAAATTACACTAAGTTGTTCTTTTATTTTGCATCCATGTTCTGTGGAATATTTTTAATTTATATTTTATTAGACTAATGATGGAATAACTTGTATGTAAAATAAACATACATAAATCAGTATAACTTTCACAAGAGCAGAATAATTGTGAAGAGAAAACCATTGTTATTACCTCAAATAGACAGGCATAGAAGTGTAATTTAGTGGAACTGATGTATGCAAACCTGTGGGTATTGGACTGAGACTCAGTGGACCTGGATTAACATTCATGAAATACTTCCCTCACTGGGTCTCATTTCAGACCGTACAGGAACAATGTCTTTCCCTGAGAAGTGTTTTAATATATGCTGCTTTCTTTCCTGGGTAACAATTATTTTTCTTTTTAGCCAGTCAAAATTTGTACTTGAGAAAACAAAAACGGTCAAAGCAATAACAGCTGAATTAACAAATGATCACTTACTTTTCCGTAGAAGCCAAAGTTGGAGATGCCCAGGGGGATGCAGCCTGTGTGCATTCCCTGCCAGGGCACCTTGTCAATGTGTGAAAGTCCATTAGCAGAATTGCAAGGTTAAATCCAGTTTTCAAAACCTTATCTTACTTATATATGGTGTCTTGATGCAAAAGCCTCTTGAAATGTGGAGTGTGCCATTTTTCTGAAATCACCCTTTGTTCATGAAACATTTAGAAATTCATTTAGAGAAGCATTTTGCCCATATCCTGCTCTCGCCTTAGATGGCTCTTTTGCAACTATGTGCTAGATTGAAATCTTAGACTAAGCTCTGGTTGTAACCAAAAAGCAATAGCTTCTTATCTTTTCTGGAAATGACATTCTGTTCTGTAGCTTATTATGTAGTTTTTTGGAGAAGCTGTTAATCTTCTTTCTGTGCTCTTTTTATTTTTTCTCCACACTTGCACAGTGGCTTTTCCTGGACCCAGTCTCAAGTTCAGCTGATGACGCACAATCCCTGCCTTCTTCAGTGAGAATTTTTCAAGCCCAAACAGGGTGTTAAACATTAAAAGCTCTTTGTTTCTTTGCTGGTTTTTTTACAGGGTTTTTACAGTCATTTTCTTACTGTAAAACAGAATTTTTTTCTTATAATTTATTTTTATGCTCTAATAAAAATTTTAACTCTCTGACACAAGCCAAAACTTGAAGGAGGATGGTAAGAAATGTCTTTTAAGAGGGTAGTAGTTTCAAAACTATACTATAGCATAGTAGGCTCTATAATATATTAATATATTATAGTATGCTATAGCACAGTATATTTCCTTTAGTTGTGACAACCTAATGTTAATACAGAGTCAGTGGCATAGTAACCCTTGCAGCAATTTACAACAGGAGAAAACATGTTGAAATAATCAGCTGATTTTGCAACACTGTACACTGTACACTGTACAATAAACTGACCAGTTTTTGTATTAAGTATGATAATTTGATTAAATTATCATTCCTAAATAATTCTAGCTGGGTGGTTAAGGTCTTATTTTGGTGTTTTAAGCATGTGCTCAAAATGAGGATGACATTTAAGATGCAGATAAATCTTGTGACATGTTTTAATATTCTTTTTCAAGTTCCTGCTATCATGAGGTTTAGCTACTGAAAGATTAAATCTCAGAAGATTTAATTTTCTGTCATTATGAGATAAAATCCTGTGCAACTTCAGATTACCTGGATGGGGAAGAAGACACTTCCAACCCACCTTGGGTCCTAAAAAAAAGAAGTTTATTTTTGCAAATGCTGAGTGCAGCTTGTCCCTCCTAAATAAGATTTTGTTTTCCATGTAGTACTGCTTTTTTCCCCCCTTTTATTTTCTTCCTCTTCCCACTAGATATTGTAATTCCTCCTGAGGGTTGTTGCCACAGTAATTTTGAAGTAATTTCATTCAAGGTAGCTTTTGCCCCACCAAAATCTTCTAACGAAACTTGGTGTCCCAATTTGTGTGCCTTTTGAGGCCCTTATACATATTGTCAGTAGGTATCCACCATCTTCCAAGGTCTTTTCTGAGCCTGCTCCAGAGCCCGGCCAAACTGGTCAGATGTGTCCTCGAACTGAAAAAAAAAAAAAAATAAACAAGAAAACAAACAAACCCAAAAAACCCTCCTTTGATCTAAAAACAAATGTTAGAAAGACAGAAATACTTCTGATGTTCTGAGATGTTCCCGTCTCAGTTGCCTTTTGTCCTGCCCACACAGCAACAGATGCATGGAATACAGCCACATGAAGCATGAGAACTGGGTGCCAAGCTGATGTTCCAGTGCTGCCAACTGCTCCTCAGTTTCTTTGGTGATTTTAAAAATGGGCACTGGTGCTGGTGCTCCTTCGTCATCCTTTGTCAGTTACATGCATTGATGTTGTCAGCAGGCTGCGGATCCCTGCTGAGAACTGTATGGTGCCCATCAGTAGGAGG
This sequence comes from Melanocharis versteri, assembly GCA_013397845.1. Taxonomy (NCBI): domain Eukaryota; kingdom Metazoa; phylum Chordata; class Aves; order Passeriformes; family Melanocharitidae; genus Melanocharis; species Melanocharis versteri. The sequence goes on from VZTG01010149.1 coordinate 1,229,198, forward strand.
GAAATAGGACAGGTGTGTGTAGAGGAAGCCAGGCTTGGTGGGTTGGGTTCATCCCCAGCCAGCCCCACAGTGAGGTGATCCATCAGATGGATGCTGGTGAGGCGTCAGGAGCCGAGGACATGCCAGCCTCCCCTGCCCCTGCCTCTGCGTCACTGCGTCAACTGTGGCTGTTTGCATCTGGGGCTGGTTTTGTCTCAAGAGGAAAGGAGATACTTACAAGAAAGGCTTTCTAGGACTAGGACAGAAAACCACTCAGTTCCCTTCACATCAGGCTGAAAAAAGATTTTGGCCATAGCAGCTTGAAGTATCTCGGAGATTTCTGAAAATGAATGTGTTTCACAGGTGTTCCAGACCGCCTTCATCCAGAAAATACATCAGAATACACTCAATACATCCAGAATATACTCAATATACTCAATACTCAAAATACAAACTGAGAGTTTGCAGAAGCCAACACCTTGGCCCTAATTAACTGGACCCAGTCCATAGTCTTCACGTCGCTTGGCTGTATTAAATGTTCATATGCATCTGTGAAAATTCCCCATATTAATTCCTCATTCTATCCAGCATCTAAGTATTTCAGACAGAACAAATAATAAATGAAGCTGAGGAACCAGTACTGACTAACGAGATAAGGATTATATTGCCTTTGCTTGGTGATGAGTGAATTACAATTCACAGGATGGTGTGGCTGGCTTGATGGTGAAAAATGAAATTGCTGCTAAGTGAAGAAAAAAACTTTAAAAAGAACCTTGTAATCAGCGACCAAACAACTTTTAAGTGTAAAGACTTTCTCTTATTTTCATGCTGCCGAACGAGATCTATGTAAATATCTGTATTTGGCCAGAACAAGTTTAGAAAAGAAAAACTCAGTAGAGCAGAAAATAAGTTCAATGAATTTTCAGATTATAGTTTTTCTTTTCCATTACCTTTCAGTAACTGAATCCCACCCCTGCCTTGGTGGCTCTCACAACCAAATGTGTGTATTCTGAGCATTCACCTCAAATCGATTAATTACCTATGTTGCTCTCTAGTCCTTTTACATTTAAGTGGTAATCTGTTAAATTTAAGACATATCAGTGTTTCACAAGCCTTAGAGCTGTATGCATTTTCTTCACTTGGCTGCATTCATACAAGGTTCTGTATTTTTTTGTTGCCAGAGTTTTGAAGGTTTTTGAAGACTGAGATAAAGGCTAAAGTTGAATGTTTTCAGCTTCACAGAAGGTGGAGGTTTCTCTTCATTTGAAAAAAAAAAAAGAAAATATTTTTTTAGTGGCCACAAACAGGTACTTTGCTTTTTTTACATTTTACTTGCAAGGCCACAGAAAGTTCTATGTTGTGTTCCCATTCTGCCTCAGAGGAAAGAGTGGGCAACTCATACTTTAAAAAAGTTTACGCTTTTTTGTCTTAGGTACCTTAATGCCCCTTAGCTGTGTCTCACCCATGACTATGCCAGACATTCTGTTTTTTGGGGTTTTTTAAACTTTTTTTTTCCCTGTGGGAGGAGAGGATCAGGAAGAGGAACTCAACACAAAGATTTCTGTTTTCAAAAATGGGGCTAAGGTGAATACAAGAGGAACTTAAAAAAAAATCACTACAGGGGTCTGTTTGTGCTCATTGCATTCTATATAACTTTAGCTCAGAAGGTCTTTTGTATCTAGATACTTTCTTGAAAATTTCTGCATGTTGGGGTGGAGGTCTGAAAGAAACAAAACTGTTCTCTGGAGAAAGACTTGTTAAATCCTGAGTAAAATGAGCGTATAATTTTGTGGTGCCCCTGTTTACACTTTCACAACTCCAGGTGTGAAAGTAGTGGCCAGCTGAAATGACGGCTCCAGTGAGGGTCTGAGTGCAGCCTTCTCCGTGCTATAGCCTGGGTGAGTCAGGTCCAGACCCCAGTGTCAGGCACCATGACATTTTCTCTCTCTCTCTGTGCCTCTTAAAAATTCCTTCTCTGTAGCAAGTACTCGGAAACTTCTTGCAAGATAAATGAACTGCGATGGTGAAGGGAAGCTGAACGCTTTCCAGGATTTAAGAAGAGATGTAGTATTTCAGATTTAAACAACACTTTCTGAGAGAGAAAAAAGTGTGTGTTTTGAAAGGTTGTTGACTAAAAGACTTCATGTGTGTTGGTGCTATATTGCCTAAAGTGTGGTTAGAAGGTTTTTGTTTAATTTGCAGAGGAAACCAGCAGTGTTTTAATGTGGAACTCTGCAGAGGCACAAAGTTTGCAGTATACAGCCTAGAGTGATAGGTCAATAGAGGTTATTTGAAGGATGGGAACAACCAGATAAATCAATTAAAAATGTTTGCTAACTCTATAATATTGAGTGGCAGGGTGGAAAAATCCCATTGGCCCTCATTTAGAAAGCAGCATTTAAAAAGTCTGCTCGCTATCTGGTTGTGGTGGTAAAACCCATGCCCTTGGAAATGCATCCCTCAATGTCCTCAGGGTTTTCTCTGTGATCTGTAACTGCTGCACTCCTGACTATCGTGATGTCCTTCTCATACTTTGCCAACTTGCAAAAATCTTTGCTTCCTGTGATTTGCAAAGGAACCTGAGTTCTGAAATTGTGCTGATGTAGTGTTTTTTCTCAAAATTTACTGCAAAAGCACAGCAGGCCAAACAGGACAGCATCCAGGTTACCTTGTGCTGCTTCCAAAAGCAATGCTGTTAGAAAAGCTGAGGGAAGCAATCTCTGTGAACTGGAAAAGGACAGTGGGAATGTGCAAAAATTGATTAAACCTCAAAATAAAAACATATTGAAAAAAAAAGAAAAAAAATTGCTTTGCTTACTTTTAGCACTCATGGTAGTACAAGTTCTTTATGCTCAAAGCAGCAGCAGAATAGACAGTGACCATTAAGCTGAATGATTCCTTTCTGGCTTTCTTTGCCTCCCCCTCAAGGGCGAAGGATCTGACAGAAGGGGAAGCAAAAATCAGGGTCGATGCTTGTTCTACCTAAATTGCCATCTCCCTTTTCTCAAATCTGCTCCCTGCCCCATCCCACCCTCCTGATACCTACTTGCTTGCATTCAAGTGGATGATGCTGCATCTCATTTCTTTGTGTGAGCTGCTGATGTACTCTATGGCTGGTGCATGGGTACTGATATAGGCAAATTAAGTATTCCTCATTGTTTTAACAGAAGCAGATTTAATCATCTGGCTGGCTTTCGTTTAGAAGTCCTTAATTCAATCATCAAGGATTTTGCTGTCAGGAAAATCAAGTCTGGCTGACCATGGCAAAGCAGAAGTCTGATTCTGCCAGATCTCTTTGGGAAAGCGGAAAAGAGGACAGCAAGCACTGTTTGCCTCAGTGAATTGCCAATTCACTAGAAGGATGAAAAGGGATATACTGGATTCATTAAACTGGTGCTGAATTAATTATTTCTTCTTTTCTGAGCATTTTTAAAAAATATTGTTTAAAATTATCCTGTTCATTAAAAAAGCGTTGTAGTATTAGTGTGTGCAGATAAAAATATGAGACCTGTAACAAACTACTTTCTGGAATATCAGGGACCTGAGAGCATAAAAGTGAGACTAGAATTGTTATATCATGATTATTTGAAATTTCACAATAGCATTGTTTTGTTTCTATGTATCATTTTGTGTCATTGAATGTTTGAGAGGTTTTTTTTTTTTAATTGTAAACTTCAAAAAATTGGAAGAAGCAAGCTAACAAAGACAAGGAAAAACAATTAAAAAACCAAAACCGCTGATGGGAATAGGCATTGTGTAACAGAGGTTCACTGATAAACGAGAATCAGAGACTATGAATGCAAACAGATTGTTACCGCAAATAGTAATATGCAACATATGTCTGTGGTTAACAGAATGGCTTAGATGCCATGGGAGGTTGTGGTAAATGTTTACTGTAAAGAAGGCAGTCATTGCTAGTATGAACATGAAATTTCTGACCATACCAGAAACTTTCTAAATGCTGAACTTAGAAACCCAGGAGTATGTGGGAGAATTCACTTTTAAGTCTGGTCTGAAATGGATGAGGATGATCTTTCACTTCCCACCCAACATCCTTATCTCCAGATTGGAGAGACATAGATTTGGAGGGTGGATTATTTAGTTCATAAGGACTTGGCTGGATGGACACAGCTGGACAGCTGTGGTCAGTGGCTCTATGTCCAGGCTGAGGCCAGTGCTGGTGACAAGTGTTGTCCTTCAGGGCTCTGTCTTGAGACCATTGCTCTTCAGCATCTTCATCAATGACACAGACAGAGGGATCAAGTGCACCCTCAACAAGTTTGCAGATGACAGGAAGCTGAGCGGAGCAGTTGGCACAACACAAGGCTGGGATGCCATCCAGAGGGATCTGGGCAAACATGAGAAATGGGCCCACAGGAACCTCATAAGGTTCAACAAGTCCAAGGGCAAGGTGCTGCATCTGGGTCTGGGTAATCCCAGACACGGGCACAGGCTGGGAGAAGAACTCATTGACAGTCCTTCCCTGTGAAGAAGGACTTGGGGGTTCTCGTGGATGAAGAGCTGGACATGAGCCAGCAATGTGCATTTGCAGCCCAGAAAGCCAAACGTGTCCTGGGCTGCATCCAAAGCAGCGTGGGCAGCAGGGGAGGGAGGGGATTCTGCCCCTCTGTTCCGCTCTGCTCAGACCCCACCTGCAGTGCTGCATCAGCTCTGGGGTCCCAGCACAGGAAGGACAGGGACCTGTTGGAGCACATGCAGAGGAGGGACACCGAGATGGTCAGAGAGCTGGAGCACCTCTCCTGTGAAGACAGGCTGAGAGAGCTGGGGTTGTTCAACCTGGGCAAGAGAAGGCTCTGGGGAGACATTATTGAAGCCATCCAGTACCTAAAGTGAGCTTATAAAAAAGAAGCAGAGTGACTTTTTACACGGGCAGATAGTGATAGAGAAGAAGGGAATGGTTTTAAACTAAAAGAGGTGAGATTTAGATTACATGTTAGCAAGAAATTCTTTAGTGGAAGGGTGGTGAGGCACTGGAACAGGTTGCCCAGAGAAGCTGTGGATGCCCCATCCCTGGAAGTGTTGAAGGGCAGGTTGGATGGCATTCTGAGCAGTCTGGTCTAGTGGAAGGTGTCCCTGCCCATGGTGGGGGGATTGGAACTGGATGATCTTTAAGGTCCCATTGTATGATTCCATTATTCCATTATTTATGTAGCTGGAAATCTTCTAACATGATGAGCTATCTCATGAAACTCTGTGATTGTTTCATGACTTGACCTCCTAACTGCAGCCATGCTTTTTTAGCTTTTACTGCATGTTTTTCAGGCAAAAGATGATGGCACATTCTAGAACATGGTGAACTTTGTGTGTTCATGGTCATGAAAAACCATCTGTAACTCCATTCTTGACTATTTCCTGCTCCTACTACAGAGATAATGGAAGCTGAATCTGTTTATTTTAAGATGTATTCTCCATTCATTCCTTGGAAATATGAAATTATTTTAATCATTAGAAGGTTTTGAGACTTTTTTTTTTTGCAAGCAGCTGCTGAACAGATGCTAGCATATTAATATGTTTTAGCACACAGTTATCTTCTTGGGATTTTTGTTGTTCAGCACTTTTGAAGTACTTTTGTTTAAAGGATATTTATATTGACTTCCAGTCTGACAACTTTCATCACAGTAGTGTTTGTTAAATGATGCACTAATTGTTTTCTTATAAGCTTTTTATTCATTTGACTTAACCTGTTTTTTTTAAGAGAAAATCTACTGGGTTTAATGCTTTAGATATAGTAAGCAGGAAGCCTCAGAAACATCTTACCGGATCAGGAGTTTGCATTGTAGTATCCTAGGAAAAAAAAAAAAAAATCACTATTATTACTCAATTCGTTGGAAGATCCAGTCCTATGTTCAGAAAAATGGATGCCTCGTGTCCTGCTGACAAAGGGCAGGCAGAGAAGTTTGAAGACGTGGTTTTGGATGTTTTGTGAGCAGCTGTGTCACTGTTGCACATGACAGCATTCTGACAGCCTTCTTTCTGTGTAGCAACTTTTTAAAGTGAGTTGGAAAACATCAAAGCCATTGCATCTCCAGTAGAATAACATCTGCATTTAACCATGTTTCTCTGCGTAAGCCCAGTCTTGGACGATGATGTCTGTCCATGGCTCAGAAAAGCTGTGTTTTGGGATCTCCATTACTGTCTGAACTGCATCTGGTTCCAAATAGTTTGATATTTTTGCTGGAGAATGGAGAAATCGTGGTGGAAACCACAGAGCTGGTTGGGATACAAGAAGTAGGATGTGTCAAGTTTTGGAATTTAGTTTCCTCTGAGTCAGTCTTTTGAGGTTAATAAGCATTCATGCTGCTTTCTGTGGGATAGCTTTCTAATCCTTCCTTCTGTACTGTTTGTTGACCGCAGGGAAACATTGCCTGGAAATAAAGGGAAAAAGGAATTTTATTATTAGCTAATTGTAGACTTAGGATACAGCTAAGGATACAGTAAGTGGTTATGTTGATACTATTTTCATAATTGATAGGTTATTTTTTCATTATTAATTTATTTATCTAAGAATGAGGCTAAGTAGTCTGGGTTTTTTTATTACTAGACTGTGGTGTAATTTTCACAAATGTTTCAAATTCAGAGATTTGCACTTATATGGGCATAAGATGTATAAATTCATAAAGATGAGTACAGAACATTGTTATACTAGATGAATGATTTAACCATTAAAGAAAAACCAACAAAACACAACATTATTTATGTTCCTCACAAGGGACTGTTCAAGCATTTTTCTGAGTGGTAGTCTAGGAATTGGAGAGACCGATCTCTTTTAACAAAAAAAGGGCTTTAAAAGGCCAACATTGCAGAAAACAAATTAAAATCAAGGACAATTTTAACATCAAAACCAATTTTCATCTTTTGGTAATTTGACACTGGCAGAATAGAAGTGCTTTCAGAAAGGATGATGGCCCTTTTTGCCTCTGAAATTGCTCTCACTGAACTCTGGTTTTGGCTTCATGATAAATTTGCTGATCATCAGCATCCATCATAGGACAGCTGCCACACCACTTCTTTGATTTGATTTATTTTAATATATTACATTAGGAAAAGGAGAAAACTAAAAGTCATTGCAAGGTCTTTCAAAGACATAAATTCAGGAAGCAAGGTGCAATTTTGCACCTTAAATGCACATGAAGAAGAAAAGCTAATACAGATTAAGACTTCCTAAAAGAGAGGACACTTGAGAAGTTGCAGAAGGCATGGCTAAGTCTGATGTATGGGCAGTAGGATTAGATTTATAGACCGCAAGGAAACGGTAATAGATGTTCGTGTTTAAGTTGCAATTTGAGATTTTTCTGCTTATTTTCTTTAGGGTGCTGGCAAAATAAGAATTTTACACAAATACTTGGCTCAAATTGTTTTACTTGTTCTCCTTTGGGTCTCAGAGTAGATACTTGAATTGAGCAAACTATTTGGCCCCTAAAGCTATTGTATCACAGACTGTTAACATATCTGCTAATCTGAAATACAGTAAGCATATAACTAAAGTGTTTATTGCCATTACAAATATGGTCTTGAATTTTTTTTTTTTTGAAAGAATAACCCTTGAGTGATTGCAGTCTTTGTTTCTTTAAGGTTTTTGCTTTCCTTTTTCCTTCTGTTCCCCCTCCCGTCAAGATAGCTGACAGCAAGGCTATATATGAATTCTGTCTTTGGTAGTGACTTGCCAGGGGTTCATCTTCACAGAATTGTATAGACACAGCAAAAAATCATTCAACTCCTATGGAGAAGGTTTGCAAGAAACCTTTTGGTCCTGGGTTTCTCTTGATCCCCTTTAGAGGAAAGGATAGCATGTCTTGCACAGAGCCAGGAGTTCGACTCCATGATCCTGATGGGTCCCCTCCAACTCAGCATATTCTGTGATGTTGTGATTCTGTAATTTTCTGTGTGCTGTGTGTCGTGGATGGGAGCCTCGCTGCGCTGAAGCCACAGCCCCATTGCTACATACAGCCCTTGGGGAATTCACCTGATACAGCATGTGCAGCAGGGTTTGCAATTGAGAGAGCATTATCCTTCGAGTTCCTGAGGCAACCATTGTCTTGGCTGGTTGGGACATTGTTTTTATGTCGAGCTTTTGGTCACCTTAGGGGATGGATCCTTCAGCTCTTCATTAATGGACCGTGGCTGTTCTGCTGCAGAGCCCTGCAGCTCTGTGTAATTGCTTCAACAAGCTGGGCTTTGGCTCAGTGATTCCTATCCTGTATTTCTTGGTGGTTGAAATAAAATTGCCCAACAAGCATCTTTTACAGCACAAGAGGATAGTTTGTGCGCCAGGTTTTTGCAGTAAGTGTACATTTATACAAGTTCTGTGGTGTGCTTCTAGTAAGCCTTGTAAACTCAAACTTTCAGACTTTCTCATTACTCTGCTCATGTCTCAGCCCCCACTCACCGCTTGATCTGTCAGCCTCGCATCAGCCAGTTCTTAGCTGGAGTTCCCTTAGTGTGAATCACAGTATTAATTTTTATACATTTTAAGTAGTCTTTTTTTTTTCTGTTTCACAAAGTCTGCCTTATATCCTCTTTCACATGAGAACAACAGTGGTCTATTACATTAATTTTTACATTGTAAGGGAATTATATTAACTCTTGCACTTTGGCCTGGGCTCCAGTCCAAGCTTGAGAAATGAAGCCTTGTACCAAAGTATCAGTGCTTGCTTCTGTTTTCATCCATGTATTCAAAGTCTAGGTCTTAGATTGGAATTACACTCAGTAACTGCATTTCTGGTGCTTAGTCTTCATCTACCATTGCCTTAATTTTAGCAGGAAGCTAACTGTCAGTGTGTCTGGAAGGATACACATAAAAGACAGAGGGAAATGCAAGTGATAGAACTACAGAATGGTTGAGGTAGGAGGGGACCCCTGTAGGTCACCTGGTCTCACCCCCTGCTTAAGTAGGGACACCTAGAGCCTGTTTCCCAGGATTCTGTCCAAATGGCCTTTGAACATCTCCAGGGATGGGGACTCCACAGCCCCCCTGGGCAATCTGTGCCAGTGCTTGGTCACACTCAGAGTTTCCTGATGTTCAGATGGAGCCTCCTTTGTTTCTGTTTGTGCCCATTGCCTCTTATCTTGTCACTGAATAGCCTGGCTAATGGAGACTAATTATTCTTCATGTATTCCAGGACTCTCTTGAATTGGTTTCCATCATTCCTCCAAATGCCATGCAGTTATCAGCCTCTTCCTGTTACAGCTCCAAATGCTGGTTTCTGTCTTTACAGTCCTGGGCCACACAAGGGTTTGGGTTTTTTTAGTTTTCCTGTGTAGTATCAGTGCTGAAGCCACGCTTAAATATGATGATGCTGGTGTCAACATAGCTACCCCTCCATCAGAACCTGAGCAACCAGGCCATGAGTATGTAATGCAAAGTGGGTCATACAAGGGGCTTCATGCCCGTCTCCTTTTGGTGGCTGAAATAGATTTTAGAGGGTCCATTTGCCAAGCATGGCCTGCCAAAGTGCCATCGTGAGCTCTGCTGCTGTAAGTCAGCTTAGTCTTGATTAAAATTTCGCATAACTTTCATCTGAGGCATTTAATCAGCTGTTGAAATATAAAAGAAAATTGATGGTTTTGTCCCACAGTAAGGTCTGTAAGTCTGTTATGTATCTCAAAGCAAATATGACAGACAACACTGTGCAAAAGGGAAAAGAGATTTTTACCATGATTTGTTCATCTCTGAAGAGAAGTATTATTAAATGATAATACTTCTGTTAATGTGAAGTAACAGTGGAGAAAGGAGGTGAGGAAATAAACTCCCTGTTCTTGTTTAGTAGAAGTCTTTATTGGATATTGTGAGGAAAAAACCCAAAACAAAACAAAACAAAAAACAACAAAAAACCCAAAAAACAACAACAACAACAAAAACCAACAAAAAACCCAAACAAACAAACAAAAAACCTGAAGGTGGGCAACATGCCAAAATAAGACTATCCTCCTAGGTTTAATTTTCTTTGCAAGTGAGAATTTCCCACTCTATAAGGTGAAGACCTGAGTTGAGATGAAGAAATGTCACCCTTTCTGTTCCTGTTTGCAAGTCAGTGGGTATTTTAGCAGTACAAAGAAAAATCTGATTTGTTAGCTGATCAGCATTCCTTGAATAAGTTCAGTTCTCCACAATTTTCTCTAAGTATTGTTTTTCTTTAAATATTCAAGTGCCAGAAGATTAGTTTAACAATAGCTGAAACCCAATTAGAAAATACACAGACATGTTCTTCAGCTCTTTTCATCCTTGTATGGACTTTTTGCAGAACATCTGTGCTCATCTTACTTGACATGGAAGTAAAATGATTATTTTTTTTAACACTAGCTGTAAGTCAGTGGGCTGAGTCTTTCTAAGGAATATTGGAAACCAGTGTTTTGTGAATTCCAGAGGTAGAAAATATAGATATGTCCCATACTCTCTGTTTCTTCATTGTTGGTATTAATGTTTGTTTGGCAAAATTCTGTTTTTCATGCAGCTTAGGTTCTCTTCTTATTCTCAGTCTCAAAATCCTCAGGTTCTTGTATTTACATGTATTGCAGCCCTGTCTGATTTTTTTTCAGACTAATAATTTTTTTCAAATGTTAGTGTTGTTAGAAAATAATTTGCTAACTGGAATTAACTACGCGTGCAATCTCCTCAAGTTGGTGTTTCCTGTGGCAATGGAGCAGCCCAGGTCTCTACATCAAGCTAGGGTTTGGGAAGTCTGTCTCTTAGCTGTGGGGCTGCTGCTCCAGCAACCCAGTGTATGAGTGTGTGTGTTTGTGTGTAGAGTGAAAAAGATAAGATGTACTAACCATTTTTAAGGATTGCTATTAATATCTTGACTTTGGAAGGACATCATTTCTTGAATTTTGAAGTGCTGGAGTTTCGGGCACATTCCTTGCTTTCTTCAATGTTTGTTTGAAAACTACCTTGACTTAATCCTCTGGAGACAAACAAGGAAAAGAGAATACCTATAAACCTTGTTATTCAAGGATATTTTTATATTAGTCAATAGTCTTTGAGGCTGTATGTTCACATAATTTTAAAGAAACTGGATCATAACTGCAAAGCATAACTAAAACTATTTATGATTATTTTAGTTAAAATTATTAACATACCCCCAAATTAGAATGTTGTGTATTATATTTTGGGAGGCTTTTTGTTTATCATTGCCACTTTTCACAAAGTAGTAACCTGTATAAACTGCAATTTTTTTTTCTGTATGGTGTCTTCTTTTTTTCACCCCTGATTGCAATGTGCAATCTATTTCTGTCTCCACCCTGGGTCTTGTATATGGACCTGTATAGCTTCTAGGTAGGGCTGTGTCTACCACGTCTCCCTCCTTGCTAATCTGGCATAAAGAACTTTGATTGTTTTATCTCCATCTGTGCTGCATAATCACCAGTGGAATGTAGTGCAAATATGTTTCAGATAAACTTCCTGGAAAACTTGTTATAGTTTGTTTCAACTGTATAGTGTCACTGAAGAAGCACATTCTAAACCAGGAGCACACAAGAGCATGAGTTTGGAAAGCGTATACTCATATCATGGGGCCTGATAATGTCTCTGGAGCACAGCATGATTGTATTGGAGGTCTCACATCCAGCAGGAGGGAGTGTGGAAGCTTATTCCAGGGGCTGGGTTAAAATTCAGGGGTACCTAATTTGAGCGAAGGAGGGGTTGAATGTACATGCCTTTCTCTCACCGAAAACTCAATCAAAGCATCAATGAATTTGTGGCAGTTTCCTGTCTGAAAGCAGTAAAGTTCCATGAATGCAAGAGTCTCCATTTCCCCTGGCAGACGTGCCCAAAGCTGATACCCACAAGCTGTGCACGGGCAGTGGTGCGTGGGTAGATGTAGCGTGGCTCAGCAGGTCCAGCGCTGCCCTGGGAGCAGGGGTGCACAGCACCTGGAGAGAGGTGTCAGCTCCAGGAACTGGCTCAGCTTCTGCTGAGTTCCTGTCACCACGCTCTGCCGCTGGCTTGGAAAAGAAAAATTACCTCTTTTATACTGCCACTTAAGCATTTATGATCTGTATCCTAGATCACTTTTTCAAGATTTGACCCTGGCTATTAAGTCACTTCACTACTTTTGAAGGTTGTCCTGAAGCCTACAGCCAGTTTTTATTATACCACTTGGCTTTGGTAAATCCTGGAAACTGCAGGTCAACTGTCAGTTTTGCTTTTATTATGTAAGAGAAACAAGTAGGAGTCTGATAAGTACATGGTTAAGATGTTTATACCTGTTTGAGCATTTTACTCATTTGTTGACAAACTCTGGTCAGTGTATAGGAAATGTATAAATGAAAATCTGTTTGAAAATTGGAGTAGCTTGTAATATTCCTGGACTTGTTGGCTCAGGGAATGAAATGCTTGTCCCCAGAATACTGAATGCTGCGTGTCAGGGCGAATCAGGATTCCCCAGGATATCCTGGCAGCAGGATTCAGTGCCCAGCTTTCAGCTCAAGAGGTGACTGCTGGCCCTTGCTGTAGGCATCTCATGCTCCATGGGTGCTGCAACTTCCTTGACCTGTGCTCTGAAAGCCCTAACCAGGTGGATGCTTCTTGTCATTTGTGGTGCTCATTTCTTTGCTACATGTTAGATCTGTAAAGTAGCTTGTCCCTCTCAGTCCCTCACGGTCTGTGATGGAGTTGGCACAGAAAACTCTTTCACCCTGTGGCCTTCTGGATAACACAGCTCCTTGTTCTTTTCTATTAAGTTTAGCTCAGTGTATTGTTAATCTCGCAGCTGAAAAAGATGTGAGAATGTTGAGTTGAAAATACTTGTATTCTTCTAAATCCCCCCACCCTCAGACCCTGCCTTGGCTGTGTTCTCATTTCACGTTTTCACAACACAGGAGGAAGCACTGCCAATTTGAAGTGTTTTCCCAGACTGTGCAAAATCTCTTCATAATTTATAGCCTTGAGGTAAAACTTTTCAGTGTATTCTCATATTTTACTAAATAAGACAGATGCCTGTTTTTATTTCCATTCCTGGAGAACACAGGAATATGATCACATAGATCGTATCTTGAGATACCTAGCCACTTTACTGGTACGCGTATTTCCATGAATATTTCAGGCTGATACTTTTTGCCCTTTTTCAGATGTTATGTTTTAATGGTGGCTAGAAGACAGGTTTCTCCCAGCAGTGAGCCAATTGTAGGAGCAGCTTTCCCCAGGCCCTCTTCTAGGGAAGGCAGCTGAACTGTGCATGGGTTTTGTTCTGCTGCGGGCAGCAGAGAAGACAAAAGATTGTGTGTAACTGAGGGCTGAAAGGAATAAGTCAGGAATAAGAGGAAGATTGATTACCTTCCAGTACAGTTTTGTGCCTGGGTAGTTTCCCAGTATTTTTCTGTCAGTCTCTTGCATCTGAGTGGGATTTCAGACCCTACTTCAAGCCTAAGGCCACTTACAGGTACACGGTGATTTTATAGAAGACTATAAGTAAAAACTGGATCTGATGCAACTCTTGGAGCTTAAAAGGTGATGAGAACAAATGTTATGCTTAGTCCTGCTGCTGTGGAATTTCTCTAAACAATATCGAATAATCCGAGATTAAAGAAGTAACACAAAAATGTTTGCTGCAATTTCATATTGCGTCTTCAGGCTGCAATTCTAGATCAAACTATTAAAAAAATATAAAAAAAGTTAAATTCTGTCTAGGATATCTGCCCAAAAAGATAGCGTTACACCCACAATATATTTTGCCTGTTCAGACAGAATAGTACGTGTAGAAAAGCCTGGTCTGTGATCAGAAGTAACTTTTTATGAGACATAGAAAGCACTGCCAACTGCTAAGCTATTTGTGGTACCGTGTTATGGCTAGCAGAGGAGAGCAGGGTTGCGCTAAGGCTCTCGACAGCCCTAAAAATATGTCACTAGGGGTGTGTGCTGAATGCTGACCGGCATTAGCAGAGCTTCAGGCGTGAAAACTGCACGCAGCCTCGCTCACATACACACACAGTTACTCAGATATCAGCAGAAATGCAAGGGCAGATGCAATGGGTGCCTCAGCACTGCTGGCAAGAGCTGAACCACCTGAAATTTCTGTGTGACATTCACAGCTTGCTAAGGAGGTGCAGTTTAGCTCCCTGGCTGTTAGATGCCCGTGCTGCAGGAGGGTCTGTCTGGTTTCCAAGGGAAGAATTGGGGCAGAGAGGAAGTTTAAACATTTGTGCTAACTTGGGTTTGGGGAGCTACACCTTTCGGTCTGAATCGTTCTAATTGCTGATGCTTTTGAAGACATTTTTCAAAATAGCTTCTAATTTCTCTGTATTTACTGTGCATTTATGCATCATTGCTGCAGAAGCTGAAAGGACTCAGGACAAGGTGGGAGAAGTTGAAATAATTCAAATGTACTGGATAGAGAGTTCAACTACAGGAAAAATCCAAAGGCTTCTGTAGTTACAGGATTTTATGCAAGATTAGAATATATATTAAACAGCTTCAACTGTTGAGTGTGCACAAGCAATTTCAGAGTTGTGAAAGTTGTAATCCCAAACTGTGTTGCATTTATGGCAGTAATATGGCAATAATTATAAATTTACATTAAGAACGGGAATCAAAGTGTTGTCATGGTAAGCCATTGTACATTAATCATAATTACTCACTTGCCGGAATATTTTATTTATATGCCTGAATAAAAAAAAAAAAAAAATCCTTTGAAGGATTCCAGATTCTCAGGAAACATGAGAATTTCATAGACAAATGTTCATTAATGGAGTTTAAATAGTGGTTTGATCTGAAATTGGTACAAAACAGGTATATATCAGTTTGTCTTTGTAAGAGCTTGATTATGGATAAGTTCTGATGTGAGGTGTTTATTTTCTGACATTAAATCTTAACTGCTTAAGTAGAAAAGATGTCATAAATGTATCAGGTCATGATATTTGCAAGGTTCTAAACGCAAATGTTTACCTTCAGCGTGACTTTTAAGTATTTTTTTTTAACCTTTAACACAGACCCAGACATGCCTACCCAAAGAGTGTCTCAGAGGAATCAAAAATGTTCTTCATGGGTTACTCTCAGTTAAATGACATCCTTCCTTACTGAAAAGGAGAAGTATCAGCTGCATGGTGGGGCTGATGGTTATGTATAAAAATCCGACTGCAGAGAGTCACATTTCTTCTCTTGTCTGTCCAAACTGCAGCCTCATTGTGAGACACTTGATCTCCTCATATGCCCTGAGGAGACCTTTCAAAAGTGGGCGTTTTAAATGCGTGACATTTTAAACAATACCTAAATAGCAGCATTCTGTTTTAGTGCTTAATTATGGCTGAATGTGCGCTTTCACCAAAGGTGTTGCTGAAGTATTTGTGGTTTCTCTTCATCTGATGATGCTGAGGTTCCAATGTGATGTGATGACATTCACTGTTTCGTGGTCTGCAGGAGCACTGGGTTATTTTTGCTGCACTGGCAGCTGTTTGATGGGCTAAATCTGAGTGGCCAGAGGCTTATTTTCTGTAAGGAATTGCACAATCGGCATTTTAGGTTTATGTGTGAAGTATCCTGCCCTTCTGGCTGGAGACCACAGGGTCCATGAGCAGAACAGGTGGACGTGGGCGTTTTTGTTTTGGTTCCAGGCCATGTCACCCCTGGTTGGAAGTCTCCCCCCAGCCCTTCATGCCAGGATATATTCCCTGTGGCAAAGCAGACTTTGGCTGAAGGTCTGTTTCTGTCATTAGGGCAAACACTTGAATGGTAAGAAAGACATCAGGAAATAAGTCTAGGCTGTGGGACAATACAGAGCTAGTGTAATTACACAGTTTAACTGAGGCATACCTTAGAAAGCAGCTGTAACAGGAAATCACAAATTCTGATTGGTGTAATAAGCAAGGGTTATAGATTCATTTCTCTGAAGCTATTTTGAGATCCAAAAAGCTGTATGCTTAATGCAGTAGTAGGCAGTACAGTAATGAAATAACTACTAAGGTTCAGGCAGAACTCAAGTACTCTTAGAGGACACAGAGAGGAAAATGTTAAAGCAAAAAAAAGCTTTTAAGTAAATCAGATAGGCAGACCAGTAAAGCAACCAGATATTCATGTCCACATGCAACCTCTTGGAGCAAACAGGAAGCTCTCCATTGCTTTTTAGTAAAAGTAGGGTTATATCACTTGTTCTGCCATTTGCTCACACATTGCATGCTTTCAGAAGGTCTGCAAGGAGAACTTCAAAAGTGAATTGAATAAACTTTGCAAACTGTTGGAGACACTTGACATAGCAATGTGAGCAAGTCTCTGAAGTCCCTACCTTTTATATATAATACTGAGAAGCACTGCCATTTTAAACTCATGCAATGAGAGAGAGAGATGCGATAAAAGTCATTTATCTCTAAAGCACCCCTGTCTTTTAGTATCTATTCAAATGCTTTCAAAGTCTGGAAACAAGAAAAGTACAATCATTAACGATATTTTGCTCTTTTTCTTCTTTTTTTTTCATACATAATTTCATCTTTTTCTTCCTTTTTTTTCATACATAATTTGATCACAGTCTACGTTAATTATCTCATTTGCAAAAAAATATTTCTAATTCCTTTCTGGTCAGCTCTCTTTTTCAGCTCAAGTGTATGCATTTTTTTATCTCTCATGTTTAAATTTGGGCTCCCTTTTAACCACCCTGTAGAGTCTCACTCTTTGCTTCTGAGTAGCCAGACAGCTATTTCAGTGTAGGAGCCTAAGCAATTTTAACAGCTGCAGATTCTTGGGTGTAATGGATGTCTTTGGTTAGAAAAAAACCAGCCATTCAAATGATATGTCCCTTGCATTTGAGAACCATTCAGTGGAAAAAAGCAGATCTGATAGTTTTCTTTAGGACAATGGAGACTTCACAACTAGATGCAGCCAACTATGATCCCACTAATGGGAAAGCTGGAACTGGGCGTCTTGACATTTTCTGGTTTTATTGCGTGCAGTGCAGCAGCTAGCTCATACCTAGGTTTTAGGAGCCTTGTTTTGAGTGGGTGGTTGGACCAGGTGGCCTTGACTTCCCTTTTGCAGCCTAAATTATTTTTGATTCTGTAACTTTTTTTTTTTGTTTGTTTGGTTTTTTTTGTTTGTTTGTTTGTTTTGTTTTGCTGAGTTGGGTATAGCAGCATGTTTGCACCTTGACGGCTGTTAGCAGGTATGGCAGACTGAAACCATGGCACTTTGTAATTAAGGTAGTTTAAGATTTCCACCAGGGGTGGATGATGCTGTGGTGATGATGAGAGGAGCTCTTGGTTGACACAGTTGTTGATGTGTTGTTAGGAGAGAATCCACTCCTCTCTGCGTAGCATAACTGGAGATCTGCTGCTCCCATGTTTTCATTCGCCCTTCAGCAGGACCTCCTGCTTTTGCATCTGCAGCAGCACAGAAACAAATGCAAGAGAGACCTCTGTGAAGATCTGGTTTGCTGGCTCTCAGTGCAGGTAGCCAGCATAAAGTCATCTTGTGACTTACACAAAGCCAGTCTTATGTTGGAGTTTTTTAAATCCAGCGTTTTCCGTGTTGCGTATTCATGGGCTAACATGAGAGTAGGTTCTCCGAACTAATACCTGTGAGCATCCTGCACAGCAGTGTAACCAGTGTTGCTCTTAATTTAGTTTGTAACAGGATTGAATCAAGGATCAGGAATCTTCTTTTTATACACAGAGTACAATTTTTTTCACATCTGTGTTCTGCACCTTTTGTGTAGATAGTGTAAATTTGGGGGCTGTAAGAATCTGTTTGGGGGGCACAGCTGCAGCAGTGAAGCCTTGGTAAGAGGGGCGGAGGCAGATATCTGAAGTAATTTAAGAAATTGGGAAATCTGAATTGTTTTGATTCATTGATGGAAAAATTAATTCCTTTACACTTTCTCCTTTCCAGTGATTGTACCCTGTAGATACACACAGCAGCTCATTTGAAGACTTTCTTACTCTTTTTCATATGTTAGGCTTCCTCTATCTTTGTATGGCTGAAGAGTAGAACATTGGTTATTTGTAAGTGTGTTTTACTCAAACATAAGTTTACTGCTATCAAGAGTTGTAAGATTAGTAATAAATAAAAACTACCTTTTGGTAGGATTGACTCCCATCACTACCAAAGCAAGAAAAATAAGCTAGTGATGAATTTAAGTTGAGGAAAAAAATTAATTGGAGAACAAATGAATGAGTGGCACAGTGGATGCTCTCCAGAACTGGTCTAGAAAGCTGTTACTTCATTTAAAAGCAGTCTGCTTCAACCATCTCCTACAAGTCAAGACTGTTGCTTCTTATGAAGCTTAGTAATCTGTTTCCACAAAACTAAACAATGAAAATTAAGCTTTAAATTGGATGGATTTGCAAACAGAAGAAAAAAAAAAAAAAAAACAAAAACAGATTGTGAATCCTGCCATCCACTCACAACTTCCACTGATTTTAAAGAAAGTTGTCCCACTTAGAGTGATTGAGCAGCATGGCCCATCCTCCATTGAAATACAGCACAGTAGCCAGTTGTGGCTCTAGCAAGCTCTGGTGCTGCTTTTTGTTTGCAGTACCTTTGTATTGAGCTACCTGCCCCTTTCAATTATCAAGCAGGTAGGTCCCTCAGAATTTGGAAGTTGCCTGGAGACGTTTTGAACTTATTTAGGTGTCTGAATAAGTCTAAAAAGCTGACATCTGCCTATAAATATTTATTGCAAAAACCAGTAAAATCACCATGGGTTTATTACAAGGAAACTAACCAGACTGTGTTACCAGCTTGGAGATCCCTATGTTGTCTCTGTGCAGGCTGGCTTCAGTCAAGTGGGACGCAGTAGCTCAGGCTCCAGACCTTGCTGTCTTTTCTTGTCACCTTGGCACTGAACGCAGTGGTGAGTGCAGCACAAAGCTATCTAAGTTTGACTCTCTGAGATAGAACTTGTTCTTTAACATGAAAATCAGCATCTCCCTCATTCCACACTAGGACAACTAAGGGAGAGTTGGCTCCAGCAAAATGTGTTGATTAAACCCAAACTCCCAACTTCTGAGGTCTAAAATGCTCACAAAACATATGTACTAATAATGTTTGTGTTTAGTGCATGTGATTTCCATGTGATTCATACTTTTTTTTTTTTTTAATGGTATCTGAAATTTTGCAGTTCAGATTTGAAAAGGGGGTATTTGGGGTTTAATTTTGGGGAAAGAAACACTGCAGAATCACTGTGAAAATGTCTGGTTTTGATGAAAGACAGGGCTTGATAAAGAAGGGCAGTTGATCAGTCATCAGTAATTTTATTATGCATTATGGGAGAGATTTATCCAAGAATTAATGAGACATTCCAGGGTATATGATACCCTGAAGGCCAGAAAAAATACTTGTGATATCCTCCTGAACATCTCTTCCTCTCTTAATGATGTTCTGGTAGTGCCCACGGGAGAGCAGTGTTCTCTTCACTGGTATTTGTAACCAGTCCAGGCTCAGAGTGCTTATGCTCCAAGAAGATAAATGATGGGAGAAAACTGAAAAGATTATTAAAAAATCCTTATTCAGTCAAAACATGTTGTTCAGAATGTAACCTCCAAACCTGGACAGTATTAGTGAGCTAACTATTTTAGGCACCATAGCACAGTAGGGTTTTGGTGAGAGCGTCATTCCTTAGCTAGAAATATAATATAAGTCTTTAAAGAATTTCTAGTCTGTGTAACAAAATGAGATACATTTTCGTCACAGAGGGACACAAGGTGAAAAGTTCAGGTCTGGATCCACTTTGGGTTTGGTCTATTTATATGGATAAATCTGATAAAACGCAGCTGCGAGCTTCAGATTTGTGTTTTTCTAATGTTTTGGAGAACTTGGAGTCAGTTGGGTTTTGCACCTTCTGCCGTTTCCAAGCGTCTGCTGCTAGGGAAGGAGCGGTGCCACTGAACAACCGAGCTCGACTTCTCGTGCTGGACTTGTGTGGGAATCATGCTGTTTCAAAAGCAGATTGAAATCCTAGATCATGGCCATCGGAGCTAAAGCATCTTGACAACTCCCCCTGCACCCCCCTTGCTACTCTAAAATTATTTTGAAGTCTAAAATCTGCTGAGTAATAAAGCAGGATGCCATTCAGGTCTCTGATGAGGGTCTGAACAGTGAGCAAATTGCTGTCCGTGCAGCTAAGTGAAGTTCCAAGTGCAACAAAATTTGTGAAGGCATTTGGCTTCACTGCCCAGCTATTTGAAAACCCAGGTGTAAGAGGTGCATAGCAGCAAATCTCATACCTCTTGGACTGGAGATTGGAATTCTGCGTAGTTGCATGTGATGTGTCAGCTTTGTCTTTGCTCCCTTTAAAGTAAAACTAATCTGTTCTGAATGTAACAAATGTTTGGTGCCATCCTGCAGTCATTAAGAAATCTATTTATGTTTGACTCGTGCTTACAAATAATCTATCATGAAACAACTTAGAGTAGCCTGCTCCAAAGCCATATCTGAATTTGTGTTAAGAATAAAAATACTATTCTGCCCATTTTAAATAGGAAAAAATAATAAAAAAATAGCTAAGCAAAGACTAATACTTAATCTTTGCACACAAATGGTATTTTTTTGCTTTGGTGATTCACTCATTATTACAAGTGCTGAGGAATTTAGTAGTCAAGGCATAGCCTGCTTGCAGGAGTATGATTGTGTTGGGGTTGTCCAAGTGTACATCAGTTCTTCGCCTCCCAGATCGCTTTTTTTGTCATCAATTCTGGCCAAGGTGGAAGGATTGTGAAGATGCTTATGGTATAAATGTAAGAGCCAGTGAGGCAGTGGCTGATATATAAGGAGAAACGTGTGCATGCAGCCAGATGCATCTCCTGCTTCTCTCACTTGAGAGCTGCAGCAAGGGCTTACCTCGATGGCATTAGCTTGCAGCTGGCAGAATCTATCAGTTGGAATACTTAATAGGAAGGTCCCAATGAAATTAAAACTTATCCGGAGTTCACTGGCATGCTGGAGAGTTGGCACAGCCGCAGCTGCTGTCTTTCATGCAGCGTTGTTTTGTCATGCAAAGCACAAATTGTGCCAGAATGGAGAAAAATGTTCCCAAATGTAAATGCTCTATTCTTCCATCTTCCCAGCACAAGGAGCGCTGTCTAGGGAGTGATTAAATTTACTAGCATACAATGATACGAAACACAGCATTGAGTTTGTAGCCCCTACAGTTCTTTGCATGACATGAAGAGGAGGGGGTACTGGAGGAGATAGACTTTTGATGCTGCTCATCAGTTTAAGGGCAGTCAGTGCCAGTGAATTCAGCCTACCAAAAAATAACTTGAGTTGCCCCTAAGATTGTTCATCATTCACCTTCAGAAAAGCTCACATCTTCTGAGGAAGCCTGCTAATAAAAAGTTATCCCTATACATAGTTATTTGCAAAGTTGCCTTTTCTTGTCAGTTTGGGCTGGGGAGGGCAGGGACAGAAGGTGGAGAGATGCCCCTGCATGCTACCTGTTCCCCTGTGCCAGGGGGATTTTGAGACCTAACATGGGTTTTTGCTCTCACCAGATCACCAGTGTGCTGCAGAGCCTCCTGGAGCCCTGTCAACATGCAGACCCCAGACACCCTAATCTTCAGGGGTGGCTGAGCAGGAACTGTCCTGTTTGTCTCTCACGTTAGAGCTTGGATCCCAAGGCAGATGGGCAGGACACCCAGCAGGCTGTGCATGCTGCACTACAGCAAGAATGGACCAGGATGTCTAATTCATTTCCTAGTGTTTCATAAAAAAAAAAAAAAAGAAAAAAAGAAAAAAAAAAGAGCTTTTTTATCTGAATTTGTAACACCTTAGTTGTTTGCAGGAAAGATCAGGGATTTTATCTGGTAATTTTATCTACTTTTATTGTTCCTCATGAATATACTGCAGTAGGGCATGCCGAGCATGAAATCAGCCTTGTAAAGAAAACAGCTTGTTCCCATTATGACAGTATATGAACGCTAAAAATGGGCTTCGTTAGTTACAACAGCTGAATCTCAGCATCCCCTGAAGTTATATTCAGATAATAATACAAGATTTCACATTTCTGCTTGGTATAGGAAATGAATGTGCAATTGGAAGTCAGCACCATAGAGCTTGCAGTAATAGGTGATGTTTATAAAATGTATTTTCTTGGAAGTCATCTCCTCAAGATTTTGTTGTAACAATGCCAGATCCCAGACAGCATCATATGCCAAGTCTTCTTTGTAAATTACATCACCAGAAAAGTTTCACGTGTTATACCCGTCCTCATCTGATGGATGAAATCTGTGCCTCCATCAGCATAGGATAATCATATTCTGCTGTGCATGGATGTCTAATACAAGTTTATTGAGGATGTCTTGGTCTCAGCTATTAAATAATTACATTCCATTTAATGCACTGATGTTCATGTGACTTACTAATTTAAAGCTTTACTTGCAATTTCAGGGAAATGCTTAGTCTGTAAATTGTACCCATAATTTTCCAATGACCTAACATTTATACTGGCACTAACAGGCCTTAGTTGTAACAATGGTTATGGATGGAGCTGATAAAAGATCAGATACCCCAGCACTGGGTTCAGCACAGATGAAAGCAAAACTGATGGTCAGAATGGAGGGGTTTGGTGTCAGATGAAAGGCAGTCGGTGAATCAGACCAATAATCTGTACTGAACCAGAGGAAAAACAAAACTAAGTAAATGGCAGGAAGCAATTCACAGGTTGAATTTCCCCAGCCAGGGCTGGGTAGCAATGATCTGAATATATCAGTGACTCATTTTAAGGATATTTGTTTCTTCTTTCAGCCCTTTTCTAGATATATAAAGTAGAGAAATCTACCAAGGTTGTCAGTTGTGTTGAATGACAAGAGGTATTTGCACTGTCTCCAGAAATATGAAAAACAGAAGGAAAATTCTGCTTTCTAAAATACATAAAAAATACATAAAAGACAGTGTGAAGGCTTCATCTTAGATTCTGCAATTGCATTAAGTGGTAAGAAAGCCTCATATTTGTTTCTCAGCAAGATATGTAACCATCCACATACTTTTCAGTTGGGGAAATGAGAATCCTGAAAAAAACCCCAATGTTTTAGAGAATCATTTTTATGATCACCATATGGGGAAGGAGTCTACATTTTAATATTTGTGCACGTCTAATTCCACCACTGTCAATGGGATTTAAAATGCCTACTAATCAATGTGATACATATGGTAGATGTCACGGAGTGATTAATGCAGTGTAATGCAGTAGCCACTGTATACGGGGAAGCCTCCCATGTGGCTGTAAACATCTGCTTTTGTTATCAATGACTCTGGAGTCATCATAGTTGGCAAAGGGAGAAAACAAAACAAAGAGAGGTTTGCAAAAGAGACTTTCAGCTTTCATCTGTGTGGGGGCCTCTGAAGTGAAGGGCCCTTCTGGGAGCAAATGGAGCTATGGATGTCATCTCTCTCTAGGTATCAAGGAGATCCCTCTGCCCTCACCAAATGGTTAATCTTAGTTGAAGGGTCCCAGCTCCTACACAGAAATCATTTTGTTGAACAGACGGTGAATAGCAAGTCTTTGTGCATGTGTGTGTGAGAGAGAGGAGAGATTTACCATACAAAGGTATACTGATTTCTTTAAACTGATGTTTCTGCCCCTGCTGCTGATGTTCTTTATTGCTGGCCCAAAAAACCACATCTCTCTTGGGGTGTTGAGAGTGGTGGGTACATGTGGTGTGGACCATCAAGATTCCAGCTCCAAGGGAGAGAGGCTCTTAATGTTGTTTGACACATTGCAGCGTAACCCAGAGCACCGTCTTGTTGAAGGGGGAGGTGTCAGGGTATTGATTTCAGCATCACATGGGTGTGTGTCTTTACAGTTCTCACTTCTCATCAAATCTGCAATGACTGTGTCCCAAAGGTGAACCAAGTTACCTCTGAGATTTTATGAAATGCCATTTTCAAGCACAGTGTGTGTACTGTGGCACCGTGGTGGCCTTTCCAAAACAGCAGGTGACATTTTCATCATTTTTCATTTGCAAAATGGATCTTTCAGAGGTGAGGTGGCTCTGTCCAGCTGTGTTGTATTGTCCCATGCAGTCCCAGGAGGCAGGGACAGAAATGTGCCCACGTTGATTTACTTCCTGATAGCCTTTTTTGTTGGGACAGGCATAGGAAGACACTGCTGCTGTGTGTGAACACACTGCCTTCAGCAGTTGGAACAGTAAGAAGAGAGAATCTAGGCTCTGGGAACTTACAGCTCCCAGTGCCTGGAAGCCTGTCCAATGTTTTAAACTGATGCTGCAGTCAAAATATTCACCTGTCACAAACTCCATTGGCAAACTCGGGCACAGACACAACTGTGGCAATGATTTGCCCCTGTAACCTCCATCTGTTTGATTTCTGTTTAAAATTAGGCTTCCTATTATCTTGATAATACATGCCGGCAACAATTTTGTGGGTGTGATATTTTAATGTTTGCTGCTTCCCTTTACTTAAACAGCAAAATCACTCAGAATCCATTGCAATGGAGTATAGAGGTGGAAAGAATGATCTAAACTTTAACCATCTCATTGACATTTTTTTTCACTTACCCTATGGATCTTGTTCCAAGTTAGTTTACAGATGCATGGGACACCTCATTTGAATACAGACCCTTTTTGAGTGTTTTGTCCCATTACTAGCTCAAGTAACTTCTCATTTTTATGATACTGCACTGATAGTGTAATGCAGTCAGAAATACTTTAAAAAATACTTTCCATGGAAATGGTTACAGCTGCAAGTGGATACAACATTCTTCAGTATCTTTTTTTCATTTGTTTTTAGTTTTTTAACTGCACCATTACCCTTTTCCCCCTGCTTTCCCTGAACACATGTGCATGCATGTCCTCTTCCTCATCTTCATTTCTGTTGGATGTAATTCTTTCCGGGTAAATCCTGTCTCTTGTGAGCTTTTTTTGATATATAGGCTCTTTGTTTTAAGACAGCTGTAGTGTCAGGCCCACCCACACTGTGCTGTCCTCATTGCTTTGAAGCCAATATTTCAAACATAAAATAGCCGTCAAGTCTTTGCTTTGGTTCCGCTTGCTGAGGATGGCATGAAAACAAAAGTTTTTGTGTTTTGGGCTTTCATCTAAGTGAGCCAAATGAGTAAAAGTTTCAAGGATTTCAACCAAGGACTTGTCATGAAAGCTACTTTTGATTAAAATTAAAAAGTTTATCAAAAGGGAGGAAAGCGCAAACCAAATGTGTGCATACGATATCTCTGTAGCTTTTTGGTGATTTTTTTTGTGCTTGTCTTGTAGGTGAAAAAAAGAAGTTCATTTTTGCCGTCACTAAATCTCTTCAGATTTAGGCAGAACTGTGTCTGCGGATTCTGCAGGTTTGGTCTATAGGGAGGGGGAGCAGTTTGTCTCCAGACAGAACAAACTCGTGTGACGTTGGTTTGTGCTGCTAGACAAGCACTGGCTTACCCTACCAGGGTAGTATGGAAATGCTGCTGTGTGAAGTCATTCCCATGCCAAAGCACTTACACAAATCTGTTCACAGTCTTTTGCTTTGTCCTTCAGAAAGCAGTCTGAGAGAAAACAAAAACATGACCAAGGGACACACAAACATGTTTACCTAGTGGCAAAAGTCTTTGGTGGGTAGGTGGTGCAGTGATGTTTTGAAGGCTGTAGCCTGCAAAGTAATTTCCATCCACCTGCAAAAGATTTTTTTTAGTTAGGATTTTCAAAGGACAATATCTCAAAAAGAGAAGGAAAAGGAAACATGCCTGGCAGTGTACTGATTCACTGCAGTTTAGTGCTAAGGAAGTAACTGCCAGAGAAAGTTGAAGGCAGATACTAGGCATTTAGGATTCCCAAGTGATTTAACCTGCCTCCAACAGCACGTGTAGCATGGCTAGAGTGCTCCAGCTTCAGGAATGTTGATTTCTTTAGGCAAATTCTGATGTAATGATAGAAAAATGATGCTTGATTTTAATTGCATTATAAAGTCTCAGAGAGCATGTTTGCCACGTTCAGGCTCATCTATGAATCCAGGGCTTAGGGAGTAATCGAATCTGAAGTTCAGATCCTGAGTTGCTTCTCACAGGAACTTTGATTTTTTTTTTTTTTTCATTACTCTTTTCTAGTGTCAGAGGCTTTGAAGTGAGATGGTTTTATGATTGCTTATAGTTAGCAATCTTCTTTATCCAGGGTACTTTACTTACAGTCTGTAAACTGTAATCTGGTGTCACAGTTCATGATGGAGGGAAGGCCTTCTTTCCAAAGCAAAAGCAATTGTGGTGGGTATTGCTTTATATCTTTCAGGGCATGTAATTTTTCAGTGAAATGTCTCTTTTGGTATTCAGGTATTTGATAAACTACCAGCCATTTTATTGGTAGAGGAAAACAACGGTGTATTTTGATCAAAAATGTGGCTAAAACAAGGTACCAAAAAGATGCAAATGGCACAAATATACTTTGGTTATATGTATGTGTTTGTATGCGGGCATATGTTTCTTGCAAGTTAATCTTATATGACTGCTTAGTATTGATGATGGATGTGATATAACACAGAGGGCAAATCTGGGTAGCTTCTGGCTACCAATAGCATTGGATATCTTGAGGACTTCTGTGAGGTATGTTAATGCCCTTGAAAGAAATGGGATGTATGGAATTATTTCCTTTGTCGGTGCGAGCACTGTAACAAATCCAGCCTCACAACAGCTAAAAGATCTGTATAAAAACGCACTGGTGGGGTGTGGAAGTGACCTTGTACAAATGTCATCTGTAATTCCACTTCTTGTCCTTCATTAATTTCTAGGTTCAATCCGCTCTGCTCTCATTGGAGCGGGGTTTGGTTCTGTTTTTGCTTTGTTGCATGTCTTGTCACGAGCAAGCTTTGCTGAGGATTGATGAAGCACCCCAGAAACCCCAGAATGATTAGTAGCTAACAATTCAGTAGCAGACATTTTTATGGATAGCACCTCAGAATCTAGTCTCTTTCCCTCTCAATTTCTGCCTGGATCAGTAGCAAGTCAGATGTGATTCTCATTGGAAGAAATGTGTGTTTTGTAAATTAAGGTATTACAGATGAAATTCAGTGTTTCAATAATGATCTTCTTTTTCACTTGTTTCTAATGTGGTCATTTCTGCAAGCCATGCCAGGAGAAAGGACAAAGGAGTGCTGCAGGTTCACCTCTAGGCTCCTCTACTTCCTATGCTCCATTGGCACGGGCTGCCAGGCTGTGTCTGCAGGGGAACACGTGGATGGCAGGAGCCAGCGATGGGTGTTTGCAGCAAGCCCTGCGTGACGTCTCCGCTCCATCAGTGCCAGTGTTGGCACCTCGAGGCAAGGCTTGTGCAGCTGGGCTCTCATGGAGTGGCGAGGGCTGCTCACGGCAGACGATGAACGCAGTGTGCTGGGTAGGGGCAGAGTTGCCTGCGTGTGAGCTCCTTTTTGACTCTCACAGCCCCAGTGGGCACTTGGCTTCCCCTCCTGCCTTGGGAGCACAAGGTGAGCAGGTCTCTGCAGCCCCACGGGCAGCAGGGCACGTGAGGGGCAAAGGCAGGGAGAGGGCAGGCGTCTCACACAGGATTGTGTCCTCTCTGAAATACCTGCCTCTGTGTGGAGGGTGCTGAAGTGTCTGCCCATGGCCAATGTCCGTGCTTTGCAGACAGGGCCGGAAAAGCAAGCAACTTCTGCGAGCCTTCATCCGTCTGAACGGCTGGGGGATTGTTCCGACCAAAGTTAAAACTGCTTTATCCTTGCTTGTAAGATGGAGAGAGACCTGGTAACTCCCCTCTCAATTGTCTCTCCTATAAAAATTTCCTGGATGTTGTTATGCCACAGGAAAAGGACAGTTTTCTCTGTATGATTTATTTAATTTGATTAGTTGTCATCTCTTCTAATTAGCTATGAAATACTACAAGACCAGTGCTATCTGACCCTCCAAGATATGTATGATGAAGTGAAAGGAAAAATAGCTGTCCTGTACTGACTCATGGGCTCTGAAAGAACAGAGAAGATGTAAATAACACAGATATGCTTTATAAAGACAAAAGTCAGAGTAAGCCAAAGTTGCCTCCCATATTTTTCTTTAACTGTGTTATAGGAAATGGTTTTGAATTGTTTTATTTCCTAATAGTCACATCCTTATTAGCCTTGTGTTTTTCCTTCCCTTACCCCTCCTGTGGGGTGTGTTGTACGTGGGAATTTCTAGCCTGTAAAACTTAAAAACTCGTGATAGAAAAAGAGTTTATAATTTAAAGAATAATTAGTCTGTGTTCTTGCCTGCTCGTCTACGTGCACATGCTGGAGTATCCCATGTTTTACTGTTGATGTGGACAACGTTAGGATTATGCAGACTTTTTAACTGGCTATTTATGATTTTATTGGTCTTCATAAATTAAATGTCGCTTTTATTTTAGGAAGGACATGTCAAAATGCCAGAATGAAGGGATTGAGGGGGAAACTCCATTGTTCCCTTCAAATGCAAATTCTTTTCTTCCTCTTTCTCCTCTGCACTTCATGGGGTGATTGGCATAGCACAGCTTGCCTAAAGTTTGAGCTCCCTGTTGCAGGGAAACCTGTAACGTTAACTTTGTACTTTAATGTGCAAATCCCTTCTTTTTCTTTTTGCTGTTTTCAGAAACTAATGAAATCATAGCTGATTTTTCTCACTTGAACTCTGGTTTAAGTTTTGGAAAAAAGGTCACTACTGCCTTTTTTTTTTTTCTTCTTTCTCCACAACTGTATACATTTTCAGTTAAAAGCTATCATCTGTGTGCATTCAGAGGTTATTTGTATTCGTTTTGTTTTCCCATTTTATTGGTTTGATTCCTAAATGTTATCAGTGAGTTAGAGCTGAGCTCTTTTAATTCAAATGGCATAATGCCCAATCCTCTGAGATTAGCTGGCAAGCGATTCTGGGCACGGTGCCACCTGGCATTTCTCAGAAAGGGGCTGCTAATGAAACACCGGAAAAAAATAAGATTGTTCCAGACATGCAAAACCCTGAAGTTGCAGGGAGTGAGGAGTGACAGAGCTTTCACAAACACACCCAATATTCTGTGGCACGACTCGGAAACTACTCAGGAAATACCATCCTAATACCTCTGCAGAAAATTGATATCGAAGTGAACAAGTCTGAGTATAAATGAATTTTTCTTTTCTGAAATTTGTGACTGATTTTTGGCACTTGCGCTCAGGATTGGGCTCTCTGGGTTTTCTGCAGTGCAGCTTGGGCTCCAAGAGCTCTCGGCTTTTTAGGACCCGCAGTTTTGTTCTCCTCTGATTTGCAGCCCCACATTTTCCCACAGCACCAATCTTAGAGCTGAAGATCATATCCTTCGTGGGTCCTCAGTTACAATGAATATAGGCAAACTTCTTTGGGATTCTGTCTTGGAGCTAAAGAAAGTTTGTTGGCTGCAAGAGATTTTGAATGCAGTGTTTCCAATCTAGTGACTGACATTTTCTGATTATAACTTTTGTTTCATCAGCAAACCTCCAAAAAAAGCTCAATGCCGGGATAAGTAGGTCCCAAGACATTTAGGGCTTTATAGGTCTAGACTAACATCTTAAAACTAGCAGGCTGCCCAAGCAGATTATGCATCATGGATTTAATATGCTCATGAACTAAAGTGCCACTTAACAAGCAAGTTGCCAAATTCTACATCAGCTGAAGTTTTCTGTACACACTTGAGAGGTTGTCTCATATACAGCATATGACAGTAGGCTGTAGGGCACTTATTTGCATAAAAAGCCTTGCCAAGAGCAATAAAAAAGAAGTATACAGTACAAAAACTTTCTTCAGTCAAAAGAATAAGGATATTGTTGGGTTTTTTTCTTAAAATCTTTTGTCCCTTCAGCTTCATTGCTTGCTTTCTGTGTGAAAGATTAGTGGTGACTGCAGACCAGGAACACCACTGAGGCAACCTTGAGCAACTGGTTATTTCTTCATGGTTTTTCTTCTGTAGATGACAGTAATAATATATCCTGCATTTCTTCTAAGAAGCCACATTTTCCTGTTTTCTGAATGTAACAGAATATAATCAGATGTGCAAACCCTATTGTTTTGTTGCTGGAGCTGTCTTCTGTAGTCATCCCTTGTCATCCTTATTTCCCAAGGTCTCTGTATAGGCTTTAGAAATAATAATAGGGTGGGAAGTGAGGGAATCAAAGGGGTCAGATCTGTACTAGCCCTTGAAACATAGAGATTCTCAAAGGCAATGGCACAACACCACTGAGTTAAGAGAAGCAGAGATTTTTCATTCTCAGTTTACTGCCCCAGCTTTTACCTTGGCCTCACACTCCCAGGACATTTCTGATTCCTGACGTGAAAAAGGACAGGGACTTATTTATTTACTCTGAGGTCTGCACTAACCAGCCTGTGCTGTCAAGTGAAAGTGCGATGGTGTAGTTCATAATGAACTACTACTAATGTTTTTTTACAGTTTTCCAACAAGGAAAAAAAGTAACATATGAAACAGCCAAACCATGCAGCAAACAGTGGTGGGTTTGTCAGGAACGGTGAACAGATCTTGAATTCCTGCTGCACATATGACACTTTTTGCACTATATTTTTTATGAAGCCTAGATAGAAGGTGGGATTTGGTCCTCTTAATGTTCTTGCAGGTCTTACTATTAACTTGCTTCTAGTTTCATAGTTACAGACTTGTGTCAGTGTGAAAGATCTT
The DNA here is from genome assembly GCA_013397845.1 of Melanocharis versteri. NCBI lineage: Eukaryota > Metazoa > Chordata > Aves > Passeriformes > Melanocharitidae > Melanocharis > Melanocharis versteri. The sequence continues at coordinate 1,259,720 of VZTG01010149.1, forward strand.
CCTTCTGCAAGAGATAAGAAGTAAAAAGGCAATAAATACAGTGCCTGTGCTCAGCAATCACAGAAAGAACAGTTTTTACTTTCCAGTTTCAGGATCTGATTCAAAACTCCATTGACTTAGTGTGCTTATACTAAGTGAATTTGTGAATTCATGGATTTTATGCTACTATGGTTTTCCTGTGACTGGGTAAAAATTTCACATTAAGTAGCTGAATGTGTGTAATGTGTGCTGTAGTGTGTGCATTTTGCATGGGGAAGCATTTCGCATAGCAGCTGTCTGTGTTTATAGTACAAATGACAATTCAATCCATGTAGCAATTAAGCTTTTCTTATCACATGGAGCCTCCAAAAAAGAAACTATTGCATTTATATGTGTAGAATATGTATATAATATATAAAAAACCCATATAATTTATATAACTAATGTGTGTATATATTATGTGTGTTAACATATATCGTATACATGTGTATATAGATATTTTTCTGATTAATTAGATAAGTAGAGAGAGAGAGAGGTCTTTACAGCCAGTGACCAAGTTAATAACAAACAGAGAAAGATTTAGTATAGCTGAATGCTTTCGTGTGGCTTTGGTCAAATTACTTAGAGGTGGAAATAATCAGCGGTTGAATTAAGCGAGAGGCCTGATATGCACTGGAAAACCTCCATCGTCTGTCAGATGTTTTACAACTGTGATGAATGAGTTTGGATAAATAACGCAAACATGTGTTAAACAAGTTCAGGCCGAGTTCCGCATGGTATGGTAAACAGAAATTGTGCTTGAGGAATGTTTGAAAATGTAAATGTCTGGTAGGGTGGTATGGTTGGAGCACTGTGAGGATAGCCTTTCCTTTTACCCTGGAAACTTTCAAACTTGCCTGGAAGCTGCGCTGACCCAGCAGAGGATGGGGCCATATGGAAAGGAACCCCACAGCCTGAGTGACTTTTCATTTAAATTATTTGTTGTAAAAACTGTTGATGTGGAGAGGTTGAGGGGGCAGGAAATCATTCTAAGTGAGGCTAGGAATGCTCCAAGCTCTCTTTCACCTCGGTCTATGCAGACAGTGAGAGAAGTGAAGAGCTGGTGCCCCAATGGGCAGCACACGGTTGCTTGGAGAGGCATCAGCCAGCTTTTGTTTCAAAAGGGAAAATGTGTTGCCAGAGCAGTGGGTGGATTTATGTACCAGCTTCTCTCCGGCTGCTAATGCACTTAACTGAACTCACTGATTTCCAAACAGAACTCAGAGAAGCATCCAGCACAGAGGTGTATAGTTGTGTTTTTTAATGGGGGTGAAATGATTGTTCAGATACTTGTTTTGTATTCCCTCTCAAAGATCCAACCACACTGTTCTGGACCCTAGAAGCATCATACATCTTGTTTCTGGAAAATATAGGATATTGTTCAGCTATGAAAATGGGGGAGAATTTCCAAAAGTGAAATTTCTGCCTAATAAGCATGGTCTTTAATCAGTAATTTCCGGATTTTAATACATCCAGCTTTGGACACCTCTCTTCACCCTAATCATGGTACTCGGAAAGTGGAGACATGCCCTACTGTGACATCATTTTTATAGGGATGTGAAACACTTCAGTACTTCTGCTGTTAAATCTTTGCAGTCTAATGTACAGGTCCTTAAGAGAGGACAAAGGTGTCTTCACTTCTGAAAAGGCCTTTGTATTCCCGACAGTCTGAGTGGTAATAAAAGATAGTAACTGAAGGAAAAGAGATTGCTCTGGAGTGCAGGACAGCAGCAGCGCTCTCTTGCCGGGCTGCTGTGTGCGCCGTGTGAAGCTGGAGACTGCTGGCTGCCCCAGGGTGTCACCTTCCTTCCTCCTGTGTTAAGCTGGACAGGGTGCCTGTGCCACGTTCCTGGGATGCCTCTTCTTGTCCCTCTTGCTGTAAGGCATGGGACAGCAGATGGAGCAGCGGGTGCCAGCCGCCTGCGCCTGCCGTGTGCCAGTGTGACCCAGGAGATGGCAAGGCACAGGCTGCGGCAGCAGTAGGAATGCTGGGAAGGGACTTGTCCAGCAGATAGCGGGCATCTCCCAGCCTCCCCAGCCTACTGCAGGAGGACTGGCCGCGCGCTTGATCTGGCATCTGCATCAGATGAGAGTCATGCATTGGCATGGGTTTAGCCTGAGATCTTAGTGGTTCTGTTCCAGTTTATTTGTGGGGTTTGCTTTTCAGTTGCCAAAATGGTGTGTTTTTCATGTGTCCCAGCAATTTCAGAGTGATGGGAAACTTGCTGACCCTGAATTACTTTGACATCTGCTAAAAGTATTTGTGCTGCAGTCTTTCCTTCCGCACATCTGATATTTCTTCATTCTCCCTCTGTTGCAAATCCATCTCTGTTAATTTAATTTCTGTTAATTTAACTATATCCTTCAACTATTCTAAAGAAGCATCCTTCCAAAGACCCTAAAATGCATCAAGACACATGGGAAAAGGCAGTCTGACTTATTAGAACAAAGCTGCTTAACAAGCTTATTGTTTTTGACTGAGATCACGTCTGCTAGGAACTATGAGACTATTACTTAAGGGATTGTTCTTTGTTCTGTGACTGTAATACTAAAGCAAAACCAAATCTTTGTCTATTGAAATGCTCTTTCTCCTCTTTACTCATGATCAGTAAAGCCTTAGTTGAATTGCTGTGTCTGGGTTTACACATTTAAAGATGTGAATTGATTAGAGGATGTACACAAGAATAGGAAGGTGTAGAAAAGATGAGCTACAAGTAAAGCTCTTAACATGAGGAGGCTGTTATGTGGAGATATTGCGAGAGTTTCAGACTGAGGAGATGTGCATATTTAATTTAAATTATTAAAATTGTTTTAGAAATCAATATTTTCATTGCTAAATGTAATGAAAAATCGAAATAAATATTCTGAAGATGTTATGGCATTTACATTGGAATTCTTTGCTTAGTCTCTTTTTAAATTAATTTTGGGATAAAAAATCCTAAAGATGAAGATCCTCTGGATTCAGGTGCTACCTCTAAAAGCTTTCCAGAAGGGATCTTTGTGATTGTGTGGATGATGTTTCTGGGGGATGCTGGGGGGATGAAGTACAAGCAAATACTTACTAATCCTTAATACTGAAAGCGTGTCGCAATCACAGATCTACTGGTTTTTGTGTGTGAGGATTTTGTGGTGGATTCTTGGTCTTGGCCACTTCAAACAGTGAAAAAACCCCCTAACACTGAATTGAAACCAGTTGCCTCCAGCAGCATGGCTGTGAGACTGGGAAGTCTCACATGCACATAGGCAATGCAGGCTCAGATATTTAAAAATGCCCATTGTAATTGCTAGCAGCAATCTGAGGAGAAGCAGCTTTATCAGGTGTTCTGCTTGAACTGCTGCTGCTGCTCTTTCCTGTTGCCTTGCTATCAGATGAATGGTTTCATCCTTGCTTTCCAAACTTTTGAACAAACCGATGCTTCAATGCATGCAGTTAATTAGGAGGCTGCATCCTCTGAAGTGAGAGGACCAGTTAAATTCTGATGCACTTCCTGAGGCTGGACTTAGGATCACTGCAACAACTTGGTCTTGGAGATAGCATCTGACATATTTTGTCATGTATTATGCAACAGAAAAACTTGATATGAGCTTTAAGCTCAGGAGCTCATTCAGGTTCTTGGCACAAAGCTGTGATGTCGTTGCGCTCAGATGTTTTGCCTTTTGCCAAGCTGTCAGCACAGATAAGACATCCATAATTCAAGGGATAGTGAGGGTGTGCCTAAGTGTTTTGTCTTTTTTTGCTACAATTTTCTTGTTGCTCTTTGTTTACTAATAGTGGTTGAACATGCAGGGCAACACGTTGGCACAGTGTTTAAAACAGAATAAAACCAGAAAACTCAAATCATGACTAGCATATTGTTATTAAATATTTCTAATCCAGGAGGCACTGGCTGATGTGCTTGTTGGAGCACAAGCACACAGGTCAGCAACTCAAAGATGGAGTTGTAAACTGAAACAAACATTAAAGATTGGTTTCCACATACTTTTTAAAATTATGGTTTAGCCTCAGTTTTGCTACAGTAGTCTCTAAAGAAGCAGTAAGTTCCTCTATATTATTTTCTTTTCTAGCAATTTTCCCCAGCCCCATTCTCTTGAATTATGTAACCTATATTTTAGTATAACAGCTACTTTCCTGCTGTATTACTCTCTAGGGAACAATTTTGCATTAGCAGGGGGATGAACAAGATGACCTCTCAAGTCTTTTCCATCACCACTTGCTCTAATACGGTGCTGTAATATTTGACCTTGTTATGCAGCCTTTTCCCTTTTGTAACCCTTTGACTTTTACAGAAGAGCAGTAATAGCACTTTTTTTGGACATGCAGAAGTGCCCTCCTTTGAAGCTGTCAACCTGAAGTACTGTTTCCTGCACTTCAGGACTAAAGAGCATATTATTGCCTTTTGCATTCAAGTGGAGAGGACCTATATAAATAAATCATTGTAGGGAAGTACACTGTGGTGCCTGTTCCATAGCTGGAATAAGTAGGCTGAAGAGGTAGAGGCTCTTTATTTTTTGTTAATATGTTGGAAAGGCTGTAACTTTTGAATATGTCTTTTTATTTCAAGGAAGGAAGGAAGACTGAGCTGATTTAGCAGTTTGTTCTGTGTGCATAGACCTACATCGTGTCCCCATGGGTTCAAAGTTATCAGTAGGCATCAGACTCACTGGGAAATGTAACTGCAACTGTAACGAGGAATTCTATATTCTAGTTTACAAAATCAGAAAGGATGCATGAGAGAAGTAATTTGGAACTGGAAATAAAAGCTGTGGTGATAACCAGATGGGAAGTGGATTCAGAGCTGACTTGCTGTTCCAGTCACAGTTTTTGGCTCATAGAGGGCAGGAAAAGCTTTTTGTGGCACTGGCCTGCAATATTTTCCCCAGCCATGCCCTGAAAGCCAGTTTTAAAAAAGGTCTTTTGGCAATGAACACCCCATGCGTTTTCTTTATCTCTCCAGATACAACTAATTTTAAAAGCCTGGGGGTTTTAATCATGGAAATTCACAAACTATTCAAATTTCTTGAGATTGTTGCTGTTGCTTTCTGTTTAGTTAAGTGATTCCTTGTTGATACTGAGTTTTAATGTCCCAGTCCGATTTTTACTTCGTAAGTTAGGTAAAACCTGCTGTTGAGCTTTCTTATTGCTTATGTCCTTTTTTTCCACAGCAGCAGTCAAAGACAACTGACACAGGTTTCTGTACTAGAGAATTGGAAAAACAGTAGTGAGCAGAGAAATGTAAAACTAAGAGGAAGAGTACAAGCCCTTTCAGTCAAGCAGCTTCACCCTACTCTCAGCCCACATCACCTTATGTGTCCTTTCTTTTGCTTATGAGCAAGCAGGGCCTCAATACGCTAAGTAATTTAGAAATAGAAACAGTAAGAGGAAGTTTTGACACTGTCAGTTTTTAAGATCTTAACGTAATGCAGTGCAACATACAGAGAGAGCCTCATCTTCCACAGCTGTAAAAGCCTGGATCCAGCAGATGAAGACTAAGATTTCTTTTTGCACTTAACTATATAAACACTTGCTGCGTTTTAACATCTCCTGTTAGTGTAAATCATTGGCATTTGTTTGCCATAATGTGTGCAGATAGCACAACAAATGTTCTTCCTAGTTCCATGTGGATGGGTCTACAGGAGAAAAAGGATAGCAATTTAGAGCTCTGTAAAGGGGAAACTCTGGCTAATGGTTTATCCATGACATGTGGTTTGCTTGAAACCAAGCAGAATATGCAGAAATTTGGTAGAAATGGTTGAGAAGAGATCACTATAGTCCTGTTATGCTGCAAGAGGCATTTTGGCTGAGGTAGAGTTAACTTTTTTCATAGTACCTAGTTTGGGACAGATTTTAGACTGTTTTGGATTTCTGCTGAAGACACTGTTGATAATCCAGGGATGTGTTTGTTATTGCTGAGCAGCACTTACACAAAGTCAAGGCCTTTTCTGCTCCTCGTGCCACCCCATCAGTGAAGAGGGCTGGGAATGCATAAGAACTGACCCCAGTGTACCAAAAAGGGACATTCCATGTCATACGGTGTCATGCTCAGCATATAAAGCTGGGGAAAGAAGGAGGAAGGGGGAACATTGGGAATGAAGGTGTTTATCTTCTCAAGTCACTGTTAGGCATGATGGAGCCCTGCTTTCCTGGAGATGGCTGAACACCTGCCTGCCCATCGGAAGTGGTGAATGAATTCTTTGTTTGGCTTTGCTTGTGAGGGTGGCTTTTTCTTTTACTATTAAACTGTCTTTATCTCAACCCACAGGTTTTCTCACTGTTACACTTTCCTTTCTCTCCCTCATCCCACTCGTGGAGGAGTGAGCGGTGGCTGTGTGAGGCTTGGCTGCTGGCTGGGGTTAAACCATGACAGTGGAGTACGATAAAGACTGGAAAGTCCCTTCTACCAGATATCTGCATAAAACCCTCCTTCTTTTAAATCTCATGGAATTATTTAGATGTTACTTTAGTTTATGTTGAACCTCCAGCACTGACTAATATCTAGAACCAAGGGTAGGGGAGTCACCAGGACATTCAGGAATGATGTGTTCAGAATGAAAAGGACCTGTTGTTGCATGTCTCTGATTCCTCATCCTCAGGGTCATCGTCTTTCTTCTTGATCCTCTGGACTTTTCTTACGTATTTCTCATTTCCCACAACTGATTGAGTCTCATTTTGTATCTCTTAGAAACACAGGAGCAAGAAGTGAGGGAGGACACTTGCACCTGGAGGAGTGGATACTTTTTTCAGTGGATTTAAACGTATAATCATTCTTGTGCTGACAGTTTTATGTTAACTCCCTTGTTATAGAAGTTAAGACATTTGGCATTTCAGAGAAATATTCAAAGAATATTAGCTCCAACCCATCTTCCCAGAGTGGGGGTTTTGCCGTGTGTACTCTCCCTTTGGAAATCCAGGGACAGTTTCTGCTGGGTACTTTTTGCAGTGTCAGGAAAGCGGAATTCTGCTCTCAAAGAGGCAGGAAAATCCCTAGGCATGAGTGTATAGAATTGCTCTGAAGTGCTGGCTGAATCGGGTATTTTTCATTCCCAGGGGAGATCCTGCCCTGGAGTTCTCCCTGCTTGTCTGTCCAAACCCACAGGCTCCCTGGGGTTTGCAGGTGGCTCTTTGCACTCTCTGCTTTGAGCCTCTGCCAGCATGGCTTTAGGGTATGGGATAGGAAAGGGTGTCCAAGGCTATTTTGTCTTTCCCTCCTCCCACTCCCCACCTGCAGGTCCTTTACAGAGAAAGGGAATAAGGATGCAGGCTTGAAGCTGAGCTCTTCTCATATGCAGGCGTAATAGGATCCTTTCCCGACAAAGGATCCCCCTCTCCCAGTGGGGGCAAAGGACCCTGCTCTCTGAGGGGACCCACTGTCCCAGATAATTAGCTAAGCAGCTGCTGTGTGTCTGAATGAAAAGGAGAGTGGGGAGGTTTTTTCTCTGCTGGGGAGCTGGGGTGGCATTCCTTGGAGGCAGCCTGCGCATTCCTCCAAAGCAGTCAGTGCTGACAGCGATGTGCGTTCAGCTTCCCAAAATTTGTACGCAGCCACTTGCTCGGCCTAAGGTCCTTTATTGTGAGAAAGCCCCTTTCCTGCGCTAAGTGCTAATCATTTATCCCTGGATCAGTGGGAGAATATGTAGCTTGGGTTCACATGTGACATGTTCCACTAATTAATGCATAACCGTTTATCCAGACAAAATAAGATCAGATTCAGAGGGAAAAAAAGGAAATTTATGATGTGCAAAATGAAGTAATCTCAGCAGAAGCAGCAATTGTGTTAAAGCAATAGTGGGCAATATGCCTGTGAATGAATCCCTTCTTCATGCATTTTCTAGGGGGTCTGGGAAGAAAAGGAGAGTGCCTTGTCTGGCCAACACATTTATGACTAACTTCAGTGGACAAAAGCAAAACTAAGAAAAGAGCCTATTCTTGGCACGGGACCAGGTCTTTTCTTAGAGAACTGCTTTAATTTGTTTGACATACAGTGAAAGACTGGCACACTACGCTAATTAGTTTTATATACAGTTGTTTTATAGATCTGCAGCGCAATACGTACCCGTGGGCCTACTCAAGTGAAGCTAACCAGGCTGCTTCCTGGTGTCTGTTCACAGGAGTGGATCCCTTTGCCTGACTTCTTGCTGTATTGCTCAAATTTTTCCCTAGTTTTACAATTTTATACATTCATTCAGATAAAATAACATGCATTTCAAATTGGAATTGTGCAGTAATAAATTTAGAAGTGTGGCATTGGCATTCACAGAAAGAGTGAATGCCAAAATTTTTTACCATTATAAACAGTTTTCTCTGTTCTTTCAATTTCTTTTATTTTATTTTTATTATTATTTTTGTTTTTATTATTATTATTATTTTTATTATTATTATTATTATTATTTTTATTTTTATTTTTATTTTTATTTTTATTTTTATTTTTATTTTTATTTTTTTCCCATCAGTGCTTCTGGAAAGGTAGGCAGTTCATTTAAATTCTGAAAGCCTTTTAATTTTATCACTAATACTTCTTCCTAGTGAGCATTTAAAATAATATTTTATTCCTTGTTGCAGGGAGAGGAATTAAATTTTTTAGTTTCTAATATTGGCTAATTTGCAAGTGGCTAATGGGTGCCAGGGAATATTGCTAGTTCTGTCCCATGCAAGGTAAAAATGAATGGCAGGAAATATTTCAAATGTCATTTAAGTGGATCTGCACCAGGTATCCTGCTAATGTAATCAAATGTGGAGTTAATCTCCCTTTTATGTTTTTGTAAGGAAAGGAGCTTCATCTTGAAATCATAGTTTAAAGAAAAGAGGCATGGATGGGAGACATGGAGGTCATTCAGGCAGCAGCAAGTGAAGCAGAGCAACTCCCATTTGTGCTCAGCCAGATGTTCACAAGCCTTTGCCAACAGCTCAAAAGGCTGATGCTGTATAAATTACTATATCCCAGGGACTAATTCAATGGGTGTGATGGAAGAGGAAGGGAGGAGGATGGTACCCTGTCGGTCAGAGGTCAGGTGTAACACGTGGGACTGAACCCAGCAATGTTCAGCCAGCTCCACTTTTTCTTTTATCAGTGTGGATTGAAAACACTAATTTTTCCCATAGAAGACAGAAGATAAGTCAGTACTTTTATTAAGAATATAGGGACAAATTACTATTCTCTTTTAAAAGTCCCTTTTCTCACCTAGTCAAAAGATGTGAATACTCAATGAAATTTGACCCTCTGACAATTATCTTTGAAAATACAGAATCCCTTTGAAAGCTGCAAGTTGTCTGATAAAAGGTCTTTAAAGACTTCTCTTCCTTTCTGGAAAGATGTTGATTGCAAACCAAACTGCCTTCCCTCCACTGCTACATTTGTACCAGATTCACCTATAGGAATCCCTTTTCACATAGCCTGAGTTGTTTGTCACAAAAGTAAAAGCAACCAAAATACAGAGTAATAAATAATATTTTTATTTTAGTGCGTGAAGGCTTCTCTTGACCAAAGTTCTGCTGTTGCAGGGAGATAGCCATTTGCAGGCTGCTACTTGTCACACGTGTCTCTACCACAAGCCTTGTTATCTATGGTTCTCTGCCTCTAGAAACAAGTGCTGACCTAAGGGAATCTCTGTCTTTCAAGGATATACACCTCCCTGCTATGATGTGAAGGATAATGTAATAAATGTGACTCTTGCTTCTTGCAGAAAGGTAAATAAAACTCAGGCCCTTACCAGTACCTGGTTTTCCATCTGTTTCAAAAGAGTTGACTCTGATTTTCAGTGTTTGAGGTTGGCAGTGCTGATGCTTTTTAATTTCGTGGGACATCCTACAGTCTACAGATTAAAAACAGGGTTTCAAGGTTAATGAAGTACAACTCTGCATCCCAAACAGTATTGCTCTATCAGTGGGAAGCCCATGGAGGGACAGAGTGCCTTTTCTTTCATAAAAAAAGGAAATAAGCAGTGCCCTCTAGTGTTAGTTAACATCAGAGGGAACCACAGGAGAATTTTCTGTTGTCTGTATATATGCAATTAAAACTATTTCACAGCCACAGGTACAGCTCTTTATTTCTTGAAGAAAAGTAGTAAAAGTGGCTGCAATAGCGTCACTCATCTGAACACAGCTCTCAGAAATACCATCATTAATAGGTAGATGAAGTCTATGTGTCAGATATCACAAACTCCCTGACCTATGAACTCTCTGACCTGTTTTTTCTTCTCTTATCTTGAAGTATATGAATGTTGAATGTCTCCAGCCTGCACCTGGCCTGGGGAAGGACAGGAAATGTGTTTTACCAAAGGGCCAGAGAAGTTTCAGGTAGAGGTGTAGCAGCACATGTTCCTGCTTGAAATTCAGAGGTTTGTTTTCTGGCATAAAGCAGTCTTGGTGTACATATTCAAGCTTATCTGACACCTTATGACAAAGAAGTGAACATGTGAGTCTTTTGGACTGTCCTTGGAGCACCTCAGAATTTTCTGGGTTTGGTGATAGTAGCAGGATAGGCTCCTGTTTCAAAGCTGTAGGCATCAGTTGTTTCAGTTACAGACAACTCTGCCAGGGATATACCATGGGAATTAGTCACCTCTGTGCTTTAGCATGGAAAGTTATTTCTCAGTCTGCTTCAGAGGGCAACACTTTAACCTGCTTATGTAAAAGAAGCATTAAAAAACATTTGCTATCTAGTTTGTGAATCATCTGCAGTGTGAAAACATTGTAAGCAAATGGTGCTTTTCCTCTCTCTCTTTTTTTTTTTTTTTAATTTTGTTTTTCTACCATAGGAAAAGAGCTCAAAACTGATTTTTGCCTTTCAGTTTCTGCTGATGTATTTTTGTAGCCTCAGTTGCAGTCTAGAGCTTTCAGGATGAGCCTGAGGTCCCTGGGGTGTTGAAGTTACTGTTACCAAATGGGAATTCTCTAAGGCCTTGAGAGCACCTTAGCAAGCGTCCCCGAGCTGTAATCTGAAAAACAGCACACACAATAAAAGTACAGGCTTTTTTAAGTGTCCATGCAGTACCTTGGCTTACGCAGGCTTTCCTGCCCTGGGTGAGGTTCATCCTGGACTGAGGTTTTCTAAACCAAAACATCTTCTGATGTAGCATGGCCATCTCACTTTCCCCCCTGGGTTATGCTCAGTGAATGTTTCTGATGGCTGCCAGCACTATAAGAAGTGGCTGTAAAGATTTATGCAGAGAGTGTGTTGCCCGTGTGTAAGAGTAACAGGCGAAGGCACTGGCGACTTGAACCTTTGAGCTGATTCAACAAGATGAGCTCTGCATGAGGAGGTACCTGTGAGTGTACATGGCCTCTGGTAGAAGATGTCAGAAATGAGATGACTTACCTGGACTGTCACTCCTCAGATGGATTTTCACCCCATCTCAAGCATTTGTGGCACGTGCCACAGCTGTTGCCAAACTTGAGACTTGTGGTAGTTGTTGATTCTTAGCTCTGAGGATAGACCCCTTTTTGAGCTGCAGTCAGTAACTTCTGTCCTCTTTGCTACAGACAAGCAGGCAGAGCATTGTTTGTGCTGATTGCCAAGGATGAGGTTATGCTCTGTGAAAAGACCAAGGAGAAAAAATGTTCAGCATTGTTCCTCTGAGATGTACCAAAAATCTTCACGCACCAATGAAACGACCAGTGTTATGGTATCATAACAATGGTTTGTTAGGACTTCACCCCGGGCTGGGAAGATGATTTCTGTTTAAGACCAAGACCAACAGATGGCATTTGTTAGGACATTGATATTTATGTACAAAGTTGCCAGGGCTTTAAGAAGTGGTGCCTCTCTTAATTAAGATGATAATGCACTGCCTTGTTTGGAGACATTCTGCTCATAATGATGCTGGTGAATTATGAATAGAGGGAAATTAGTAATAACAAATGCCAGATGTAGGTAACTTTCAAAAATGAATATTTTGTGTAATGTGGCATGTGAAGTTGACAGGCCGGGTCTTAGAAGATCTTTATTATTCTTTAGGCTTTCCTGACAAAATTACTCTTTATCCTGCCAAGAAATGTGGTCCCACATGCCAGGGCGTTTTTAAGCGAGAGTAATTAAAGTGTGCCTCTAAGTTTATGGCTTGAAGTGAAATCCGTTCCTCCAATGTTTTGTCAAGAATCTATAAAAAGTGCAAGAAAGGAGACAACTTATAACAACAATAGTGTTGCCAGTTCTGAACATTCTGCCTTTGAAATCAGAGGCAATTAGAGATGAACAAAACTACTTTCAAAGTTAAAAAAAAAAAAAAAAAAAAAAAAAAAAAAAAAAAAAAAAGTGTTAGTTTTGCTGACATTTTACTTCATATTTTTCCTTTGGTTGAAGATGACTGTTGGGAATAAGAAATGTTTTTTTCTAAAATTAAACCCCACCTTCCTTGATTGAAGTAAAAAGTGATTACTGAGTTATAAATGCATTGAATCCTCAAATGCTAGTCCCTTCTTGCAACTTCCTGACAGAGGGAAATAAAATTTAATTTGGCTTTTTAGTGTAAAGTGGTAATCGAAAGAGAAAGAGACAAGGGAAAGTAAGAAATAAAATGTTGGGGGTTGATATTTAATTTTCTCATAAGAATGGTATCACTCCATGGGCATTCCGGTGTTGATCTCAGGATTTGCTGGCCACTGTCCATTACAGAGAGGGTGCTTTCATGATGATCTGTGGGTGAGGCAAAGTGTGTCATCTGAGGTGACCATGAAGATTTGATTTTCCTTTGTCATTGCCCTTAGATTGCAGTAGTGTAATAAAATGAAATTTAGGACTGTAGAAGTGTTGCATAAACTCTCTCTCTATGAGGTACACTAAGCATAGTAGACCAGGAAGATTTGAAGAGCTCACCTTCTGCTCTATCCCTGCAGAGTCACAAATCACTTCCAAATTCGCAACAACAGACTTGAGATGCAGAGTCCAAGACTTCTTCCAAGGGCACCAACATTTTAGCAGGGTTCAGAAAGACAGCAAAGTTGCTTTTGTCTTTAAATTATTTCTGTGAGGATGCATTAGTAGGGGAATAAATGAAGTAATACATTTCAGTTTTGGATGATGAAAAGAAGGCTTCTGCTTCATTTAGAAAAAGGTCAAGATCAGTTTTCATGAGAATAAAACACTGTTTTGAATTATGCTTAGAACAGACTGTCCGACTATTTCTGGTATTAACGTTCATTGCTATTGGAGAAAGGATTTAACAATAGAAAGATGAGAACATGAGAAAAGAATGTCTAGAGGGAAGGCAGTCAAGGATGGGATTCAGTGGCTCTAGCTTTGATAACAAAGGCAAAGAGTGGTCTCAGCTGAGTCTTTTGAGATTAATCTGGTACTTTCAGTAAATTTACCTTACTGCAGAAAGAACAGTATTTCTAAGCATTTTCAAAAACTCCAGAGAGAATTTTTTCTCACTGGTCATATTGAAGCTATTGTGAATTTACCTGGGAGATGTCTTCTGAAGTTAGACAACTAAATGCTGGTTTATATGCACATTTAATGAATAAGTCCTATATCTATATTTTAAAAAGATAAATTTTTTAGGAGCAGTCTGCCTAATGGGAATTGGGTGCTATGACTCTTTCAAAAGCTGTACTACCTTCTTGCTGTGTTGTCAGTTTTGTTTATGCTGAAGTTTTTCTGTTGTCTTATTTTGTTTTCCCAGAAAAACTTTACAATTCCAATGGACGGGAGCTGAGACGGGCACTTTTTTCCTTGAAACAAATATTTCAGGTGAGCAAATAATAGCTGTCTATTCTGTGATTTGAACCTGAATTTATTTATTTATTTTTTTTTTTAATATAGAGAATAACTTAGAGTTTCTGGCAAAAGAGGCTTTCAAGACTTCATTTGTAATTTGAAATTAGCCAATTGCTTCTTAGGCTTTTTTATTTTTATGATCTGCAAGCCTTCCCATGTTCCTTCAGTCTGTCAGAAGGACCAGAAGTGGCATAATGGCAGAGTGAGTAGTGTAAACCTGCCAGGAGAGGAGACAAGAAAATTGAAACTCTTAGGTGGAAATTTAGACTGCTCTTTAGACAGTGGCATAGCTTGGTAATGGGAAGACTTGGAGGGGAATTTGAAAAGGTGAGCGAGGAAACCATGAGTTAGGGTGATGGCCCAGTGTTGGCCTGATAATGGACAAATGGTCTGTGTTTAAGCCACATCAAAAACTGAAAAGACTTGTGGGAGACATGCCACAGTTCTGATGAGGAACCAAAGTGTACTGAGAGATCTCTGAAGGTGTTTGAATTTAGACTGAGTTTAGAGGAAAAGATTTACTGATAAGCCAAAAAGATGCTTCATAGAGCTGAGGAGGATATGGTAGTGACTGATCAGTTTAAGGAAAGGCATGGATTTGAGTGTGAATGTTCATTATGGAGGAGATCTGAAATCTGGAGGATTTTCAGTCTTGTGGGGAAGTAGACAATGTGATAGACAAATGGTGTGGTTGATAAGAAATTTGCTTGAATTAAAAGGTTGGATTTCAGATTGGTTTTACTGGATAAGGAGAAGGACTTGGGAAAACTGCAGGACTGCAAGGGAAATTGTTGGAGAGAACAGGTCAGGAAAAGTGGAGAAAAAAACCCCATCTGTGAGAATTAGAGCATACTATCAATATGATTCTAAAATGGAATTCATTTGAGACATTCCATTTTCAGTAAATATAAGTGAAATCAATACGAGGAGCATTTCTCCTCCTTCACTAATAGATCCAGATGGAGGATGACAACCTATAATCCTCTTTTAAACTATAATAGGTCAGTGGAAAGATTTCAAACTCTTAGTTTAACATTTTTGCTTTGTTTTAAGTAGACATTTATTCTAAGAAGAATAAAAACATTTAAGAAATCTGTAAAATTGCAGAATTGCAAATTTTCTAAACACATAGTCCTTTTTATAGGTTTCAAAGTTAAGCATTTAGAATTTAGAAAATGCCAGATTTCAAATTTTCTGAACAATAGGAGTAAGTAGTGAACCATTTAATGTTAAATCTTGGTAGTTGAAGATGTGTTCTGGGTCAGAAAAATGTCCCTGAATTTTGAAATTTTCCGTCAAAGGAGTTCCAATTCAAAACAGTCTGGTCATCTCATGACTGCAGATTGGGAAAACCATTGTCTCTTCAGGAGACATTGTCCCTCATTCCCAGAGGGAGATTGCTTGAGAGTCACAAGGATGGGTTTCCCTGTGAGCTTGCCAAGCATGTGGACTGTGTGCTCAGAGGAAATCAGGCAAGTTTCCAAGAGTCTTCTCTGGTTTCTTGTCTTTTTGTGCACCTCAGCTGTTTCTGGGAAATATTTGTGTTTCTCTGCATTTATGTATTCCACAGATAATCTGGGCACATACTCACACATATTTAGCAATGAGTGCTAAGTTTCTCTTCCCACCCGTCCTGCACTTCCCATGCCCTTCCATCATGAATTCTCCCAGTTTGGGTATTCATAAATGTCCTCTTCCCTATAGGTTATTTGAAGTCCAGTAGGTATTTCTGAACACAAGAACACATCAGTAAGATCTCTCTCTTCCAGCTGATCAGCTGTTCTAATGAAAATGTTGTTTAAATATTTATCCTTGTTAATTTAAGGAGTTGACTGTATTGAAGGGTAACAAGAGAGAAGGGAAAAGCGATGCACACCACCCATATCTGTGTATGAATTTAGTTTTGAGCGAAACCTGTCTGAATGTTTCAGACAATTTTCCTTGAAGAATTCAACTTTCTTGTTTTCAAATGTATGTAGTATGGAAAGGAATTTGGGAATTACCAGTTACCACATAAAGAAGCTCTTTCTGGTAGAACTGTGGCTAATTGTCAAGCAAACATACCCTTAAAAATATCTACAGATACTCTTAAAATACAGGTTCTCTTAGGGGGTAATTGAAAAGTGTTCCTCAGGCTGGAGAGTATTCATATAATATTCTCAAGTATTTGAGGTAGTACACTTTCAACTGGAAAACAACCCCATTTTACCTGCCGGCTTTGCTGTCCTTAACAACAGCATTGCTAAGGACATCCTTTGAGTATGATTTTAGTTTATCACATAATGAACCATGAGAGAGGATGTAAGGTGATTTTTGTATCAGTTTTAGAAAGAAAAGCTGTTCCAGTTATTCACTGAAGAAAAATACAAGTAAATATAATAAGGCTATATTATAAACAAAACATTATTGTCCAAAATGTCGTACCTAATTTTTTTTTTTTTATATGACATGAAAGTATGTCAGCATTAGAAATTTTTCATCATGGTAAAAGTTTTTTTGAAGTGTGTTTTTCAATATAAATATATATTTTTTATTTTGTATGCCATTATAGATAGTATTTTAAATTCCTTGAGAGTGTAACATTTTGGAAACAACACGTTGACTTGAAAAAGAGTGTTTTCATAATAACAAGTTTTCAGAGTGTTATGGAGACTTCATCATGTCTTTAAGTGCCAGGACAGTTCATAACACCATTTTTTTATAATGTCATCATTGCTGACATAATTTGGCACAGTTCTATGTCAGGATCATTTTTAATTTAAAGACCTTGAAGGTAATGTGCAGTCTCTCATTTGCATTAATTGGGAATAAGCCCAAGTTTTACATTGAATTTGAATTCCACATAGTCAGAGCTCTAGATTTTTCACGTGAGGCCTCAGCAAAGCTTAGCAATGTTTGGCAAGAGCAAAGTCTTTGTTTCAAAATTTAGATGAAAGATTAATTTGGCAAGTCCAAACTTGGAATTTCTCTTTGATTTCTTCTGGTGGGCTGGTTTTGGCAAAATGATAAAGATTATGTGGAGCGTTTTTCTTTAACAGTGCTGCCATTCTGTTCCAATCATTCATTCTGAAGGGGTGAGAGAGCCACAGTCATCATCTTTTCCTGGATTGTACTGCAGTTTCCTTCCTCTGTTTACCAGTATGCTTTTTGACAAACAAACTTACAGAGTAAGATATAATTGACAACCAGTACAGTTTCTCTCCCTTTGAATGGATTTTCTGACAGACTTCTGAATTGCCCGGTTCTTGTATTTATCAAAGACTCATCATTTTTGTGCAAAGTGCTAACGCTTCCAAAGGCATTCAGCAGAATCCAGCCAAACACGGCACTTAGAAAATCAGGCTCAAAAAACATTTCGTAAGAGTTCAAAATCCATCTGCTTAAAACATTTAATTCAATACCATTCTTAAAAGCAAAAAAAAAAAAAAAAGAGCAAAAACACAATAATAAATGTAAATAGTGCTGTGAGGTTTAAGTGATATTAAAAAGGTTTATTTAACATGGCTTGTGATACAATGGGATGTAATATAAAGCAGGCATGTTTTAGAACCTATAAGCAAGTGTACCTTGTAGTTACAAAGCATAGTTTCAAATCATGTTGATTGTATCATTTCAAAATAGGAAATAACTGGATAAAAATATGGTGTTGTAAGAAAAATAAGAAAGCTATAAAGCATGTTTCAAGTCTGTTGAAATCTATAACCTTGTATAAATCTGCTTATTAAAGTTTTGGAAAATATTTTTCATCAATATCAATCAATGCATTAGGTTTTCTGGAAAGCAGACCTCAAGTGTATATTTTAAAGTCTTCAGGAAAAAAGACAGTTCTTTTTAGGATTGTTTTGCCTACAAGTGTCATTTGACAGGTGCAGGAGATCTCCCATTAGTTTTCTTGAGGAGCCTAGATTCCTGTTTTGTGTTGTGATCAGAGTATCAAGGGACACAGTTACAAAATTCTCTTACAGAATTTTCTTCTATTGTTGAGAAATTCATTAATCATTGAACAATTGAGCTTTGTGTTAAAAAATGTCACAAAGAACAGCTATGTGAGGGCCCTGGAAACATTAACTAGAAGGTGTTTGGAAGACACAATCTTATCAGAGAGTGAAATCAAATGTCACACACTTCAGCTGCTAAGGAGTCATCAATCATCCTTAGGAGTGCAGAAGGAGTATTCTGTGTTTGCCTCATTGATCTCAAGGAAGGAGGCTGCTCCTTCCCCTCCTGCATGCATGACTGATGACTCCTTAGGGTCTGAAGCTGTGTGACACTTGATTTAGGGGCTGCTGTCATCACTTGTGAGGCAGGCTGCCTGCCACCTCTCCCCTTTAAGAGCCTCTTGGAAGGGCTCTTGGTTAAGTCATGAAAAAGAGAAACCTTCATTTCCTTCCCAAATCGAATTCACCAGAGTTCTATGTAGCAGTTTACAGATCTATTTAATCCTATTTTGCAAAGGAGATGTCTCATTACAGTTTCGAGATTATAAATAAAATAGATATGACACATTAAATGTCAAAATTAGTTTCTCAGTTTCATTAGCAAGTAGAGTGCCTTCTTCATGTCTAGACAATGTTACAGGCTGAGATCTAAACAGTACTTAATGAGAGTAAAAAATGTGAACTGCTTACACCATAAAGATAGCCTAAAACTTGGGAAGCCACCAGTATTCATTCTCTAATCACTGTGAATGTTCGAATTGAAACAGGAAATGTTTTTTAGTATGATGCCCCTGTATACATTAGCTTCCTCAGGTATGTAGTACAATGCCTGAATGTTGTTTGATCTGTTGCTTATCTGCCTTGAAGAATATCCCTGGTAAGGTCTGCTCTAGGTGACTTTTCTAGGAATTTTTAATTCTGCTATTACCTGGGAGGACAGACACACTGTGTTGATGTATCTGCTGTCTACGAAAGGTGCAAAAAATGAAATTCTGTCTCCATCAAGTCAGTGGCATAAAATGTCTTTAGTTTCAGTGTTCTTTTTATCTGGTGGTTGAGTGTATATAGGGAGATAGACTGTGGTAAACAGAGATAGGTACAGCAAGACTTTTTTGTTCATTTCCCACTAAATGCCATTATAAGGGGGAGGCAACCAAAATTTTTCTGCCTAATAATTGAATAGGTTAATGTGAGACTGAGGTGTGACTTATTTTTGCTTGCTTGCTCCTTGCACTCACAGAGGAAAAAAGAATTATATGGGGAAAAAAGATCCTCTAATTATCTGGACCTTATTAACTGAATAAAATGAAATACTGAAAGCAGAAAGGTGCTTAAAAATTGTTCAACATGTTAAAAAGGAGCACAGTTTCTTTTCTGTCTTCCTTCTTTCAGCCTGTTCTAAGAACTGTAGCACAGTTCAGTTCCCTCTCAGTTTATTGTTCTGTACAACCCAAAAAGGCAGCCCAGCAGTGGGAGGACTAGAAGTAAACATTATATCATCGCAGTAAGATGGCTTTCTACCTGCAGCTCCCTCATCAGATGCAGGAATCAGGCAGGTTATGTAAAAGTAGTGAAGTTCATGACCAAAGTCAGAAGAAGCAAAGCACCATGTTCAGAGTAAAGGGGAAACAGGAGCTTCTTGAACAAGATAGTGGTGAAGATCAGGCAGGATCACAGTAATTCAATCTCGGTAATTGAGGAAAGCAAACTTAAAGTAAGAACATAAGTGTGACATGGGAGCAATTTTGCTGTGCAGGCTAAGGACCCTTTTCTCTCTAAATTTTGTCTTTAATTAACTTAAGACAACAGTAATCCTTTGGGGTTGTCAGTTACATCCACCGAAGGTATCTTTGTTTTTGTCTTAGTGGTGAAAATTTCTATTTCTTTCCGTATGTGTTAGATGCCAATACGTGTGTTTTACTGACTTATGTGTCAGAAAAACTTAAACATGAAAGACCATAGGCTGATTTTTCTCCTTAGTCTAACCTAAATTTCCCCCCTTTCAGTTTGTACCCATTACTCCTTGTCCTATCACTACAGCTCCTGATGAAGAGTCCCTCTCTGACTTCCCTGTAGGCTCCCTTCAAATACTGGAAGGTTGCTATGGGGTCTCCATGCAACCTTCTCTTCCCCAGGCTGACCAGCCCCAACTCTCTCAGCCCGGTTTTGTAGGAAGGGTGCTCCAGTCCTCTGATCCACTTCATGGCCCTCCTCTGGACTTGCTCCAACAGTTCAACGTTCTTCTTCTGTTGGGGACACCAGAACTGTGCACAGCACTCCAGGTGGGGTCTCACCAGAGCAGAGCAGAGGGGCAGAATCCCCTCCCTCGCCCTGCTGGCCACGCTGCTTTGGATGCAGCCCAGGATACAACTGGCTTTCTGGGCTGCCAGTGCACATTGCTGGCTCATGTTGAGTTATTCATCAACCCAAGTTTCCCCCACTGTTTTTCCCCCAAGTTTTCTCCACAGGGCTGCTCTCAATCACTTCTCCGCCCCTTCTGTAGGTGTGTCTGCAATTGCTACAACCCAGGTGACTTTGCACTTCGTTGAACTTCATGCGGTTTGCATTGGCCTACCTCTCAAGCCTGTCAAGGTCCCTCTGGATGGCATCCCTTCCCTCCAGCAACAGAATTGGGGATGAATTTTCATTGTTGTCATCACCTGAAGCCAAACTTTATATTCCAGGCTGCTTAAGTATATTGCCTCACTGAAAGTAAAGGGAATGGTAATTTCCATGCATGCTGTTGTAAAATGCTGCTCCATGTAAAGAGATGAAAGAATAGGAAAAAAGAGAACAATGTAAAAATATTTATGTCTTTGTGTCGTGTTATGGCCATGTTTCTACACAGCTGTATGTGAAATGAGTTGGGAAAGTGTAAAGACTGGTGGACAGAAGAAAGTGAGGAGTGTAGGGAAAAGTTTGGAGGGAAGAGGAATGGGAGCTTGGCACAGCTGGTGAGGTCTGTAAAATGGGTGAAGTGCATTTGCAATCAGCAAAGGGAAGGAGCTTCCACTGAGATACAAACCAGCTGCTTGGTCCTTGCAGACCCTTCACCACTAAAACGCTTCTGCCTCAGGTTATTTCTAGCAGCTGGCTGCAGTTTTGGGACATCCCAGTCCAGGGCAATCTTGTTCTCAACGAGTTGTTCTTCTAGGTGTGCTGATGGGAATTTGGCAGAAGGAAGACAGCAAGTGAACCTGCCTAGCACCTATCTTGAGGTAGTTTCTGGGTTACCAGGTATCAGGGAGTGGAAATACATGTCTGAGAGAAATGGACTCTGTGACAGCAGAGGACTCTCAGATCTGTGTTCAGTTCATCTTCTAAAAGTAGTGCTCTGACATAAAGTAGAGCTGAGGTTTCATGTTTAGTACAAGACTTGCCTACTTAACTACTGGCTCATCTGGTCCATACATAGAACTGTTCTGTAGCTTTGTAAATAATTGAGGTTGAAATGGCAACACATTCTTGAGAGACTTGTAGGGCTTCAGATTATGTATGGATGTGTGTATGTATTGTATGGATGTGTGTATATATGTGCGTGTGTGTATGTTTTTGGAATGATTTCTTTCCAGATTTGTTTGCAATAGATGACTTGGCTTTTAAAATGGACTGAAATAAACAGTGACAATTGAATTAGATAGTATCGGGCACTTCAGGATTGGCAATCGAGTATTTTAATTATATCAATAATTCTGGAGTCCAAAGGACAGAACTATAGTCTGAAGTGTGGGAAAGTAACTATAAATTATATCTTGGCGATCTGTGCTCCTTCAATCACTTCCTGACTATGTTTACTCAGTTTTCAAGCCAGAGTGAGCTTTTCTAATGGCAAACATTGCAAGCCAATCTTGATCTGTAAAATGCAACCTGTTGCTTAGCCAATAAAAAAGCTGGACTATGGAAATGCTTTGGGATTTCTGTTTCTAATAGAGCACGACATAAGTTTTATTACTACATCATTTTAGTCTTGTCAATGGGAGTAATTATTTTGCTGGTAACTTCAGCACATGTGATGCATACTGAAGGCAGGTAGCAATGGTTAAAAATATTGTTGTGGAGGCTTAGTTGTGATATATTTCTAATGTAGTCACCAGGGTTGCAGAGGTAGGCAGCTGAAAGGGTGGTTGAAAGGAATTGCATGTTAATTTTCCATTGCTACTGGGATGGTGAATTGTTTGGGCATTTGAAATTATACAGGGAGCCTGAGGATATGAAGGCTCTCAGGTCATGGAAGTGTGTTCTGATCCTAACCCTGTGCTGCCACATGGCTACTGCTGCCCAGGGCAGTCAAATTAGGAGCAAAGTATGGGGTTGGTTTGGAATGTTTTTGGGTTTTTTTTGTATATATGAGATCTCTCCAGAGCCAGAGGAATGCTTAGGAAAGATCTGTTTCTATTCTCCTTGCACTATTAAGTATAGGAAGGGTGGAACAAGGACCTACTCATCATTGATGCTATTGCTAATAGAAACCTGGATTTTATCATTCTGCCTTTATGCACTCAGTAACAAAGAAAGATTTTGAAGTATATTGGGCAATATTCCTTTATTTTACTTTCTTGTGGTGGAGTGCCAGATACATTGTCATTTGAGATTTATGCCAGTGAAAGCCTACAGTCGTGCACGGTTTGCTCTTTGACCTGCTTCCTCCTTCCTCCCTTTCCTCACCAGTCAGCTGCTGTCCCTCTGCCGCTAATTTACATCCCCAAATGAATGAAGCTTAATCCCTAAACCTTAATCCTCCTAAAACCAGCTGAACTTTGTGATCCTATCTTGACTTTGCAGGAGATTAAAAAGAAAAAAACAACGAGGGGTGTTTGAAAAAATGTGCTTTGACTTCTAAAGAGTGCAGCCATCTTTTATGTTTTTCAGAGGGCTAAAATGCACTGGCATTTTATTGATCGATGTATTTTTCCTTGTTATTTTATTTTTTCACCTTGAGCATAATCATTTGGGGTTTCTGTTTCAGTTCTGCCTCCTTGCTGTGCAGTGTGAACTGTTGGCAGGGGAATCTGAGGAAGAGGGCTTTCCAAGGAGACCTTGCTCCAACATAATAATGTGGACTGGGAACAGTGCACTCTGCCAGGATACTATTTCATAGATGAACATAGGAATGAGTCAAAATTTCACTAGCTCTCTTTCTTGAAAAGTAGGGATATTTACTTCAGGAGCCAGGTAGTGTCTGAATGAGCTGTGCCCTTTCTGCTTGTAGGATTCTGTATTAATATGCTGCCAGCATCTTGTCCCAAAAGATTTCAGGCAGCAGAGGAGGATGCTCCTTCACTTTAAGTGGGGTATATATTTGTCCTCGTATGCATGGTGCCCAGTGAATTGGCAATATTCATCTTACCTTTTGCCTAGGTGAATTATCACAATGTTGAAATGTGAATGCAGTATATCTTTGTGAAGCTACAATTTTTGGTCTACAAAACCAGACAAACCCGGAGCTGACCTGATAATCGGAGTTTAAATCTCTCTTAATAGGGATGTTGTAGAGTGACAGGGCAGAGAGGGAAGCTCTTCTTCAAGCAGACAGTGAAGTGCATCAACCTCTGGAGCTCAGTTTGAATGCAATCCCCTCTTGTAAACCCATAGGCAAAGCTTAGCGAGGAGATTCTCCTGTCTGCAACTGGTACCGTCTGCCTGTGCTGCTCTCACTTTTAGGCTGGATCATAGCAACTTTTGCATTTTGGAAGGTTCGGTCAGTACGGAATGTGATTGCTGGCTCACTCGATAATGTGTCATGTGGAGAGCACAGGCTGGGGAACCCCATGGTTTTCCTTATTTAAAGAAATGAACATTATAAAGTGTGCAGTTTTTAACTTTGTAACAGAAACAGAAGAGAATTGTACAAGATAGAATTAAATATGGGAATGCTTAAGCACCCAGAAACAATGGGATAGCTTATTAAAGGAAAGTGGGGCAGGGGGTAGGGAGGGGAATCCAAAACATAAAAATTAGATTCTTCTTGATGGAAATCTTATAGACAAGCAACTTGTTTTGTGTTACGGCTCCTTGGAAAGACAGTACTCTGCACAGCTGTTAGCCACGTAAGAAAGAAATACATATGTGCATATCCAAGTGTGAATATTCACTTACTAATCCAGTTTCCCCAAATACTTGGAAGGAAGCTTTCAGCAGTGCTTGTTAGATTTAAAAAAAAAAAAATCCCCTTGAGAAACTACGTTCCAAAACCTCAATTCTTATTAGGAAATGAAGCAACTTTCTTGTGGCATAAAAATAATCATGCTTTGGGGAAAAGTTTTCAAACATATGGCCTACAGAAATAGCAGGCTTCAGAAAGATTTATCTTAAACAGTATATAAACAATTTATCTTTGCATATGGAAGCTGCATATCAGATAAAACATGTTCTAGCAAAGTGCCATTCCTTAGAAAAACGTTTTCAGTCTCCATCTTCAGGTAAGACCCTACAAAACTACATTAGAAAATATATCAAATGGTACAAACATGTAGGAAAGAAGACAATGCCCTTCCTCCCACTACTTCTGCCAGTGGCACAGGAGCCTATAGTACAGACTGTTTGATCACAGGGTTTGTGGGGTCTTTTTAGTTGTTAGGCTGGGTTATGGAGGTGAAAAAAGTATGGTTTGTGCATTTTTTCAACCACGTAAGCAAGTTTTAAAGCCACCAGTTTGAGTATATTTAGTGTCTTTTTCATCATACATTGGACAAAAATAGACATCTATTGCACAGACATACATTATCTTGTTTTTTCTTCCTCTGATGTGCCTGAAAAAAAGGAAGAGACATGATCTAATTCAAGTGAATAAACGACCAAAATATAGTTATCTGACGAGGCCAATGGTATCTTTTCAAAAAGACTTTAAGTAGCCAGCCTTTGTGTCACTGCACAATCTTTATGGTTGCAGGAGCTTAGCAGGAAGCTTAGAGAGCTTTGCCTGTTTTGCTGCTTTTCTCATCAGTGCCTTAATGCCTGCTGATTAAGGGCTCATAAATCTTTGCAATATTAGCAGAGGAGTCCATTTCCATACAAGTGGCAATGTCTCCGTGCCTCCTTCTAGCTGTTATCACACATGTGTGGCATATACTTGTAGGTATCATTGTCACACTCATGCCGTATATGCTAAACAATGAATGCTCTCTTCCTGGAAACCCGAACCTCTTAACCACTGCTAGAGAGTAGCCTTTACTCTTGAGGTCACCTAACTTGGCAAGTCAGTGAGTTAATGGGTCTGACAAGATTATCCTAGACCAAAATGGATGTAAACATTCTCCTTTCAATGTAGAATGTATGGGCTTGCATGCCTTTCATCTTTCGCTGCACATTCCAGATGTTTGCTTCTTTCCTCTCATCGTATATACATGATGGGATAGATAATGTACTGAGTTGAGATTTATGTCTAAGGCATGATGTGTCTGTACTCTGCTTGATTACACCTTCCTTTTTCCTTTTATTTGGGAAAGGAGAAATACCTTAAAAGCCTTTTTTTTTTTTTTTTTTTTAATTCATGTTTGATTTGTTTACTCAGCGCTTTCCAAAAGCAGTCTGGTTGGAGTTCCTCGTCCTCTCTATTTCCTCTGCTGTTCCCCTGCAATATATCTCCTTTCAGTTTAGGGTAACTCTATGACTTGGTTGCTTTGAAAAAGTTCCAGAAGACAGATCTCAAAATTTGCTTTGGAAAGGTCTGTGTTAAAAAATAAATCATTAAATACCTAACTAAACAAACAAACAAATGAATAAATACCATCAACATAAAACCAGATTTTTAGGTTGATTTATTTTGACAATCAAGTGCTAATTTCTAATTTTTCCCTGGGCGATGCACTAATATGCATTCACTATTTAGGATTATAGGAAACATCCTAAAGTTACAGGATCTTTCACTGAATGTCAGCAGCCCTTAATGGCTAAATGCTATTAAAAATTATTTTGTTTTTTGGGTTCAACCTGAAGGACTCTGAAATTGAACTACTGTTAACTTCTCTTCTGTATGACTTTTTACTTTTTTAAATAATCCAAATGTCATCTATTTTCCCCAAACAGGCATGGTAGGTCTATTAATTAACGTCAGAATCCACAGATCACAGTTATTCCTACTTTTTCCTAGGTTTCCAGTGTTCTTTATTTCACTGTGTGTCAATCCAGAATAGATTCATTTTTTCCTCAATTCAAGAAGGATGCAAACACACTTGATTCAAAATCAAAATGTATACTCAAGTATCAAGAAAAGGTATTTAAAGAAAAAGGAAATGTTTTTGAACTTGGATAACATTAATGTCTGGAAAAATTGTGATTATTTCACTCAATAATTTGATTTGTTATATATATATTTTCTCTTAAATTAGACAACTTGTTACCATGACAGCCTTAGTTTACCTGAATCCTTAATATACTTTACATTAAGCTTAGCTGAGAGATTCCATGGATATGTTTCCTCTCCTGAGTTTTAAGAGAAATAAAATTCAAAATTCTTGAAGAACAAGAAATTATTCAGGTATCTTTGAGTTAAAAACACCAAAGGGATATGTGGGAGGGAGCACTCACCTCGTGGTGAAAATGCATAGAGGAAATTTGTCTTCATAAAATTGTGTGCTTGCATCTGTAGTGCCTTGGTCTGACGTGTGAGTTTGTAAACTTCTTAGCTTTTCAAAAAACACTATTTAAGGCTTTTATCTAGCTATAGAAAAGAAAAATAGCACTCTTAAATGATAAAGCACTGAGACTACGAAATAAAAAGAATTTTTAGCTCAAGGGTGCATACACAGGTGAATTTTATCTTACATATTTTGGTCTTTTACGATACACTTTCACCAAGATTTGGGGTATGATTGCATGCTTTCACTTTGTACACTTTTATACTTGAATTAAAGGATAAATCACCTTTATCATGTGATAAATTTGTGTATCTGTACATGACTGTATAATACTTTTCAAATTGTTTTAACAAATTTGACCAGATAAAACATGAAATGGATTTTTTTTCTCATAATTTCTTAATGTCTCATAAACCGCTAGATCACCTTCCAATTCTTAATATCCCATTTAGTCAGACTGTAGGAATTATGTAAATTATCTCCGATGAAAGAAGGAAATTCATAATAAATAAACTATCCAGCAGAAAGGAATTTGCAGTAAGTGAAATGTCACACTAAAAGGGGCTTGATTATTTTATTTCTCTTGGCAGTTTTCTAAGTGTTTGCCATGAATTCAAAGATTGCTCTCAACAAATTTACTGTATGGATCTTGGATTCTTGGGGATGCGTTATTGGAAAGCTGGGATTTATCTCGGTTACACTGTTGTGTGTGAAAGCATAAATTAAGATTGTTTAAAAGAAGGGACTCAGCAACTGTGATTGTCCGCAGAGTAATTCTCTCCCATTAATATCTTGAATTGGTCTTGTGCCTAATTTGCATGGCTAATTCATTAAGGGCTGTTTAATCCAGTTCTTAGGAGCTTCTTGTTTGTCTGCATGAGCCTTCTGTAAGAGTAGACAAGCTTTAGTGGGGTGCTCTATAGTCCCTTGGCTGAGTAGTTACATATGTAAGGCCCAGGAAATCCCTCCTCTTCCCCATGCCTTCCCATTCTCCTTCCCTTCCCATATCCTGATGCGTCCAGCATTCAAGGACGTATAATGGTCTCTTTCTTGTGGTGGCTCTCAAGAGCTTGGTTTCCATGATTTAAAATTAGAAATTTTCACATGAATTCAGTGAATGATAAAACAGAGCCTTACTGCCAATGTCCACGGCATCATACAAATGAAGCTGCAAACTCATCTTGTTGCATTGTTATTAATAAGTGAATACAGCTTGTTTAAAATGAATATAACAAACAAATGGTGTCACTTCCACCTGTGATATGGGATCATTCTGCTGCCCTGAGGAAAGGACTGATGATGAAAAAATAGCGAGTCACTTTAGCAAGTATAAACTCCCCTGACATTTTCTCTTGTATTTGCTGTGTTTTCCATCACAGTTTAGGCATATTATCTACTAGTGCTCTTATCTTTAACACTTTACTTTCCCATTCTAAATATAACGAATTAGTATTATGTTAAGATAATAAATATAATATTACATTGCTATAAAACTGGAATTATCCTAAGTAATAGAGATGGTCGTCTCTTGTTGATCCTCACACTTTAGGGCTTTAAGGATATTTGTTTATGTGATACGATGAGATTATAGCATTGTGGAGAATGTCTGCAAGCCTTCAATGAAAAAAACGAAAAGTCGTGTTTTGCAGATTTTAATCTTCTGTAATTGACTGAAAGGTTAAAGCTTGTTTTTTCTTGTGTTGCACTGATGTATTTCATTCTGATTTTAAAACTCAAAATTCTGCTTTTGGTCCTCTGTATAACAAGTTTTTTATCAACTTGCTTACATCATATGAAACATAAAATCAATGTTGCAGGCATGCATTTGTTTTTACATTATGGTATAATCTGTTTCTTTGTCTTTCAAAATTCTAATTCAACTTTTCCTTTCTCCTGTGACAGGATGACAAGGACTTGGTTCATGAGTTTGTTGTTGCTGAAGGTCTGACTTGCTTGATCAAAGTGGGAGCAGAAGCTGACCAGAATTATCAGAACTACATCCTGAGAGGTAAAGGAAATGCATCCAAAAGGTGTTTTTATTGCTTGGAAGCTCTCACAGGTCTGCAGCAACTTGCTGTGTAAAGTGTCTTTGAACTTACTTCTCAATTTGGTCCTGATTCTTTCATGTTATGCAAGAAAATAAAGGGAAGATTAATACTCACCACTGAGCAGAATGAATTGGAATATTTGGAGTCTTGATAGTCTCCCCATTGTTCACCTTTTCTTGTAGATTATACTGCAAATTCTAAGTAAGAAAAAGCATTCTAAAGCCTTTACTAGATAACTGTGTCAGAGGGCACAGAACAAAATAACTTCTTGGAGTGTGGTCATCTTTTACAAAAGAGCTGCTGCGAGCAGGTTGGGTGCAGCAGGGGTAGCTTTGTGAGCTGTTTCTCTCCTTTCTTGCAGCGATGGGTGGCTGTTGACCTCCCAGGTTACGAGGGTTTTCTCCGTGCTGCTTTGACAGTTCGAAAGTACCAGGGAAACAGAGAGCGCCCAGCCTGCCCCATCACCCTGTTGGGAGATGTATTTTCATATTGCCTCTTTCTGTTGTGGTGCAGCAGAATGCAGCATCATCGGTATCTCTGGATATCATGCAGTATCCATGGAATAAACTGGGAGAAAGTCATACCTTAAGGGGTCAGTGGGCTGGAAACAATTTTTAGCTATCTGACATTTTGGAGTTAAACGGGTAATGAGAGGTTTATGTTGCACTTAAAAGATAACTGGCAAAGATAGGGTTTGGAGAGTGATTTGGAAAAGGTGTGCTATGTGATTAGAAAGCTGATTTCCTCTATTGTGGCCCAAATGGATGCATGTGTTTTTCATCTAGCCAGTAAACCTAGGTTGTAAATTTGGAGAGTTTCTTCAGTATTTTGGGGGGAGAGCAGTCACTGCAAGGGATCTTTGCTGCTGGATGATCTCATAGTAAATGGAGACTGCTTATGAATGCATAGTTGTGGTAGATTGCTCATTAGAGTTTTCTTAGACTGACGTATATAGCTGTATTTAAAAACACCACTTTGATGTATTTAACTGCTAAAACTCAAACTACACATTGAGGAGCAAAAAAAAAAAAATACAAAAATAAGTAGAAGGATTTTGTAAGAACCAGAAATACTGAATTATGGAAAGCAAGGATTCAAATAGTAAGCGAGGCTTCATGCAAAGACGTTGAAGATAAGACCAGCTCTTGGAGGTGTAAAAGAAACAAGCCAGTACTACAGAAATTATGTTCTATGTCATTAACTGTACAGTCACATAAAAGTACTTGAATAGAAGACAAGGACACAGAAACATGTGCAATAAAAAGTTTCTGGGAGAAAGCTGGACATAGATGCTCTCAGAAAATTCAGACTGGAAGCAAAATAAAAGTTCTGTATGGGACAGTCTGGCCTTCAGTCTAG
This sequence comes from Melanocharis versteri, assembly GCA_013397845.1. NCBI lineage: Eukaryota > Metazoa > Chordata > Aves > Passeriformes > Melanocharitidae > Melanocharis > Melanocharis versteri. Next base: position 1,289,371 of record VZTG01010149.1, read on the forward strand.
GAGCCTTCCCATTCTCCTTCCCTTCCCATATCCTGATGCGTCCAGCATTCAAGGACGTATAATGGTCTCTTTCTTGTGGTGGCTCTCAAGAGCTTGGTTTCCATGATTTAAAATTAGAAATTTTCACATGAATTCAGTGAATGATAAAACAGAGCCTTACTGCCAATGTCCACGGCATCATACAAATGAAGCTGCAAACTCATCTTGTTGCATTGTTATTAATAAGTGAATACAGCTTGTTTAAAATGAATATAACAAACAAATGAAACAACAGTAACAATAACAAAAACTAACTATGTAGAAGTATGCCATAGAGGTAAAAAACATTATTTTAGGAAGATGCTTTTAGGAATTGGTAACTTCTGAAATCAGGTTTTTTTTTCCCCTACATTGCTGCTGTGTGAAACTGAAGTTTCACTCTGAGTAGTGTATCCTGGCATCCTTTACAGTACTACAACTTTTCTGTGTGATATGGGCTTCATTTCAGAATTGGTCTTGATTGTCTTTCAGGAAGTCCAAAGCTTGTTACAACTCCAAAATTATGTCAGGTGGTTTGCAGTTCCAGGAGCCAGCATGTACTTTCTGAATAGGTCTGTGTGTGCAATGAGATAAAGATAGATTTGGAAGTACAGTATAGCCAAACAATCTTATCAGAATACATTGAGGGGGGTGCTGAAAAGAAGCACTGAATATGTCATGTAAGAGTGTTTCTGGTGTATTATTTTTGGAAGATGATAGTGATTGGTTTTTTTGGGGCAGTTGTGTGTACCTATTGCAGTGCTGCATTTTACTAAACCCAGAGTACTGGTAAACAGGTGAATAAATTTTACTGAGGGTACATTGCAGTTAGCACAGAGGTGGTCCCGTAAGCTCTAAGCTTAGTGTTAAGTAGGGGAGACTTGAGAAGGAAAAAGAAGTCTTTTTTTAGAGGCTTTGTGCCTTCCTGCTGTGACGTCCTTGTTCTGTAGATCTTTTTGGGATGGAATATATTCTCCTTATTTTCATTGCATTTAACTTAAGTCATAAATGGATGGGATTTCTCCTAAGTTCCATATTCTGGCTGCATTCCTCCAGAACTTTGGTGTCATTCACTCTTTTCCTCTGGCAATTCTAACACAGCTTGCAGGGCTTGTGACAGCAAGTGGCAGCCTTAGACATGGCATTGCCTCCTTTGATTCAAGGACTCACCCATGTGAGGCTGTCCATCATCTTGACTGAGCCATTTCCCAGTGTTACGTATCAGCTGGTTTGCCTGCACTCATCAATAAACAGCTTTGTACCTTGGAGGGAAAACAGGCTGGAACTACACGTATACTTAAGGGCTGTAGGTGCTTCAGTGAGTTCCAGGTACAAGTTATTTCTTGAGGATATTACTTTCCTTTTTCCAAAAGGCTGTGTTGTTTCACGCTAATGTTTCCTGGTTGTGAATTTCTGCTTAGGGGTTTTGACTTGGTTCAAGCCAGACTGAGCTGCCAAAAAATGATTAAATATGAGTCATGAATATTTTAGTTACTTAAATGACTAAGTGAAGAGAAGGTAAGTGTGGCTTTTACATACAACACCGAGTAACCCAGACAGTTTATTGTTGAGTGCTAAGGAATGTCTGTTTATTTCTGCTCAGGTCCCCTGAACTAGAGCTGTTTGAAGGTACCTTTCCCAAAGGTACCCCTTTTGTCAGCATACAGCCTATAGACTGGAAACCAACGGTAGCCAGGGCTTCTCTCGAGGGTTACTTTTTTAAAAGGCTAGCTTAGAAAACTGCTTTTGATCCTCTCTACTTAACAGTTCTTAACACCAAATTTATTTTCCAATGTTCCTTTTAATTATTATGGACAACTAAAGAAAGTGTGTTTTGAGGGATACCACCCCCTCCTCCCCCCATGGAAACAAACTTGTTTTCCTTTTGTTATTTTCATCCCTGTTCCTTTTTTTCCACAAGAATCCGTAAGGAGGATGAACTTCACTGGTAGCACAGAAGTTAAAATTTTTGTCCCAGTTACAAGATTGCGGTATGGTGGATGTTACCTAAATACTCAAAAGAAAAAAAAAAAAAGGAATGGGTTAAAGGTAATGACTATGTCCATAACTGATGAGGATTAATATAAATCTTATTGTAATTTTGAAGATTCTTTGGATATAATTTTGAGATCATCTGTCCCTTGCACAGAATGAGAAAGCAACACATAAAATGCCATGGTAGCCTTCATGTTTTCTGATAATTTAGCCAGTGCTGTTGGGAAGGTGAGAAAAAAAAGCAGCTTGTGTAGAGCAAGGCTTAATTTTTTTAAAGATATTCTGAATAAGTAAGCTATGAGGGTTCAGGGATGGCTTTGCTGACACTGTGATGTGAGGAGTTCTGCCTGGTGGGATCCTGTGCTGTATGTCCCTCAGATCAAATGAGAAGGTTGTCAATAGGTCATCCAGCCTCATCTGTAGAATGTAATTGTGTGCTTGGGTTCCTATTTGCCTGCTTATGGATTCAGATCAGTATTTAGAAGTGTCCATGATTAGATGAAAGCTAGTTGTTGTTCTTGTGGTCTAAAAGCACAAGCCTGTGTCCAGTCCGAGCAGGCAAAGGCCTTGACCTTGCTGTAAAATCTAAGGTACTAAGGCTGAGACAAAAATAGGACAGCAGTCAGTGCTCATACTAAACTATGCTTGAATCGAATTCAGCTTTTGGATGCAGCTCTCCAATTTAGTAAGAGCTGTGTGCTTATATGGAGAATAAGAATTGAGTGTCAAGTCTGGATGAGAGATGGTTTCAATTTTGTTTGGGGGTTTTGAATTTCTAATGTTGAGGTTTTTTTAAAGAAGAAATGAAGACTAACAAGTGCTTGGAGGAGCCCAGGAGTTATGATTTGAGGTAATATTTGTGCTTTAAGTTAACCCCTCCCTCATAAAATGCCAAACCATTACTATAATCTAAAATTAAAGATAAGTAGAATCATAGAAACATTTAGGTTGGAAAAGGCCCTTAATATCATTGAGTTCAACCATTAACCTAACACTGCCAAATCCACCCTGAAACCATGGCCCTAAGCACTGTGTCAACGCATCCTTTAAGAATCTCCAAGGACAGTATAGTCAAAACTTCAGTAATTTATACTTAATTCAATAATCTGGGCAGAACACTAGGTTGCAGTAGACCATTTTCCTGTCACAGACTCTCTGCACTTCTGATAAAACGTTAAAGTCTTGTGTGCTTCTACAGATATTGGTGCAAGCACAGAAGATTATGGTAATGGTCCTGGGTGAGGGATCTGACATACTCTGAGGGACAATGACATACCATGTAAGAGGATTAAAGGTTGATAAGTTGATGCACAAAGTCAACAGCATCTTCAGTCTGCTAGAATAGCATCTTTATTATTATGCCCTCCAGTTTTTTCCTTATAAATAGTAAATGTAGTTTGTTTTGGAATTGCATTTGTACAGGCATGCTTTTATCTTCATGCAGATAGAATGAGTATATAATAATGCTCTTTTTTTTTTCTTTTTTTTTCTTTTTTTTTTTGCT